>JAHWFO010017421.1:0-22023 GCA_023313115.1 Rhysida immarginata
CAAAGAACAAAAGATTCTTAAAGTAACCGAAATAAATTGGAATGGCGGTATGGTAGCCTACATTTGCACAGGCCTACCACGAAGACATGATACGGATTCAAAAAAAGAAATTAATTTTTCTATGGGTGCATAGGGGGGGCCCCCCCCCCTGGGAGGTCCTTAGAATGTAATTACTCCAAAATGTCTCTTCGCAGCCAAACAGTTTCTTTTCAAAAAAGGTTCATATCATTTATATTGTGGTTTTTTTATAAAAAAAAGTAGATATTTGAATGTTCAACTTGAAAATTAAGAAATTACCATAATAAGATTCACTTTCATGAGGAAAAGCAAATAAAAGGCATGTGTCAGCATACAGAAGACAGAACAATTCCAGAATAGCAAGCTACATGCATAGGGAGATAACTAATAAATTCAACATGTGATTGTTGGTGATCCGTTGATCTGATTTTGGAATTATTTTTGTTTTGTTCGGAATTCCATGCTGAACAAGTCTTCTAATAGAACTTTTCATGTATCTGTTACGATTTTTAAGATAGGATTTGAATGTGTTCTAATTTGCATATTTGGGATGATGAAAAGTGCACCATGGGATAGGTCACCCACATCTTCCTATTCATTGGATTCATCAAAATTGACATACCTGCTTCGGTTACGAAAATAAAAAGGGGGCTCATTTTGTATCCACCTTGTATAAGTACAAGGATATTTTTTTTCAACCTCCGATGGGGCATAAATTAAAGACAAGTGTGAATAACAAAATGATTTTATTACCAGCAGTCAATTACAATCAAAGTTTCTTTTCGACATAGTCACATTTCTCATATCGGTGGACGGGTTTTCCAGTACCTTCTTCATAGAAGTTTGCCGTCAGCATATTGAGATAGGTCTTCACGGAGTCTTGAAGCTCTTCGTTTTCTGCGGAGAGCCGTGCAGAACCAAAGAAGAGGCATGCTACCTTCTGGAATTGTTTGATTCATGACAAAAGCACGACCACTTGGAAACCCAGCAGCTTCTTGAGAATTTCAATGGGAAGTGTTCAATCAGCTGGCGTACTGCATAGACCTGGCGCCGAGTGACTTTCATCTTTTTCGAGAGCGAAGAAAAGTCTAGGAGGAAGGATACCGTGAAGACCACCCAACAGGCTACAAGCAAGCTTTTATGAAGAGGGTATTGGAAAACTCGTCAAACTGTCTCAATCTTTACGGTCACTATGTCGAAAAGTAACTTTGATTGTACGTGACTCCTGGTAATAAAATCAGTTTGTTGTTCACACTTGTCTTTATTTATGCCCCATCGGAGGTTGAAAAAACAGCCCGTGTAAATGTATATATAAGTCTTGGATACAAGTGTATTTACAGAAGATTTAATTTAGGATTAGACTTGTTAAATCAAATTTAATAAAAATGAATGAAAAAACACTACAGGGTGTTTCGTAATTGGTGTCCCGTCTTTAGGTCCAAATAACGACTCAAGGGGAACAGATTGGGGGAAAATGAATATTGATTATTTGGTTTTAATGTCCCCTAATTCAGAATAAAAACATTTCGCGTCCCTGAGGTTGAAGGAGTACTTACTTACTTACTTTTCAAACCCGCTTATCCGTTAGGGTCGCGGGGGCAGCAGCCCTATGGAGGATCTCCAGCGATCGCGATCTTCCGCCATCAGGCGCATGTCCTCCCTGGTAATATCCAAGCGACTCGAACCCAGATTCTCCATGTAGTCTAGCCACCTGGTTCTAGGCCGACCCCTTGGTCTCTTACCCACCGGCTTGGAAAATAACAACTGCCTAGGAAGACTAGTTTGCGGCATCCGTATCACGTGGCCATAACAGCGCAACTGAGATCTCTCAATGCGGAGAAGTAGCGGCTCAACACCTAAAGATTCCCTTATTGTGCTGCTGTACACTCTATCTAGTAGGGTAACACCTGCCACACTTCTCAGAAATCTCATTTCGGCCGCTTGTACCCGCGATCGCACTCTTTTGGTCATTACCCAAGCCTCATGACCATAGGTGAGAATAGGGACAAAGATAGATTTGAAGAAGGAGAGCTTGGCTTTGTTACCCAGCTCGCGTTTCGTTACCATGGATCGCCACAGTTAACGTCTGACACAGCTTGCTGTATCGATCCGAGCATACAATTCTTTCTCCTGCCGTCCATCACTCGTGAATGCAATCCCGAGATACTTGAACTTCTCCACCTGTCTCAATGAGGCTCCCCTAACATGGAGAGCGCACTGAGCAGGCTGTCTTGAAAGGACCAGAACCTCGGTTTTAGCCACACTGATCTTCATCCCAGCTTCTTCACATTTGGCTGCAAACCGGTCTAGTGCATGCTGAAGGTTCGCGGGAGAAGACCCAAGGAGGACAAGGTCGTCAGCAAAGAGCAACCTCTCCACCAGGCAGTCGCCCACACAAACACGCTCATCGCCTCGGCTGCCCCTGTCTATCCAGTCCATAAAGATAATGAACAAGAGGGGCGACAGTACGCACCCTTGGCGGAGTCCAACACCCACGGTGAACGGTCTTGACTTAATACCATTTATCCGGACACACATCTCAGAGCTTTCGTACAGAGACATGATAGCAACCAGTAAAGAGCAAAGATGTGATCCGTCGTGCTTCGGCCAGGTCGGAAACCACACTGCTCCCGCGACAGTTTGGAGTCGACTATTTCCCGGGTTCTCTTCTCCAGACACTTAGCGTACACTTTCCCAGGAATGCTGAGCAAAGAGATGCCTCGATAGTTGTTGCAATCTCTCTGATCTCCCTTTTTGAAGATAGGGATCACAATTTCTGTCTGCCATTACTTAGGGGCCTGTCCAGATATCCAAGCAACCTGAGACACTCGAGTCAGCCACAGGATACCATCCTGATTTAAGTCCTTTAACATCTCGGACCGGATTTCATCATCATCTGCAGCTTTGCCAGTCTTCAGGGACTTAATTGCCCATCTGACTTCTGTTTCAGTGATACTACCGTGACTATTCTCCGCTCCAAGGTGCACCTCATATGCCTCAGTTGTTGTTGTCACCGGATTAAGAAGAGATGCAAAGTATTCCTTCCACTTATACAATACGCTCTCCTCCGTTTTCAGAAACCTCCCATCTGAACTCTTAATAGTTTGTGATGAAAGAGACTTCTTTCCACGGAGGCGGCGCACGGTCTGCCAGAACATCTTGTTTGCCGAACCATAGTCTGCCTCCAATTTCTCCCCGAACTTCTCCCAGGCCTTGGCTTTAGCTGTTGATACTGTCTTTGCTGCTGCTTTTCGCGCCTCAGTGTACCGCACTCGACTCGAAGTTGACTTATTTGCAAGCCATAGCAAATAGGCTTCCTTCTTTGCCTTGACAGCTTCTTGGACTTCACCGTTCCACCACGCAGTCCTTTTCTCACCGCCCTGCGCCACACTCAGCCGCTTACGACCACAGCACAATGCAGTCGAAGTAATCACAGCAGTTTTAAACAACTGCTACTCCTCTTCAATAGTACCACGATCACTGGGTAGTTCTTTGAAACTTGAAGATATGTTATCTGCAAAGATCTTCCTCACAGCTCTATCCGCCAAGTTTGTCTGAACCTAGTATTTCGCTTGGTTGCCATGGATTCAGAGAACCGCAAAGTGCAGACAACAAGGTGGTGATCAGTTGATAGTTCTGCCCCTCTTCTCACACGAGTATCCAACACTGATCGGAATAAGTCGGCTGAAACAATTACAAAATCAATCAGTGACTTCTGGTCCATTGCATCCCTGTACCTGGTCCATTGCATCCCTGTGCTGGAAGAAGGTGTTTGTGATGGAAAGTCCATTGTTGCAACAGAGATCCAACAAGCACCTCCCATTCGCATTTAAATCGGGGTCACCATTCCTCCCAATCACGCCTTTCCACGTTTGGTCATCAGCCCTTACGTGTGCATTGAAGTCGCCGATCAGGATGACAGAATCTGCACTCCCTCTCCTGCTAAGAGCAGCATCAACTTCATCTAGAAAAAGTGGGTACTCTGTGACTGCATTCGGAGCATATGCAACGAATAGAGAGAGAGACCGTTTCCCTATCTGAAGCCTCAGGAGACACAGTCTTCCACCTAAGGGGGTCCAATCTGCAACATAATCTGCCAGCCGGGGACTTGTGAGTATCCCCACTCCCGCCTGGACAGTCATGTTAGGGTCGACACCAGAGTAGAAAAGCTTCCACCCTCCTTCTAAGTCCACAGTTCCAGAACCCGGACGTTTCGTAGAGGTAATACCTATGATATCCAGTCGATACCGTTTGGCTTCCTCCACTAACTCTGATTCCTTTCCTGTCATGGAGAATACGTTCCAAGTGCCAATTGACAGCACCCGATCCCGTTGTCGCTTTACCCGTTTCTCCTCCTGGGTAAAGGCATGCGCTGCTCCCGACCGTTTCCCCAAGCGCATAGCGAGTGCACTGGTGGGGCTTTTTGGAGGCACTGCTCCGAGATAACAGCCGGGAGACTGTCGACTATTTTTCGAACGAGAGCCTCTGCCTAACTGTCGAACGCGGGTGACTTTAATCTGCACCACACCTGATGCAGTATGAATTCTCTCATTCGTCGACATCATGAGATATATGTTTGTTTGGATACTCTTCGTCTCACTTCTCAACCATGACCTTTCTGGTAAGGCTGACCCTAAAGTAGCCGTGCTACAACCAGCATAGCTCACAGAATCCCTGAAGCACCCAAACCCCTGACCCACGGTAAGGGGGCATCCACTCAGGAGACTTATTAGAAACTTATTAGAACTTTATTACTTATTAGAAAACAGTACATTTAAAAATGAATGAGAATGAATGAGTCGTTACCCTGAAAAGCTAATGGGCCCTAATTATTTTCATTCATTCTCATTAATTTTCCAAATGTAGGCCCTACTGTTTTCTAATAAGTATGGTTTTTGTCCACATCAGCTAGCCATACCTTTCACTTTATCCACTCGATAAAGGGCAGGGGATGAGATTTTTTCACCGGGTTTTTTGCTAAACCCACATTTTACATGATGCTCTACAACTTTCTAAATAACACATGGGGTCTAACCCCTACCCCTACAAAATTAAAATTTTCAAAATTTACCCCTTCATCCCCAGGGAAACGAAATGTTCTTATTCGGAATTAGTGGACATCAAAACCAAATAATCAGTATTCATTTCCCCCCCCCACCTGTTCCTCTTGAGCCGTTATTTGGACCTAAAGACGGGACACCAATTATGAAACACCTTGTATAAAACATAAGTTAAAAAATTATGTAAAAATATAAACGAGTCTATTCAATTTAAATGCAAGATTAATCTCACAACAAAGATATTAATTATCTCCCTGCTATATGTAATTAATTATTGCAGAAAGTAATTGTCTTTGCTCATTGTCTATCTCATTAATAGTAATTTAATTAAACAATAGTAACTGTTGGTGATTTTCGTGCGCTGACAAAAAGCACGAGCCTCAATTGGGAAAGGCCTGACAACAAAAAAAACTTAGTAGTCTTAAAATAAAAGAAAATACAAAAGCTCACAATACTTGTAATGATAATATCTCACCCCAGCGATGAATGTTTTTATGTAAGTTTCCAATGAACCTTATAAAAAAAGAAAAATAATTGAATTCGCATTCTTTAAGGTTATTAAGTGCTTGTTTGAGTGCTACTGATGAACTCTACTTTAAGATTGTTTGTCGATAATACAAAAATAGTAACTTGGTAATAAATATTTAAAAATATAATTAAGATTTAAAAATTCATAGAGAATGTGAACTATGTATTAATTTTCGTAATAAAGCAAATTTCTATCAAAAATTATCAGATTTTTCAATGATTTAGGATATTATATAATCCATTATTACCCAATTGGGTATTTATTGAACGGGATTCGGTGTTCTTCGTGTTCAAAAGATAATTTTAAAGTCCTAAAATTTTGTGACTTAAATGGACATAATCATGGAATACATTGGTTTAATTTTCTTCATGCTAAAGCCATTCTTGCTCTTTATGTTTGAAATTGTAGTGCTTTAAATACCTCGTGTAAATAATAGATCTGATTGATTTCATTTTTTAGCTTTCACCTTGAAGTTGGGAGCCTCAGCTTTCAGCCGTTATGCGATTAGCCATACTCTATGGTTAGATTAACACAATTTTGTTATTGTGCTTGTCTTCGGACAGGTCTGAAATTCGGTATCATTTATTTTCTGGTAAGTATTTTTATAATGTGTAACTATTAAAGTATATCTGAAAATATATACATGGTGTTTCAGAGCTCCGGTATCGGTCAGTTTTTTAAAGATATTGATTCTAGGTGTTTGAAAAAAGAACAAACGGGAAAAAGGGGGGAGACAATTTCGAAAATTCAAATGAAAACACAGGTCATATAAGGTATCTTTGGAATGTACTTTTAAAATATAAACAACTTTAATAAACTTTTTTTTTTCTAATCCACATCGTTTATTCATAATTAATGATAAATGAAAAATGAATCAGTAAATTAATGAATTAAATAAATGATTTAACTAAATTATTGTGATATTGTTTTCTAATGTTACATTCTTCATAAGTGCTCAAATGTACACTTAAAATAGTGCCAACAACTTACGCCAAAAGGTTATGTGTTCTTTTTCTTACATCTTGGGTTACTTGGAATACTTCAACACTGCCGAGAGACTCACAGGCCAATCTAATTCTTTATTCATTGTTGGATGCTCTTGGTAGATGACTCTTTGATTCACCCCCACAAAAAGCGGGTGATGGCATTCGGAGACAAGTCATTCGATGTCATTCGGAGATAAATCAGAAGAACAGGGTGACGAAGCAATTAGTCCTCCTCATCCAATCTACCCTTCGGGAAATAAGTGGTAGATATCTTTCTGGATAAACCCTTGCGTGTGCTCTACAGTTCCGATGGCATTCTCCAAGTATCAACAGGATATCATATGCTTCTTTATATGTAAAAGCATTTTCTGTAAAGCAAAGCTGATTGACTTGTGGTTCTCAAGAGTCACCCTTTTCATCTTCCTCAAGTATGATCTTGTGACACTGATGGTAATTTGATGTTATTTAGAGGAAATGCAAATTAGAGCATGAGTCCTCATGTATTATTCATGCAGTTTTCTTATTTTTGTGATTTTACACAGTTTTGCTTTATCATATAGTTACTCGTTTATTTTTCTTTTTTTTTAATTCTGAATAAACGATGAGGATTAGGAAAAAACTTTTAGTAAAAACTGTTGATTTTAAAAATAAAGTACAGGGTGGTTATAAAACAAGTTCGCCTACACAGAGCCCTCTAGAGCCCAATCTAATGACAGATTGCGATGCAAATTGAAATTAGGCTATTCACATCATGCGGAAGAGAATAACGGAAAGAAAAAAAATTAGTGCAAATTTTCACCACCAGGTGACGCTGTGGAATAAAACTAATTTTATTTTTTTAAACAAGCAGGCAAGGTGTTTGTTTGATTACAGCATACTTTCAATATGTCCGCACAGCATGATCAATTTCCACATGAAGGCGTTTCCCGGGTAATGTCTGAGACATGTCGTCTAATGCTGGCTTTCAGCTCAGGCATAGTCCGTACACTTTGTTGATAGACCCGATCTTTCAAATATCCCCAGAGCCAAAAATCGCACGGGTTCAAATCCAGAGAACGTGGAGGCCACGCATCTGGAAAACTTCTAGAGATCACACGATCAAAGTTGGCACGAAGCACTTCCTTCACTTGTCGACCAATATGAGGAGGTGCTCCATCTAGCATCAAGACAATGGTTTCCAAGCATCGTCGTTCTCGCATGGCAGAATTCACATGCTGTGCAAGAAGTTCACATTACCGTGCACTTGTCACAGAACATCTTACAGGACCTCGTTGTGTAACTTCCTCAAAGAAAAAGGGGCTTAGAATAAAATCAGTGGTGAGTCCACACAATACAGTCACGTATTCAGAATACAATGGCTTTCATGCACGATTTGGGGGAGCGAGGCACCCCATATGCGGCAGTTCTGCGTGTTCACCGTTCCTTCTAGGGTGAAATGTTCTTCATCTGACCATAGAATGTTCAACGGCCACAGGTAATCAACAATCATCCTCGCCAGAAAGCGATAAGCAAAGTGAGAGAGATCTTGAGGTTTTAGCTGTTGTACCAGATGAATCTTGTATGGGCACCAATGCGGAATGGACCGTAAGACCTTTCGCTCCGTGGACCATGGGATGGACAATCCGCGTGCTGTTGCTCGAGCACTTGTTGCAGAATGTTGAGAAGAAGCAGCTCTGCCCACCACTGCAACAGTCACGTCCTCAACAACTTCATCTGCTATCTTGCGCAGTCATCTTCCTGGTGCGACTGCCAAATCACCAGTAGATTCAAATTTTTTTTTTATCATTTCTCGCAACCCAATATCTGACATGGGTCCTTTTAGACAACGATATGCTCGCAATGCAGCTGGGATGCTGCCATCATTCTGGTAAAACAACTTTACGAACAGTGCGCGTTATTTCTTGCTTAACACCATGATCTTAGTGAAAGCTTTTCACTAAGCATAATGTAATGATAGGAACAATCCATTCTATTTTGGGTATATTGACTTTCTGCTAATAAGGCCGATATTGAGAACGAACCACTCAAAACCCTGCCTGCTTGTTTAAAACAACAAAACTAGCTTTAAAATCTCCATTTGTGGTAAAAATTCATCTCCACAGCGCCACATATTCACCTGGTGGTAAAAATTTGCACTAATATTTTATCTCTCTCCGGAATTCTCTCCCCCATGGTCTGAATAGCCTACATTTCAATTTGCATCACAATCGGTTCAATAGATTGGGCTCGAGAGGGCTCTGAGTAGGCGAATTTATTTTATAATCACCCTGTACTATCCAAAGATATCTTAAGTGACCTATATTCTCATTTAAATTTTCAGTTCCCCCTATTTACTGTTAGTTCTGGAAAATGAAACTACCATAGGTTTTGTCCATAAAATTCTTTTTTCAAATTTCTAGAATCAATATCTTCCAAAAAGAATGACTGATACGGATACTCTGAAAAACCCTGTATATTAATGTAATAAAAACCAAAAATCACGACTATTCGATTGATTAAAGCATTATAAAGTAAAATACAAAAAAAAAAACCCTCACATTTTAATAATGAAAAAGATTTTCGTCCTGAAATTAGTGACACATAGACTAATTAGAATATATCACGTAACAACTTATTTTATTAGCCTTTTTTTTAAATCTACCTTGCAGATTTTTTTAATATGTCAGTTTTTCTTATGGTTATGGCTTACCATTATTAAGCTTTATCGGCTCTATGATGGCGACCAGATCTTCAATGGTTTAGGTAACTTTCATATTTAAAAGCTATGAAATCTATTTATGGGAAACAATTATTTATGATGTTTAAATGCCTTATTTTAAATATTTATCAATAATTTTATTTTTATATACAATAATTCTTCTGCCTTTCTTTTTTTATGAAATACTAAGTTATCCAATATACAGCTATTCTCACTTGGTTTATTGTTATTTTAACCATCATAGTCATCATCTGTCTGTCCTTAGGATTAGTAAAGGTAAATGTAGTATATTAAGTTAAAATAAAGAATAGAACTGTAGAATTGGAATTTATAATAATTAAAATTAATTATTGTGAAATCAAATAAAAATAAATTTTAATTATTTTTCTAAGACATTCAAATGCACTGAGTTAACACTAAAAATTTATTAAAAAATAGGAGTAAGAAAAAATCCAGTTTTCTGTTAATTTTATGCATGTATATAGAATATTGTAAAAGATAAAATATGCCGTTTTTTCTTTACAGTTTTTCCCAGGTTTTTTTGTGGGTGCTGCTGTTTTCATTATCATTATCATCATTTTAGAGCTACTGGCTATCATATTGCGTGCGATTTACTGGGTAATAATATTATATTGATGTTTAGGTTATCAATTATCATTTGTTTTCATTATGCTATGACGTTTCTTAAAATATCTATCAAATAATTTCCAAATGCTAATAAAGCATAAAATACTTTATTTATTTCATTTTAAATTGTGCATAGCAGAGGGATAAAGACCCTGTCAGTCGCTATACTTAGACTTTTTATATTTGACGACAGTAGTTGCAACATTTATGTTAGTACAATTCTGGGTATGTGAATGGTATTTGATTTCATAATTGAAATGTGTTGATAGGGAATTTCGTAGTTAAGTAAGATGAAATAATGAATGGGAGTTGAAGTTTTAATTTTTTTTAATTATCCAGTTCCTCCATTCATTTTAAATTTAGTTTGAAATAATATTTGCTTATATTGTTCCTTTAAAGCTAAGGAATAATTAATATTCATAACATGGACATTCCATTGACATTAGAAAGGAACTCACAGTCTGGCTCTCGTATGTAGCACATTCGTGCATTCAAATATCTTGAATATCAGGTACGTAGCTTGAGAATAGTCGAGCTCACGCACAAACTTAGAAAACACTTTTAGAGTTCTCTCACTGTAAGGTGAAATGGAAGAGTTCACTTTATTGCGTTCAATAGGTAGAGGCATAGTGTCTTGCGGGAGTGCCTCGGCACGAGGTCGTTATTGCGCATGCGCGTGCCAGGAAAACTTGGCGCATAGCCAAGCTTAAATCACAAGATCTGTGGATAAGGGGCTTTGCTTTAGCAATTCGATTGTGTTGTAGACCTTTATCATCGAGAGATAAAATAGTTAATAAAATTATTAATAAGTTATTGTTATTAATATGTTTATTGGTAAAAATAAAAAAAGAAAAAAATTAAACGATCACATGTGTTTCATATTTACATGTTTAATTGTAAATTCTGTTTTTAATTGACAAAGAAATATACCATTTAGGCAAATTAGACAAAATTTTTCATAGATTCCTTCTAAACTATCTAAATTTGGAAACGACAAAAGGATTAAAAAATAATACAAATTTTTCCAAATGTTCCATAAGTACAGTATAATCTAGGACGATAATTTTTAAATAAAAATTATCGTCCTAGGTATAATTAATCACAACTTTAATCCTTTTACTTTCAAAAATTTTTTCAAAAATGAATTGAAAATCGTGGAATTAAAATTTTTTAAGCGCTTGGGCATTGCTCTATTTTTTAAAATTATTATATTTGGAATTGATATCCACTTACTGGTAAAGTTTCATATCATTTATATTTTTATTATGAATCAATTTATTTTTAATAAAAACATCTTGAAAATATTTGTATTGTTGAATGAACGAATCCAAATTTTAGAGACATTTTAAAAGTATATTAATATTTTTATAAAAAGGTTCAATTTTTTTATCGTCATTAAATTTAACTTTAAATATTATAACTCACGTTTTGAACTAATTACGTATATTTAATATTTTCGTAAGCTATCTCTTCTTTGCTTTTTAGCTTAAGTTAGATGCTAGCAATTGAAATTTTTCAAGATAACATTCATATATCGAAATTTGGGAAATTATTGGGAAATACTATTATGAGCAAATGATTAGCGCTCCTTATTGATGTAACCAAGTATTTAAATTATATTTTGAGAAAAGTGTTAATATAGAATAATCAAACATTTCTAAATGAATATTAATTTGGACTCAAGTCTTGAATTAGTAATTGACAATCAAATTAGCAATGACACAAGCGGATTCGCGTGCAAAATAATATCAGTTATTAATATTATGTCGTTTTGCACTTGTTTTGCTTGTTTAGAAATAACAGAAAATAATGTAACATTGCATACAAAATTTTGGTTGTTGTTTTTTTTTAAATTTCTGTCACTCTTCTCCAGGATGAAAAAAAAGAAAAACATTAAAATTATTGTTGATAAAACTTGCAATTTAAAACATCTGAGGTTTGGTGTGGAAAAAAACAAAAAAAAACAAACAAACAAACAATCCTCATAAGACCATTCTTCATTTACTCTTTTAATAAAAATTGTTATTGTTTTATTTTTCTTGTGTCATTAGTAATGACACGTCAATATTTCTTAGAATTGCGTACAACTTTAAAAATTCAATATTCTAAATTTTAAAGAAACAACAAAATTGATTTTTTATACAAAATATTAAAATATTATAAAATGTCTCTAAAATTTGGATTCGATCAGAAAACAATGCAAATTTATTTTCAAAATCTGATTTATCAAAAATAAATTGATTCATAATAAAAATATAAATGACACAAAACTTTACCAGTAAGTGGATATTAATTCCAAATATAATATTTTAAAAAATAGAAGAATGCCCAAGCGCTTAAAAATTTTAAATTCTACGATTTGCAATTCATTCTTGAAAAAATTTTTGAAAGTAAAAGGATTAAAATTGTGATTAATTATAACTTAGGGACATTTTGAAAAAAATTTGTATTATTTTTTAATCCTTTTGTCGATTCCAAATATAGATAGTTTAGAAGGAATCTATGAAAATTTGTCTAATTTGTCTAAATGGTATATTTCTTTGCAGATTTGAATTTTTAATTTTCAATTAAAAACAGAATTTACAATTAAACATATAAATATGAAATACATGTGATCGTTTAATTTTTTTTTCTTTTTTTTAACAATTAAACATACAATAACTTATTAATAATTTTATTAACTATTTTATCTCTCAATGATAAAGATCTACAACACAATTGCATTGCTAAAGTAAAGCCCCTAATCCACAGATCTAGTGCTTTAAGCTTGGCTATGCTTTAACGATCTTGTGCCGAGACACTCCCGTTAGACACTCTACCTATTACCTATTGAACGCGATAAAGTGAACTCTTCCATTTCACCTTACAGTGAGAGAACTCTACGTAGCGGTTGCACTACTCAACACTTCAACACACTACTTAAGCTGTAGCAATAAAGCAAACGCTTCGTAGCTTAGCACACCATAATATTCTCGAAGCACTAAACAAAGCTTCACGTCGCTGAATTACAGCTAGAAGTCGTAGCAGGTAAGTCAAAATCATGTTTCCAAGTAGCTGATTATCATCACAGTGCGCATAGACAAAAGAAACAATAATCGCCTATTTTATTTGTGGATATAAGAATAGATGAGGCGGTCTATGCAAAAGAGAGATAAAGCTATAACTTTCATGAAACTTAGGTCGATAATATAAATCCCAGCTGTCGAGTCAAATACGGCACTAGTCCAAATGGCCATATGCCACGTATGAAGGTACCCTAGAGAAGCTCGTAGCTTCTGAGCTCTTCAAATGCAATTCTCGCTAATTCACCAGCTCGAAATATTTGAAAATGAGTGTCCACTAACTAAATGCAGGCGTTACATGCCAAACGTTCGCTCACCTTTATCGTTTCTAGTGAGGAAGCGGCGACTGACTCGAAGCTCCCGTCGCTCGACTCTCTACTCCGACGACGCTTTCTTCCATCATGGCTACACGGGCACGTTGGCTGCTCCACTATTTCAACGCATTTCTCTCTGCCTATTGTGTTTAGAGATTTCTCTGGCAACCGGGAAGAAGGGCTCTTATTCTAAAATTTCGCCTTGATTAAGCGTTTCATTCACGCTCTCCAAAACTCCTCTCCTTTGTTCTCGTGATCTCTCGTCTTGGGCACGACGACGTAGGCTATGACGACACTCCCTCTTCGTACGTCGTTGGCGACGAGGATTACGTCGGTCCGCTTTCCACGCTGATGAATCTTCGACAGCAACCGACGCTGTCATCGGAATCTTCGTTGTTATCCAGATTCCGTGACACATAGTTTCTAAGATATCGTTCATAAAAATCTATATTTAGACACTTATATTTATTACCTATTTAGTCGGCAGATCTGAAGAGAAGGCAAAATCAGCAGCTACATAATCTATTTCACTTGTTTGGTTCGTGTTCAAATGTATACACACCATGAAACATTATTGAGAAACATATCAATGTTAACAATAATGACTACCCGTCATAGACTCACAGATGAGGACAAGGGTAAAATTCAAGTTTTCCAGGATTCTGGAAACTCATTACGGAAATAGCACAAATGATACAACGTCCTGAAGCACAAATGATACAACTCATGCTTTAAGATGAAGCATGTAATATTACAAAAAGTATTAAATAAGATAGTAAATAAATAAATACAGGGTGACAATAAATTATGGCAACTCATTGTGTACAAATTTTTTAATCCAAAAAAAACGAAAAGTTAGGCAATCGACAACTAATAAATAGAATTAATATATAAGAATAATTACAAAGTTCGAAGATGGTTGAATTTGACTCAGTTGTACATGTTCAAATGATAACACTGTGATACAATTAAGTAATGAAAAAAAAAGTCGAAAAGAGCCCGAAGTTATCAGGGCGTGATAAACATCCAATAAGAATGGAAGAATCGACTACTGGACACACTGCTGCAAGGATTTAAGCAGAACTACAACTGCCATTACAAGAAAGGCTGTATGGAAGGCATTGGAATCCTCAACAAATTTGAAGTATGCAAAGAAACGCCAAAAGTCACCTTTAACAACTGATCATCGCACACAATGCTTACTGTAAGATTGTTCAGCTTAAGGGTCTATATTTGGTTTTTCTTTCATAGATAAAAGGCTATTGTGCTTGCAGGACGTTGTATCATCCCTGCTAGTTCCTAATTGAACTTAAGAATCACAGAGCACTTGAATTTTACCGAATGATGGAACACGATCAAACAAGTGAAATAGATTACGTAAATGCTGATTTTGTCTTGTCCACTTATTAGATACCAATATCTGTGTCTAAATACAGAATTTTTTGAACGACTAACGTTCTGGCCCTTTCAAGACAGCCACTTCAGTGTTAGCCATATTAGGGGAGCCCCATTGAAACAGGCGGAGAAGTTCAAGTGTCTCGGAACTGCTTTCACGAGTGATGGCCGGCAGGATAGAAATTGAATGCTCGGGTCAGAGCAGCAAGCTGTATCAGACGTGAACTGTGGCGATCCGTGGAAACGAAACAAAGCTAGGGAAAAAAGCCGCGCTCTCAGATATTAATTAGAAAATGGATGGAAAAACTCTGCGACCTGGATTCGATGGCAGAATTTTTCCATCCATTTTCTAATTAATATCATTAACCTGAAGTTTGGAGTTAGCTCCAGTTTACTTTCTTTATTTCTTATCGTGTGTTCCTCAAACTTTCTGATGGTTTGAATAGGAGAAATCCACGATCTGTGAACCGGGTACCTGCCTCCTATTGGGCTTTCCATCTTAACACTGTGACAGCATTCCGTCTTTCAGACACTAAGTGACAGCATGGTTGTACAGTGTCTGCGATAGCCCAATTGGTACAGGCGTCGAACATGACAGTCGAGGTTCTTGGTTCGAATCCAGGTAGCAGAGTTTTTCCATCCATTTTCTAATTAATATCATTTATCGGATGTTAGGAGTTAGCTCCAGTTTATTTTCTTTATTTCTTATTGCCAAGCTCTCCGTTTTCAATCTTTGTCGGATAAAGCATCAAAAAGTAAGTAAAATTATAACAGGCACACATGATCTATCTATTCGAATCTGGCCAAAATGGCTCGAATAGATAGGATACGTGTGGCTATGATAGCGTTTATTCACTTTTTGATGCTCTATCCGAATCTGAAGTCAAAATCAAAAAATGCGAAATAAATTAGCAACGGAACGGCCGACTTCGCAATTACAGTAATTATATTTTTAACTGGCTTGCACTTTTAACATTGTTCTGATCATGCAGTGTCATGCAATCTCAACTGATTTCTCGTGGACATATTGGCATTGTTGGCCCTTTGTATGTTCGGTCTATAGGATCCCTTGGGCCAATAGATCTTCGGCTCATTGGCAGTGTCTGTCGACTCTTCGTTCGGAGGCTATTGACATATTTATTACGAAAAGTTTTATGCAAGTTTATTTCTAATATATCCACTGAATTTTAAAAAAAATTCATATCCTAATTTTGTATATGCTTCCTTTGTATTTGCAGACTCCTGCCGCTATAATCGAATTAATTTTCATATTCATTGCAGTAAGTAATTAGTAATTTTTTTTATTTGGTGTAATATACTTAAGTGCCAACAGTCATGGGAAATCGTATGCCAATTTTCAATTTCGCTTGCATCGCATAAAAGGTGTATTAATAGGCACAGAAGTACAAGTGCTGTCAATTCGACTATTAGCAATCATCTGAAACGTCTAGTAACGTGATTGAACGCGGAATGATATTTGTAACTAGACACATAGGACATTCAATTTCAGAAGTGGTGCGGCATTCAACATTCCTCGATCCACAGTGTCAAGGGTGTAAAGAGAGTACCTCTCACTGTGGGCAGTGCAGTGGTTGACCATGGCTGGTAAATGCTCCTGACCTGCGACAACTGAACAGAATGAACTTTCCTAAGAGACACACGTCACTACATCAATTAACAGCCACATTCAGTGAGGGGCATACTAGAGATGTGCCTGAGGTCAATGCAGCGAAGTTTGGCACTGATGGGATACGGCATCAGAAGATGCTCAGCATGCCATTGGAGGCTACGCTTTGCCTGAGTTCGTGAACAGATTCATTGGATATTAGTTGACTGGAAACGCATAGTTTAATCCAATGAGTAACGATTTCAGTTGGCACAAGCTGATGGTAAGGTTACAAGTGTAGGTGCAGGCCCCAAGAGGCCATGGACCGAAGTTGTCAGAAATTCACTGTGCAAACTGTGATCTTGGCGTGGGCGTGTTTATATGGCAGGATTTGGTCCTCTGATCAAATTGACTGGAATCGTTATGTCCAGCTGCTTAGTGACTATTTGCAACCTTTCATGGTCTTCATGTGCCCTAATAGCGATGGGATGTTTCAGGAGGACAATGCGCCATGTTACTAGGCTAACATTACTCGCGATTGGGCTTTAGGAGCATTCTGAACAATTCCACCGAATGAATTGGCCACCTAGATCGTCAGCATATGAACCTCGTCGAACAAATTTGGGACATTATTGAACGGATCCATTCGTACACAAGAGTCTGCACCAGCAACACTCGCACAATTATGGGCTTCCAGCGATTGATAGAGTCCATGCCAGGTCGAATTTGTTATACTTCGCCGAGCAAAATACACTATATTGAATAGGCATACTATGACTTTTGGCATTTCAGTGTACAGGTTCCTGAATTCCTTTCTGAAATGATTTACAGTTGTGTTGATGTTTTACACATTTTTTGAGCCTCTCAACCGTATGTATAAACTCTTAGTGAACTCTTCGCCAGTTTCCCATATTGTTTGAAATGGTTACGTGTCAATTCGTCGAGCGTTAATTCGTCGGAGTCATTTCATCGACTGTGTCAGTTGGTCGGGTAATTAATTCGTCGGAGGTCAATTAGTCGAACGTCAATTCGTCGAGGTGTCAGCTAGTCGGGCGGTCAATTTGTCGGAGACAAATTCGTCAGGTGTTTCAGTTGGTCGAGATAATAAATAAATGGTCAGGAAAAACTTTCATAAAATTTATTAACGAAAAAAATTTTGTTATTAATTTCATTCCTGGAAAGGTAACAATAAATGCCTTTACTGTTAAGAATCAGTATTTAAATACAGTTTTTGTAAACAATGTGATACAGAGGCTAAAATGAATTGTAGCTACAATAAACGTGATCTTGTTGACAAATGGTCAGGACATGTGCCAAAAAACACCTTATACCGCTTCAGTATTCTTCATTTGCAGAATGAAATTAATATCTGCATAAAATTAATTATCGGACAAATTGAGCACATACAGGAAATTTAATTTATATTAAGTAAAATTTAAATAATAACATAAATATTAAGCTCCATGAGCTTGCCAAAACATTTAATATCCTGTGGCCGATTTACCAAGTTTAACACAATTTCACGTTGGGCTCTTTGTTCCAACTTAATATCCACATATTCGCGGACTAGCATATGCACATATTCATAACGAAACAGATTTTCTCTTTAACCACAACAATTTCACCACCAAATTGCTGTGGTTAAAAAGCAAATCTTTTTTTTTTGTAAACTATACCTATCCACTTGAAGAAGTTATTACGTTCTTTTACTATTTGTTAACACCAATGTTAACAAATACCTATGTAATTAGTTTAATTTCCTCCAATCCAAAGAACCTGAAAAAAAAATTTTATTAAATGGTCATTATAAATAATTAAAATTATCTTATAATTGCGTCTAATCAGAGGCGAAGCTAAGGAGACATGAAAACGGGTATCAGAAGGAGGGGTGGAAACTGAGGAAAAAATGAGTGAGAAAGAGATGTTAATAAAAGGTTATTAAGAGCTTTATATAGAAAAGTATTATAAGAGTACATTATGGAACACAGCTCCCTTACAATTAATAAGCTCTGGGCATTTCTAGATGATAGATCCATTCAAACTGTCCAATTGTCCAAAGTAGTTCCAAATTCACTAGTCCTTTGATGGGAGCTTAAAAACCATTCCTCTCAACGTGAAATTTTGTTTTAAATTTGGAAAATCGGCCATAGGATATAAAAACTCATGGAGCTTAATATTTATATTATTCTTTAATTTTTACTTAATAAAAATTGAATTTCCTGTATGTGCTCAATTTGTCCGATAATTAATTTTATACAGTTATTAATTTCATTCTGGAAATGAAGGATACTGAAACGGTGTAAGCAGTTTGGGGCAAACACCCGGACCCCTTGTCAACTAGATCAAGTTTATAGTGATTACAATTCATTTTAGCCACTATATCACATTGTTTACAAAAGCTGTATTTGAATACTGTTTTTAACAGTAACGGCATTTATTGTTTACATTTCAAGTAATTAAATGAATAACAAAAAAATGTTTCGTTAATAAATTTTATTAAATTTGTTTTCCGATCATTTATTTATTATCTCGACCAACTGAAACACCCGACGAATTTGACTCCGACAAATTGACCGCCCGACCAACTAACACCTCGATGAATTGACGTCCGACGTACTAACTAGTGATGTACCGATACCGATGCCGATAGTATCGATTACTTTAAGGTATCGTTACTTACAGTATCAAGTAATTGCAGTATCGAGTATTTCTACGAGTATCGGATGATGAGAAAAAAACAAATAGAAACGTGGCGCCCCCCGCCCACTATTATAATAATAAAAAATAAAAAAATAAATTTCAACTCCAAAATAAAAACATTAATGAAAAATAATTTCAAAAAGAAAGATAAAGAATTAACTCAAATTTGTTTAAGTAACGAAAGAATACAGCTATTTACTGGTTTTACTATGTCAGTCTGTCCTCGTATTTTCTACATTTTTGACATAGATGGTTAAAATTTGGAATGTAGTTCACAATGGGCATGTGCTACTTCACTATTTAGTTTATGGGGTCGAAATTACGGGGGTGAAAGTTATAGTGGACGATTTGGTCGATATAGTATAAACTTTTTTAAAGGGATGAATTTGGTATGCAGATTCTCTAGGCAATATCTATAATAAAGAATGACTTAAGAATGGATAATGGGGGATTTTCTTCTATGCTACACCACATGTGTTTAGATTACTAATGAAAAATAGGAAAAATATCTACCTTACTGAACCAAATTCTTCCAGTAAGATTGGATAAGTGGGGGTACCGGTTACCTGGTCTTTAGAACAATTAACTTTTTCAAAAGGCAACGTATTGCATGTGATATATCATTAGATCGAAAGAGATGCGAAACAAAAGAAAGTAGCGTTCATTTTCCTTTATCTAAATACTACATTCGAGAAAATCAATTTTTGAATTTAAAATGTGGGAATTTAAATGTTAGGATAAACGGAATAAAAAATAGACGAACTCTGCTACTTTCCTATACCCTTCTCGGAGGAATTAATTTCTTGTTAATTATCTCAAGAATCAGGGGAACGAATAAAATGAAAAAAATTCCATTAAATATTTTATCAAAAACCAATTAATCTTTATGAAATAAAATAATTTATCAAATTCTGCTATTAAAAATTCAATAAAATTTTTTTCACCAAAAATACAAGAAGTTATAAATTATTTGTCATACATCATAAAAATATAGTAACTTGTAACAAATTAAAATATTAAAAATCGTGCCATCTTGGGCGATTTTTTTATAATAAAATAAGAAAAATTATATTAGACGAAACACATAATTTCGGATTGTTAAATTCAGCCCAGTTTCTGAGCTTAAAATATCCGAATCGGTAGATTTATGACTTTAGTGTTATCCTCAAGTTTATGTAATTGTGAAATTTGATAGTATAACTATCAACTTAGTCTGAATTAAAGTAACGAATGAGAGTCTGTATTTTGACTCTAATTAATTCCAAATTCGCTAAACTTGCAGTAAATATAGGTTACTTGGGTTTTATTTTTTAATTTACGGTACTGTTTGTTTACTTAAAATAATTTTTGTCTTTGCAGATTGATATAGGTTGAGTACTCATAATACTCATGAGTATTCAATACTTTATGAGAATTATCGATACTGCTATCGAGTACTGTTTACAATACTAGCACATCACTAGTACTAACCAGCCGACTAACTGGCACAGTCGACGAATTGACTCCGACGAAATGATGCTCGACGAATTGATCCTCGACGAACTGACCTGATACCGTTTGAAATATATCTATTATTAAAAGTCTTCTGTTACTTCTCTCAGATTCTGTCTACGATGATCATTTTAATGAAAGAAAGAAAAGTTATCTTAAAAGGAGTATTACAAATTTTTGTCAAGCGTTTGCTGACATTTTTCAACTATAAGGAATAAATGCTTTCAATTCTGAATGCTTAATTTTTAGGACACCTTATACACTCATCGTCAAAAAAAAATGTTGCACCCAGAAGGAATCGTCAGATTGAAAATATATTTGAAAGGAAGTTAGTATTCACCAACAACAATAAATGATTAAAGAATGAGCGTGTGTAAGATAAAATTTATTGGTCAAAATACCAAAGTCATTTACAACTTTTATTAATAGGATGTTGGGCCACCATTATTTCTAATGCATTCTGCCATATTTCGTGGCATGGAGTCGTACAGTTCTTAACGTAGTCTTGACTAAGTGCATCCCATGCAAACTGAACTTTGGCTTGTAGCTCTTGCAGATATTGGTCATCGGTGGAGACTTAACATAGCATCCCATAGATTCTCTATGGGTGCAGCTTTTTTATTTATTTTTTTTTTGTAGATGAATGTATTTACAGTGTGGATACAAAAATGAGCCGCCTCCTTTTATTTTCGTAATCGAAGCAGATATGTCAATTTTGATGGAATCAATGAATAGGAAGTTGTGGGTGACCTATCCCATGGTGCACTTTTCATCATCCCAAATATGCAAATTAGGAAACATTCAAATCCTATTTTAAAAACCGTAACAGATACACGAAAAATTCCAATTGAAGACTTGTTCACAATGGAATTCCGAACAAAACAAAAAAAATTTCCAAAATCCGATGAACGGATCACTAACAATCACATTTATTTTTATTTTACAAACAGCCACAGTGCACAAAGAATTTTACTCCAAAGTTAATCATAAATGTGCTCAGTGTGCGACACATGCCTTTTATTTGCGCTTCCTCGTGAGTGTGAATGTTATTCTGGTAATTTTTGGTAATTTCTTGATTTGCATGTTGAGCATTCAAATGTCTTCGTTAATTGCACATAGATGTAACTAATAAATTCAACATGTGATTGGATTTAATGTAATAAATTCGGCGGTTTACTTGACTTACATTATATTCAGTGCCCAAAATACACTGAGATTTCCTTAGATATTGAAATATTAACTCTAATTCTAAATAATAAGTACTATATAATTTCCATATATCGCCCTCTTTCTGGCCTGTTTTCTACGTTCATCTTCTACTTATCTTCTATGCTATCCGATATAAGCCTCTCCTCTAAAAAAAAAAAATCATTATAGGCCTACTTAGCGATTTTAATTTAGATTTTGCGAAACCCTCCCCCAACACTAACGCCATTAACGATCTAATGTTTGGAATAGGTCTATATCCTGTCGTCTCTTCTCACACATAGTTCTCTGTAGCCCACAATTCTTATTCTACTATACACCAAGGTTTTTT
>JAHWFO010017422.1:0-18500 GCA_023313115.1 Rhysida immarginata
CAAGTGGATCTGTTTTCCTATCCAACATTGCTTAACTGATATTAGCTCAATTAAACCCGATCGTCTATTTTCCAAAAATTCCCAAACAAGACTTACTTTTCAAATTGAAGATAACAATAATAAACTGAAAACATACATCAAACAAATCGTAAATCGGAGAAAAAGGAAGGAAAAATTTTGCGACCTGGGACGGCGCTTAACAATTGAGCTATCGCGGACAATGAACCGCCCAAATGTTAAAAAGTATCGTAGTATCGATTATTTTGAATACTCGATTATTCCACCCCTAATGTAAAGAGTACACAAACGTCGGTGAATATGCACGAAGAATCATCAACAGTGTTGATATATTGATTCGATTCGCTTGTGTTTTTACACGAACGAATAGTCACAGTTAATGAGTTATAAACGAGACATCTCTTTTGCTACAAGGAGAGTCAGATAGATGCTACATAACCATGACATCCACACATGCGTGAGTTGTTTTGATAAGGCATGAAAGATTCATTGCTTCATTGTGGGTTCTCACCAAAGCATAACCTTCTTCCAGCCTTTACGTCTGTAGATAAACTTCCATGTTCTTTGCAGAAATCGAAAATTATCGTATGGCCATGTGAATTTTGATTAATGGATGGTCAAAAATTCCATTCCTGGCGCATAGTTCTACCAAATAAGATGGAAAATCATTGTTAATCATTTGTCATTTGCTGCTCAATTTGTGTCCTATTTCTTCGTAAACAACAGTGGTCTCGGTTATGATTGTCTTTGAGCCACAGCTAACGCCTTTAAGACTAGCCGGCCAGGTGGCCGAGAGGGCTAGGGCGTAGGCTTTCTAGTTCTCAAGTCTGCCTGGCTGCGGGTTCGAATCCCGCCGTGGGCATGGATGTTTGTGTTTGTCCCGGGCTGCGTACTGTTATAACTTGTGTAAAAGGCGCAAAATGACCTTTGTAGTCGACGCCAAAAATTTCTATAACCCCCCCCTTTAAGACTATGGATTATTTTTCCAACTGTTGAATACTCTGAATTCGCACATTCCCATAATCCATTCAGCTGCCTTGTTTCAATAGTGGGTCCAGATAAATGAGCAACAATAGGCCCTTTTTGGAGTCATTCAGTTTTTTTTCTACATGCTGATCAAGTTCTACGATAAGAATCGCCCAACTCATTCTTAAGCAAACACGCATGAATCACATGACCTAAAACTCCTTTGCATAAAAAGCGATTTTTAACAATTTTACATGTTTCCGCAGATGTTTCTAGTTCATTGGCCAGTATGCATAGCAGCATATATTAAATTCTTGGAAAAATATTTCGCAGCGGATGAAAGTTCTGCATGATTCGGTGTCAAGTCGAATATCAGCATGATCACGGCCACCTTTGTTAGGAATTAATCGGTAACCTTTGATACAATTCTTCTGGGATAAAGATTCGTTTGTTGCACCAAGGAAACTAATTTCTTCAATTCTTAGGTGAAATTTATTTTTCCATAGACCACTTGTTCTGTGGTCGTTCAATGATTCTTTCGACCCTCCAATCAATGTCAGTAAATTTGATACATAGTTTTTTATGGACATGTCCTGCTTCATTATTTATTTTGGTTTGGATTGGCCCGCTGGTGTCAGAGGTGCAAGAGCTCTTCCGGTCTGTATATCAGTTATAAATAAATACTTGCCACTATTAAAGTTCCAACCCTCGTATATGACTTTGCTTCAATCATTAAAAAATATTTATCATTAAAAATATTTTGTTTTTCCCCTTACTCTATATATACAATGAAATTTTCTTCTACTTATCCCATATTTTTTTACCAATTTTCTTCTATCAAACCCATATTTTTTCTTAAATTATAGAAGGGTTGTTAGGAATCTATAGTGACAAGTTATAAAAGGCCAGAAAAGGTGGAAAAATCCTTTTTGCCATCATCGAGTGTGTCCAATCTGGTAGTCATCCATCCTTGCATTCAAGGTATCATTTTCTGAAGTCTTTAGAACCCCTTGGATGGTAAAAAAATGGCTCTGTTCTTGATGAGGTCGCTAGTGTGAGCACGTATTTTTACTTTTAATCCTCCAGGTATCGTTCAGACAGTTTACGGCAGTTGGTCCGCGCTTTTGAACATGGTTCGGCAGCAACTTCTCCAGTTGTAAATCACGGTTGATAATTGAAGGGCTCGGTGCAATAAGGACGTAACCCATAGGAAGAAATTTTTGAGAAAAGTGATGTTATATTTTTAAAAAATCTGAAAATCTGTATGGTTAATGTTTTGCTTTGCTGTGATTGCTGTTTACTTGTGCAATTGTTTCTGAAACTTATTGTAAATGGATTTCACAAGCAGTAATTGTTACATTTAGTAAGAATTTCTTCCTGTGGGTTAGGTCCTTATTGCCCCGAACCATTCAATTGCGTTTACAGAACGTGGGTAGAAATGAAGATGAACGATTTTGAAGTTTGGTGGAAGCGCCGTACTATTTCGAGGTTGCTAATATGCAAATTTCTATATACACGCTTCGCTATATACGTTCTGAAAATTACATTGTTGAAAAGAAAACGTGCCTTTCTCAAAATTAAATCCCATAATAAAAGGCAAAGTTCACCAGCTTTTACAAATGAAATGGTCAACTTCTCAAATAATTCGTCGACTAAAATGTTCAAATTAGACGGTGAGCGCAGGAAAATGCAAGTTGAGAAAAGAAGCCAAAGAGACCACTGTAACTACTGTACCAACAGTAAAGAAAAGACGCAAAGCTGGACGTCACTTTGGGGTTAGTGCTGAACTCTGCAAACCCATCAATCCAAAGAAGTATGATCAGATTGCTGACCCTTCCTGGATCAACAATCGGGTATCATATTTCGAATACATTGAATTTGGTAATGAGTAAAAAAAAATCAAGTTCATGGCATCTCAGGAGAAAATAGAAGAGACGCCAGAGATCATTACCATTGTACAGAGAATTTTGAAAAAATTTTATTACCACAGACGAGGCATGGTTCTATTTAACGGGCTGCAGGGGACATAAGTGTTTTATAGTTCACGTGCGAAAACAAAGCCTCCAACGACTGTAAAAAAAAAAATCGTCACATTGCACAGCCATCATGGTGTAGGAAGAGATTTCATATAATGGCAAAACGCGTTTGCGAATTATCAAGCTTGGAGCTAAGGTAAACACATTATTATATCAACAAGGTTATCAAACCGCTTATGGACACCGATGCTCGAAAGTTATATCCGAAAGGCGATCGCATTTCCCATCAAGATTCTGTCCCTGATCATGCAGCCCACAAACTCTTGACTTCTTGAAAAAAGAAAAGTGAAGTACGAGGGGGTGATCAAAAAGTAAGGTTACAAAGACTGCAGTGTACATTTTGTTTCATACAATCACTACAGCCAACCAATAGTACATACATTAGGTTATTTTTCGACATAGTCTCCATATCGGTTTAGGCACTTGTAGATTCGTGGGATGAGTTTGAGTATTCCCTCCTGGTAAAAATCCTGTCCTTGCGTATTTAGCCACATTGTCGCAAAATGTTTCACCTCCACGTCTGAAGCGAATCGTCGGTCTCCTAGGTGCTCTTCAAGTGAGGAAAGAGGTGAAAGTCGCTTGAAGCGAGGTCCGGGTAGTAGGGAGGATGTTCGAAGATGTCCCAGTGAAACTGCTTCAACAGCGTGGCGGTCTTCCGGACTGTATGAGGTCGCGCGTTGTCATGAAAGAGGATGAGGCCCTCGGTGAGTAGCCTGGCCGGTTACATGTTTCGCCCAAAGAAATCGAATAATTGAGAGAATTTTTTCGCGAGACCAGTTTTCCAAACAAGTCGCCATTCGTGTTAACCTACAACTTGTGCTGTAGGTGGCGGGTGGCTGAAACTCTGCACAGTTGCCAATCGCATGTCTCAGAATTACCGAACACTAGTAATTTCTCTATAACAGACGAAACTCCAGGGGTGCGTTCCTCCACATGCGATGGCGAGAGCAACGCAGTGACGTCAGTCTCGCAAGTTTCGATTGACCTGCGATCATGCACCGACCATCGTGAGGGAGAAAATCTACAGGAACTGTAAAAATAACCTTCGATAGTCCATCGTACAAGAATATCGTTGTTTGCATCGTTAGAGCGGTTAGTCATTCCATGAAATAGACTGATTGTGCAGATAACAAAATTAGTCACTTGTGGAAGGAAAGCGTGCGCTTTTTCGTTGAATGTAACATTGCCGATGGCAATTTGTTTTAATACTGTGTAGTATTCTTTAATTAAAATATCGACGAAAAATAGAAATTCAATTGCTGAATTATCATGAAAGGTTTTTGTAAATAGATAAAAATTATTTCAAATAAAAACTGAAATTAAAATTTCAGCAATTATTTATTTTTTCCTTTTTTTTTTAATTTTTATTTACCTTATTTCTAGAAGCATTAGATGAGTTAATTATAAATCGAATAACTTAAATGAAAGAGTAATAAATGTTTTGTTTTTTTTAACTGCAGAAAAATAATACTGCAAACTTCTCATCAAACTATATTTTATTCAAGAGGGCCTTTAAATAATTCCGTCGATAATATTTCGACCACGTGCTGAAGTTGAAAATAGAATTAAATAGGTTTTATAAACAACTTTGCAATACTTACTTACTTTTCAAACCCGCTTATCCGTTAGGGTCGCGGGGGCAGCAGCCCTATGGAGGATCTCCAGCGATCGCGATCTTCCGCCATCAGGCGCATGTCATCCCTGGTAATATCCAAGCGACTCGAACCCAGATTCTCCATGTAGTCTAGCCACCTGGTTCTAGGCCGACCCCTTGGTCTCTTACCCACCGGCTTGGAAAATAACAACTGCCTAGGAAGACTAGTTTGCGGCATCCGTATCACGTGGCCATACCAGCGCAACTGAGATCTCTCAATGCGGAGAAGTAGCGGCTCAACACCTAAAGATTCCCTTATTGTGCTGCTGTACACTCTATCTAGTAGGGTAACACCTGCTACACCTCTCAGAAATCTCATTTCGGCCCCTTGTACCCGCGATCGCACTCTTTCGGTCATTACCCAAGCCTCATGACCATAGGTGAGAATGGGGACAAAGATAGATTTGAAGACGGAGAGCTTGGCTTTGTTACCCAGCTCTCGTTTCGTTACCACGGATCGCCACAGTTCACGTCTGACACAGCTTGCTGCACCGATCCGAGCATCCAATTCTTTCTCCTGCCGTCCATCACTCGTGAATGCAATCCCGAGATACTTGAATTTCTCCAGCTGTCTCAATGAGGCTCCCCTAACATGGAGAGCGTACTGAGCAGGCTGTCTTGAAAGGACCAGAACCTCGGTTTTAGCCACACTGATCTTCATCCCAGCTTCTTCACATTTGGCTGCAAACCGGTCTAGTGCATGCTGAAGGTTCGTGCGAGAAGACCCAAGCAGGACAAGGTCGTCCGCAAAGAGCAACCTCTCCACCAGGCAGTCGCCCACACAAACACGCTCATCGCCTCGGCTGCCCCTGTCTATCCAGTCCATAAAGATAATGAACAAGATGGGCGACAGTACGCACCCTTGGCGGAGTCCAACACCCACGGTGAACGGTCTTGACTTAATGCCATTTATCCGGACACACATCTCAGAGCTTTCGTACAGAGACATGATAGCAACCAGTAATTGCCCATCCACTCCATACTCTTGCAACACTTGCCAGAGCTTCTCCCGAGGAACCCTGTCATATGCTTTTTCGAGGTCCACAAAGCAAGCGTAGACCTCTTTTGCATACTCCCAGGATTTCTCAAAGATTTGCCTTAGAGCAAAGATGTGATCCGTCGTGCTTCGGCCAGGTCGGAAACCACACTGCTTCCCCGACAGTTTGGAGTCGACTATTTCCCGACTTCTCTTCTCCAGACACTTAGCGTACACTTTCCCAGGAATGCTGAGCAAAGAGATGCCTCGATAGTTGTTGCAATCTCTCTGATCTCCCTTTTTGAAGATAGGGATCACAATTCCTGTCTGCCATTGCTTAGGGGCCTGTCCAGATATCCAAGCAACCTGACACACCCGAGTCAGCCACAGGATACCATCCTGATTTAAGGCCTTTAACATCTCGGACCGGATTTCATCATCACCTGCAGCTTTGCCAGTCTTCAGGGACTTAATTGCCCATCTGACTTCTGATTCAGTGATACTACCGTGACTATTCTCCGCTCCAAGGTGCACCTCGTATGCCTCAGTTGTTGTTGTCACCGGATTAAGAAGAGATGCAAAGTATTCCTTCCACCTATGCAATACGCTCTCCTCCGTTTTCAGAAGCCTCCCATCTGAACTCTTAATAGTTTGTGATGAAAGAGACTTCTTTCCACGGAGGCGGCGCACGGTCTGCCAGAACACCTTGTTTGCCGAACCATAGTCTGCCTCCAATTTCTCCCCGAACTTCTCCCAGGCCTTGGCTTTAGCTGTTGATACTGTCTTTGCTGCTGCTTTTCGCGCCTCAGTGTACCGCACTCGACTCGAAGTTGACTTATTTGCAAGCCATAGCAAATAAGCTTCCTTCTTTGCCTTGACAGCTTCTTGGACTTCACCGTTCCACCATGCAGTCCTTTTCTCACCGCCCTGCGCCACACTCAGCCGCTTACGACCACAGCACAAAGCAGCCGAAGTAATCACAGCAGTTTTAAACAACTGCCACTCCTCTTCAACAGTACCACGATCACTGGGTAGTTCTTTGAAACTTGAAGATATGCTATCTGCAAAGGTCTTCCTCACAGCTCTATCCTCCAGTGCCTCCCATTTGATGCGCCAAGTTTGTCTGAACCTAGTATTTCGCTTGGTTGGCATGGATTCAGAGAATCGCAAAGTGCAGACAACAAGGTGGTGATCAGTTGATAGTTCTGCCCCTCTTCTCACACGAGTATCCAACACTGATCGGAATAAGTCAGCTGAAACAATTACAAAATCAATCAGTGACTTCTGGTCCATTGCATCCCTGTACCAGGTATACTTATGGACATCCCTGTGCTGGAAGAAGGTGTTTGTGATGGAAAGTCCATTGTTGCAACAGAGATCCAACAAGCA
Organism: Rhysida immarginata; assembly: GCA_023313115.1. Lineage (NCBI taxonomy): Eukaryota > Metazoa > Arthropoda > Chilopoda > Scolopendromorpha > Scolopendridae > Rhysida > Rhysida immarginata. Next base: position 7,040 of record JAHWFO010017422.1, read on the forward strand.
CCTCCCATTCGCATTTAAATCGGGGTCACCATTCCTCCCAATCACGCCCCTCCACGTTTGGTCATCAGCCCCTACGTGTGCATTGAAGTCGCCCATCAGGATGACAGAATCTGCACTCCCTCTCCTGCTAAGAGCAGCATCAACTTCATCTAGAAAAAGTGGGTACTCTGTGACTGCATTCGGAGCATATGCAACGAATAGAGAGAGAGACCGTTTCCCTATCTGAAGCCTCAGGAGACACAGTCTTCCACCTAAGGGGGTCCAATCTGCAACATAATCTGCCAGCCGGGGACTTGTGAGTATCCCCACTCCCGCCTGGGCAGTCATGTTAGGGTTGACACCAGAGTAGAAAAGCTTCCACCCTCCTAAGTCCACAGTTCCAGAACCTGGACGTTTCGTAGAGGTAATACCTATGATATCCAGTCGATACCGTTTGGCTTCCTCCACTAACTCTGATTCCTTTCCTGTCATGGAGAATATGTTCCAAGTGCCGATTGACAGCACCCGATCCCGTTGTCGCTTTACCAGTTTCTCCTCCTGGGTAAAGGCATGCGCTGCCCCCGACCGTTTCCCCAAGCGCATAGCGAGTGCACTGGTGGGGCTTCTCGGAGGCATTGCTCCGAGATAACAGCCGGGAGACTGTCGACTATTTTTCGAACGAGAGCCTCTGCCTAACTCCCGAACGCGGGTGACTTTAACCTGCGCCACACCCGATGCAGTATAAATTCTCTTATTTGTCAACATCATGAGATATGTTTGTTTGGATACTCTTCGTCTCACTTCTCAACCATGACCTTTCTGGTAAGGGTGACCCTAAGGTAGCCGTGCTACAACCAGCATAGCTCACAGAATCCCTGAAGCACCCAAACCCCTGACCCACGGTAAGGGGGCATCCACTCAGGGGGCATCCACTTTGCAATAATGCAATTTTGTAATATGCTATATATTTATTGGTCTTTAATTAGGAATACTTTTTCATTCGCTTTGGTTTAGTGATTTTAATGTTGTGAAATTATTGAATTTGAGTTTAATACTGAATTTTATGTTTTAGAAAAAAAAAAAATTGGATGACGTTCATGCCTTCCTACAATAACACGGCCTTATTTCAATAAGGATTTCAATCATTTTTGTTCCGGATTTCAATCATTTTTTCCCTAAATTATCAAAAGTGTTTTTTCTAAAACAATAAGATAAGATAAAACTTTAAAAATATCTGAAGAAAATGATCAACGATAAAGAATTTTATTATTTATTAAAAAAAAAAAAAAAAGAGTTTAAGATTAATTCAAACTTTAATTTGAACAGCTATATTTTCAAAAATTATAAGAAATTTAAAATGGAAAAATATTCTTATGGGTTTATTTTATATTTCTCATTTTTTTTCACTGATGAAATGATTACATTTCTATCTGTCACTCGGCCAAATGATTTACTTCGTGTCATGGCGGATTCGAGCGTCCTTTCCCACACCGTACTAAGCGTTCATCGATAAGTAGGCTTATCTGTGCTTGAAACAAAATCTGCTGACCCACTTTCTTGTTAATTCTATAGGCAAGACAAAAATCGCTAAAAGTTTGTACTCCGATATTGTGTATCGCGAGCCAAACTATTGATGCATCGCACACTCGTACTCCTGTCGCGCGACACACGTTCAATGTAGAGGAACAGGTTTTTGAAACAAGGCACCACGATGATGACGTTTCACGTGAAACTCCGCCTCTTTTTTTCCATCGATGTCTCGCCATCGCATGTGGAGGAAGGCACCCCAGGAATATCGGCCCTTGTAACCTTAGTTTTTGATCACTCCTCGTACATTCACCCCAACAAATGGATCTCCCAATCTCAAGACGCAACCCCCATGGACTGTTTTGCTTGGAGTTACTTGTTTTCTTTAAAAACAGAAAATGTGAGGTCGCAAAGTGACAAGTCTACATGGGCTTTAAAAAGGCACTTTTCGATGAATGGAAACAAATGCCTCAGGAACTTATTAAAAAAGCTCTGGACTCGTGGATAAACGCTGTCAGCTGTATAGTAACCAGGGAAAACAAATTGAGTAGTGTTATTTTCAAAATCGTCCATCTTTATTCCTGCCCACACTCTGTACCGTGTACACAGATGTCCCTACCTTTTGTGCTGACCGTTGTGTTGGTGGGTTACATCTGGTTACGAGAGGCCGAACTTTCCGGACAACGTCAGGAGTACGGCTAGTAGATGGTCTCGGATTGGCCGACTTTTTACCCTCAGGAATGGGCCGTTTCTGCTCTTGCCAATGCTTAGTATACTCGATATCCCTATCTTGGAAACTAAGAAGCCTCGCTTCTTACATGCTTACATAATTTCGGAATAGTTGAAATTGACGTCGGAAAGGGCTGTTACGTAGCTCTCGCAATAATTGTCAATTTTTGTGGCATAACTCAATGTTTTTAGCTTATTCAAATATTAACTATGTTAATATCAAACCCTAACAACGCTCCACGTGAAATGAATTCGCGTGCCACATTTAAATATGCTAATTGTAACATATATCCCTAAAATCATCTGTATAAATTTAAGAAAATTTTAATTGAATCGGTCATTTCAAAAACCTCTTAAGTCACATTTTTTTCCAACATATTTCCTTAAAGGGAACTGCGTATTCTGGGTAAAAAGCACGTAAGTCAATACATTTCTTCCTCTTCAAATAATACCGTGTGAAAGACGTTCATTGCATAAACAACATTAGTCAGTGACTTAAGAGGTTTTTGCATGCACTACTAGATGGCGGGAATACTTTTATGACTGAGTTTGACGTTATAACTTTGCTTTGTTCCATGGCCGCACCAGGGGGGGGGGGGGACATGTTTATCAGTATTTTCTCATACGTGGTCATTCGTTTTTACCAAATGACCGTAATTTTGGAGTCATAAAAAAATGTTCGAAAGCATGATCATATCTACGTCCCAGGAGAATACATTGATTTGGTTTCGAACTCCAGCTCAACATTTACAGTCATAGAGCTAAAAACTGAAGATGTTTTGGAGTTTAAGAAATGGTGGCCAAATTTGTACAAAAAAACATGTTTGTCAACTGAATCTTATGGGAAAAAAGTCCCAAAAGAAAAGAAAAAATCATTCGCACCTTCGACATACATGAGTTTTCAGTATGATTCAGATAGAAAAGGTACTATCATAGCCGAGGAATATATTGATGGATTGATTAAACATTCATTCTTATTAATAAAAAACTTACAACTTCTGTTTCGCTTCCATCAGCCAAGGCTTATGATTTAAAAGTGCCCATCAATAAAAAAAATTAGACGATTTAAAGCAAATTCAGGATAGCATTCTGGAAGAGCATATGCCATTTTATAACAACATTTTTAGCTGGCCAACTGCAAATGTTGAAGATAATCCAGATGAGAATGATGGAGAATATGACTATGTACCTTAAAGATATTAAAAAATGACAAATTAATACATGTAAAATGTTAATAAGGTTATTTTTAAGTGTAATTTTCAATAATAAGCGATAAAAAATATGATTACTACGATTGTTTTGATTAAGTATATATCACTAACCTTATTTCTTGCTAAAACAACATAAGTCAAGAACAGTTTTTCAGGTTTTTTCATTATTTTTATTAATAATCTGTGAAGGTTATTCACTATTTAAATTTTTTACCACTCAAATACTAAATTAAGCATAAAAAAGCTCTTTAAAACTCATTTGTTTGTGCGTGAAACAGTTTTTATTGACTCCTGAAAAATTGTAATTGAGTGACTTATGAGGTTTTTGAAATGACAGATTCAATTAAACATTTCATTATTTTTTTTCTTTAGCCCAGCTACTCGCATCTTAAGCGTAATGTTCAACTTGGTGATTATCCTCACTACGTTAATGATAATTGATGATGTTGTTCTGCCACGCCTACCAAGACTTTCTTCTGAAGGTTTTTGTACGTATTAAATAAAGGATAAATCATCTGTTTAATTAAAGCTAAATTTAATGATCAAGTTTTCTTTAAAATTAGCCAATAATTTAATATTTGGTGAATTCAAAATATGTTGTCTTTTTATTTAAGATTACGAAAGAGCCAAAAGAAGTCATTGCAAGTGAACAATTCACAAGATGAACTCTGAAATGTTTGGTTCAGAAGATGAATTCTGAAACTCGTTCGTCTACAATTATGAAAATTTAAGGGTTGGAATAAACAAAAATCAGAATGAATAAATCTTATAGGAACTGTTCTCAAAATATAATCTTTGGAACTGTTCTTGAACGTAAATTGTATGTGAAAAATTTTGTTATCTTAACTTTTCTGTTAACTTACAAAAAATTGGAAATAAAGAATTCATACACAACTGATTGAAATCTGAAAGACTTAATTTGGCCAGATTGCTATTTATTTTTATAGTTAATGATTTTTTATTTTCCAGTAAGACATTTCTAATTTAAGTTGGTTACAATCTACACTGCTACAAGCTTATTTAGATGGTCTTCTATAACTTTTTTCTCGAACAGCAAAATCGAAAGCTTACATCTAATATTACATGCATTGAATGAAGACGCCCCGATCGAAGACGACCACACAGCCACTTAGACATAGGAGATTACTTGAAAATAATTTGTTAGGGAAAATAAGATTTACAGACAGAAGGTGGCCAAAAGTTCAAATCATTGAGTTTTTAAAAAACTGTTATTAAAACTAATATTTTCCTATCTACAAGGTGCGGCAGATATTTGAGAACAAAACTACGTCCGCAGGTAAAAGGAGCAGACACTTAAGATACCGCAGAGCCTTTAATACAACTTACATTTTTGTACAAAGGACTACAAAATACATATTATTGTTCAATAAAACCACTATCCGCCGCAATGATAGCTTCGACACGCTGTCGGAACCGCTGGCAGGCAGCAATGAGGTGGGTCCTCTGGATTTCCGCCATTGCCTCCACAAAAGCTGTTATATCTATTCGGATTAGATTAACTGCATTACACTCTTGTATTCGCCGCATTTTTTTCAAGTTAGTGGTGAAGGCGCTAGCATCAGCTTGATCCAGCTTCACTTCCTGCTGGATCCTTTATCTGTGAGTTAGGGCACGTTGGTCGAGTCTTCTTGTTGAATTTGTGTGGTGAATAGTTTGAAAATGTATTCAAACACCACACTATAAATTATTGTTGTGCTGTAGGTTGTTCACTGGGATCTGGATCTAGTGCTTTTCAGAAATTATGTATACGTTTTCTAAAAGATGAACCTCGTCGAACAGCTGCATAAATGAACAATTCCTAGTTCGTTATCTTAATAATTATATTAAATAATTAAATAGACTACGATAAATAAGCTGAGTATCGCACACGTCTTCCCCATCGACGGGAATAGCACCAGCAGCACTGGAAAAGGTGTTACGGCAACTTTACGTTTCGACTTCTCTTCTCGCTCGCATATTAAACTGTTTAAATTGTATTAAATTGAATATACAGGCGCATAATACAAAACAGTTTCGTTTGTGAATTCACACCCAACACGATATCACGATAAATACTCGTAAAAATTAATATTTCAAAATTTAAATATTTTGATCAAAAATATTATCTAATTGAGTATAAAATAAGGATACATAAGAAATAAAACGAAGAGAAAGAAATTACATTTTTACAACTTCGGAAACTAATCTGAAATAGCCGATTGAGAAAAGCGAGTTCACTGTGGATAGTAACCTAATAAAGACACCACCATTCCTCCTCACACACCCCCACCCACAAGCAAGCCTCATTAGGATTCCTAATTGACCGTGCCTTGAAGCTCCCCCTCAGCCCCCTATCCAGATCATCTGAACTCCGCATAATCCGAAACCTCGCCCATGCCAATGGATATTCGATCTCCATGTTCTCCCGTAGTTTTCGTCATTGCAAGATGTGATTTGAAGTCTTAAGGTACGTGTTCCTTGGTGCGACTATCACGATCAATCAACGATGATCCTTGAGCACTATTTCTTTGCATTTCCTATGGAGTTGTTTTGCTCCGAGCGATTGCCACTAGAGTCGGTAACGATGATCGTAAGTCTTGAATATTGGTCCAGGAGAAGGGTGAATATAATCATTAGTCGCTAACGTGTTTTGGTGAGAACACACTGCGCTTCATGGCTCCTTCGTTTTCTGACGCGGATGATGAAATTCTTCTCGAAGAGGCAAATCACTGCAACACCACCTCTACTCAAAGCCTGAGCGCGAAAATTTCATACATTGTTACATCACTATAAAAAGTCGTCTTTAATGGCATTTCTACTAATAATAAGCTCTAAATTAAGACATCCGCGCTCAGGCTTTCTCTTTAGGTGGTGTTGATCACTGTCAAATGCGTCCTACAAGGATCAAAGGGTCAAGGAGATTGCTGATAAAGTTGGAAAACCAAGTTGTAAATGTATTTTCTTTTAATAATTACTTGCATTAAAAATTATATAATACTTTTTGATGAAAGTGCACAACAAAATGAACAAAATTTTACTATATTCAATAACTACATTATGCAACGTGCAATTCGTGCACAAAGTAGTCAAAAATAGCGATTTTAAACGTTCATGACATTTTATTCGTAATTCAGATCAGTGAATCAATGATTTTTTCGATATACAGGGTGACCCAAACTTATCCAGCATTGTAACCATTGTATTCTGTAACATTGCATGGTTCAAATGGAACAAAAAATGTCTTATAAACATTACATGTAGTTTCGATCGTGTCTGAGATATCGACCTTTGTCTATTTTCTTTTATTTTGAGTATTTTCCTAGAAAAACGTAGTTTTAGCTATTTATTCTTAAATGTACTCTTCCTGTTTTGCATTTGCCAAACATGAAGTGGAATCGTCGTACTTGTAACTTGTGTGAAAGTTACTTTATTGACTTGGGGGTTGATTTGAGCAGTTGTTCATATTGCAACACAACGTTGAAGTTCATTAAGCTGTTTGTTTTCACAAATGAAGAATATGCGGACATTCGTTTTTACTATGGACTTGCTGCTGGTAACGCATAATTGTGGCAGCCTAAATTGAGGCAGCTACCAGCTCAGTTGTCCGAAGATGTAACCAGTGCATTGGAGCTGGGGGCAATCATTTTGAGGGGCTTCCTCGACATTGATTTGTTACTTTCTTCTTCTTATTCCTTGTATTATCATTTTAGTTTTGTTTTGTAGTTCAGTGTGATGTTCTGTCAATCAGTATAAATAAAGAATAAAAGTGATCTGCACTCTCAAGTGTTTTATTTACTTTCTTTAACAACTCTACAAGAAAATAGACAAACGTCGATACTCCTACACGATCGAAAGTAGGTGTAATGTTTATATGACAGTTTTTGTTCCATTTGAACCATACAATGTTCCTAAACAATTATGCTGGATAAGTTTGGGTCACCCTGTACATATGAGCTGAAACATACGTTATTTTTTGGCTCTTTTCATTCCTTACGTCGACTTCCATCTCCTCAATCGAAAGGCATTTAATTATCTTTTACGTCTACTCAACTTTACACTCAGCCTGTTAAACACAACCTTCCTCTAAAACGATGTGACTGCGAATGAAAACACGCGACTAGTGAAAAATCAAAAAATCGTAGACGGTCCGAGCAAAATGGCAACCAACGATTATCGTTCAACGTTTACTCGTTGCACGATCATCGTTAAACGATCATCGCGATAGTCGCACCGAGGAACACGTAGCTTTAAACTTATCTTATCCCTTCTCTTAATAATTAACGCTAAGGTTGAAAAATATTAATAATTAGCTAGTCTACAATCGAGCGGATCTTTTTAGAGCCGCGATTCGGTGCAGTTTATTCAAGAAATGAGGGTTAGCTTTTCTTGATTAGCTTTGCACTAGAGTTAGCTGAAGCAGTTTTTTAAAATAAATTATGAAAAATTTAAATCAACAAATGATGAAACAAATTGAAATCAAAAACAAATAATTAATTGAAACTTTAGAAAATTATAATTGAAAAGCTATCACCCCCATTTCTTGAATAAACTGTCCCGACTCTGGGCTCTACCAATACCACCTAGAAAGAAAGCCTCACAACTGAAAAGCCATACATTGTTACATCATCATAATTCGACCAAATTTAGGGCTTATTATTGGTGGAAATACGCTCAACAATGGTCGAATTATGATGATGTAACAATATATGACGTTTCAGTTGTGAGGCTTTCTTTCTAGGAAGTGTTGGCTCTACCGTGACCTCTGCGATGAAACGTAAAACATTGTTACATCATCATAGATAGTGCATTGTTATTCGTATTTCAACCAATAATAAGCCCTGAATTAGCACTATCTATTATGATGTAACAATGTATTAAATTTCAATGCGGACGCCTTCTCTCTCGGCGGTCACGGCTCTACCAACACCACCTAGACAGAAGACCTGCGCACAGAAACATCATACATTGTTACATCACACAAAAGCGGCTATTGTTAATTGTATTTCTACCAATAATAAGCCCTAAATTTGGTCGTTTGATAATGATGTAATAATGTATGACATTTCTGTGCGCAGGTCTTCTGTCTAGGTGGTGTTGGCTCTACCGTGACCACCGAGAGAGAAGGCCTCCGCAATGAAACTGAATACATTGTTACATCATCATAGATAGTGCAAATTCAGGGCTTATTATTGGTAGAAATACGAATAACAATGCACTATCTATGTGATGCAACAATGTATTCAGTTTCATTGCGTGCCTTCTCTCTCGGTGGTCACGGCTCTACACACTTGGAGTTTATCTGCAGGCCGTTGCGTGTATTGAAGAACTGTAAACTGAAATCTCATTGCACCACACACATGCACATCAACCGCCAGCAGGCAGTGGTCTTTACGGTCCATGGTCTGTGCTATTGCCACTCACTGACAGTTCATAATCGTCAGTCCGGGGAACTCGAGGCCAACGAGAGACAGGCCAGGGCACTCAAAAGTCACATGATCATCGGGGTCCGGCCAACAATTCATCCTTCATTGTCTCCATCTTGAATTTTAACAATCAGTATTTTTTTGGTTGTTAGAAACAATGAAGGATGGATTGTTTCCCGGACCCCGATGATCATGTGATTTTTGAATGCCCTCGCCTGTCTCTCGTTGGCCTCGGGGGGACTACAGTTCAAGATTAGAACTGAAGAACTGTCTCGCGAACAGTGCCATTTGTTCGGTTCAATCCGGAGCTCCCCGAATACAATTCGGACGCGTCGGAGATGATCATTTGACAGGTTTACAACATGGAATTAGCAAAAACGTATAAACATAAAATGCAAAATGCAAAAAATAATCGTGAACCGTATAAAAATTACTTCGTTAATGAAGGTGTTTAGCAAGATAATTTTGTTGATAATTATAATTATTTATATTGCATTTTATTATATTAAACATAATAAAATTATATTGTATTGCACATAAATACTGCTTCACTCGTCATTATTTTTATTATTATTATTATTATTATTATTATTATTATTGTTGTTGTTGTTGTTGTTAGTCGCTGTGTCTATTCATATGAAATAAACGTGTGATTTTACACTTTTCTATCCTTTCTCGAATGCTTAATGCATTAGCTTAAAAAAATAAGAGATCGTCACTGGAAAGTGTACTTCTTTCTGATCAGTACAAAATAGTAACAAATTATAATACCACAGAGATGCGTGTATACGTCATCATTAGATTAACCAAATTTTGCTGCTTTCACTTTTATTAATTCTTTCCGAAACGCAAATCGCAAATTATTAATTTTTTTTTATTATTTCTACTGTAGCCGTTGGAATCGTTATATAAAATTCCAATAATTTGTCATAGGCATTGGCTTTCATTTCTTTATTGGAATACGAATCATCTTTTATCTTCCATAGACAGATCTTTCTTATTTAGTTCTATGAAAGAAGAAACGAACGCTGGCTTGTCATTCATCTCAACAGTCCAAAAATCGGATATATAAAAATAGACCTTTCAGGCACGGTGACTGCAGTCAAACTGAAAGTGTGTGGTTGCTTTGGCCTTAAGACGAAATCCACGTGAGATCATCGTCTCAGCCGCCCACACATCAACAGTTCTGTCCTTCAATCGCTATAAACTAACAGATTTAATATCTTTTGTAAATAAATATTTAAGGAATTTGTTTTTTCTTTTTTCTTTTCTGTTAAGCATCGAGAAAATTTCTATATTCGAGGTTTCATTTCTTAAAAATAACAACAACAACAAAAAAAAAAAAAACGATTTCAAGTGATCCGTTGATTTTTCGAGATCAAGCAATAGGAACCCAATAATTTTCAGCTTGAATTAAAATTCAGATTTATATGCATCGGCAACTTTGTAATAATTTAAAAATTTCTAACGATAACAAGGCCTTTACAATATTCATTATCTTCAGAAGCAAGCAAGCATTCACAACAAAAGTCATAGAAAACTTGACAACATAAAGTTTTCTAGGATCCAGGTGAAGCGTTTCCGGTTTTATACCCTGAGGGTTTGTTGTTATTTCTAATGGGGTGAATAGAAGATTTCTAGCTTAGTTTGGAGCTTTGTGGATATCAGAATGGTATTCTTTTGTCTAAAGTAATTTGAACAGTTGGTTAATGCCTTAAAATAAATATAGTGATTTCATACTTGAAACAATTTCAGTGACTGGATAATGCTTGATGTTAAAAAGGGTTCTTCCTTGATTAATTGGTTGGTTTATTAGAAATTTTGGCGTCGACCACTAAGGTCATTTTGTGCCTTTTACACAAATTATGACTGTACGCAGCCCAGGACAAACACAAACATCTATGCCCACGGCGGGATTCAAACCCACGACCAGGCGGACTTGAGAACTAGAAAGCCTACGCCCTAGCCCTCTCGTCCACCTGGCCGGCCCTTAATTCATTTAATCATACAAATACTTTCAATATGTACCTAACCTAACCTATCAATGAATATTAAAGACCTGAATATTGCTGGGGTTGAGGAAGAGTGAATGTAGATTAACAGATCACACGGACTGCATTACAGTAATAGTATGCAGAAATTATTATACTTGAGCATCATGGTATATAAAATTGCACTGCTCGTATCGTACCATTAAGTTTTTGCAAAATTGGCTTAGTAAATTAACAAGCGAGGACTAAATTCGTAGCATCGATCTGCATTGCAAGAACAACACGTATGCCTCGCTCGTTTCATTTTATAGAATTTATATATATTTATAAATATTTGCAATTATGAATAAACCAATGAATTTTAGTCAATATTTCTTTTTTTAAACATTTTTATTTGTTCATTTCTTTATTCAGAGCATTTATCTTCTTTAAATGTTGATAGTCTCATGTTTAGTTTAGAGAAAAATGAAAATAACGGAACCGGAAGTACTTCTTCAATAGTATCAATTTTTTTCATAAATTTACGAGGGGAGTTCAATAAGTAATGCAACACATTTTTTTTCTCGGCCAATTTTGGTTGAAAAACTGGACATTTCTTGTG
>JAHWFO010017424.1:1619-79713 GCA_023313115.1 Rhysida immarginata
ATTTACTTGGTTGTATTCTTCGAGCATGAAAATAGAGGTTGTATTCTATTTTCATGCTCGAAGGTTGTAATCATTTCGCTCTCCATCCGCGTAGATTTCTCACACCCGTGTCAGTTTCTCATACGAGCGGGATGAACGGGTGCCCATATAATTATCTAATTATAAATATTGGTTAATGTTCACTTGTGCACATCGCGCGATGACTTATCATGCGACTAAGGAAAGTGAATTTATTTTTTAAAGACTGGGGAGGCTGCGCCCACCAGACCTCCACCTTCTAACGAATTGATATATACAACCTCAATGACACTACCACAAATACAAACACACGGCTACATCGTTTAAAAGAAAAGATACGTGAAACGAATTTCCTGTAGTTAAAACGATATAACATAAAAAATTATATATAGCAGTTTTTCGATTTCACTAATAAATAGCTCTATATAACCAACCAATACCTGTATGGTCTATGACCGACGAGTTGGGACTTGGTGGGTGTCATAAGTTCAAATATACAGAATAAATACAAATACTTCGGTTAGTAGATAATAAGTTAATTAAAAAATGTAATAATTGAGTAAGGAAAATCAAAAGAAAATTAAAAAAAAATTCAAGGCATCGACCGGAAAGGTAAATTACAGATAAAATGATAACTATTTGAATTGACACAATCTATCACAGAAAATTCTTAAAAAAAAGATGTTTTATGAGAGATTTAAAAAAAAAAGATGTTTAGAGCAAAATTAGCCTGAAAATATTCCCAGAAGAAATAACTCGGCAGAACTTGCAGTATATATAGGAAGTTTTAACAGGTGGGGGTGATAATTTTTAACTCAAAGCAACGAAATCATCACCAGTGCTCACGCCCCTTCTATTGATTCTATTCGTGTGAGCAACAATTGAGTTGCCTTGAAAATGGGTCTGGTTATCTTTTTAGTTGCCGCAATCTTTTACGTTAACAATGCACGCACTCCCACAGAATTCCATGTTACTCCGTTTTGGGAAACTATTTAGTTGACAAGGAAAGGATCATAATCATAAGGCAGAATATTGCAAGGCTGAAACATTTTTCTCGAAAACTTTTTTCGAGTTGATCTCAAATTAACTGCAGGACTGGAAACTCCTTTCGCTCGTAGCCCACGGGAAAGACAGGCCCCGGCGCGGAAAAGTCATCTGACCATACTAGTCCGAGTAACAATGTAACCTTTATTGTTTCCATCCTGTATTTTAACAGTGTTTTTCATTTGTTGGAAACAATTAAGGTTGGATTGTTAATAGACCTATCTTCTTATCCTCGCTTTCGCTCGTAGCCCACGAGAAAGACAGGCCGGGGTATTAAAAAGTCACATGACCAAAGTAGATCTATACTCTGTCCAACGAAAGAAAAACTGGGCGTGTCCAGTTAAATTTCCAATTTCAATTGTTAGCGATTGTTAATTTTACTTAGCAACAATGTTTAACAATTGAAATAGGAAATTTAATAAGACACGCCCAGTTTTTCTTTCGTTGAACAGAGTATAGCAACAATCCAATACTCATTGTTACCATCTTGGATTTCAACAATCTGTGTTTTTTCGTTTGTTGGAAACAATGAAGATTGGATTGTTGCTGGATCTACTTTGGTCATGTGACTTTTTAGTGCCCCCGGCCTGTCTTTTTAGTTGGCTTTGCTTTCGCTCGAGGCCTACGAGATAACAAGGCCTGGAAGCGGAAAAGTCACCTGACCATCAGGATGCTAGCAACAATCCAACCTTCACTGTCTCCATCTTGGATATTAACATTCAATCTTTTTCAGTTTGTTGGAAACAATGAAGGTTGGATTGTTGCTAGCACCCCGATGGTCAGGTGACTTTTTCGCTTCCAGGCCTTGTTATCTCGTTGGTCTCGGCTTTCGCTCATATATATACGTCATCGATCCATGTATAGTTCTTTTCTCAAAGGATTTTTTTCGCGGTGTTCAGTATAAGCGAATATTAGTTCATTTTATAAAAATAAATAATAAAAGTTTTCGAAATTAAATTATACATTATGCAGTTTTATTTAATTATTTACTTAATCTTATAGTATCGAAAATTTTCATGTCAGTTGCCCTTTAATCCTATAAAATGCTGCATGGAACTAAAAACAGGAGACTGCGTGGATCTAGAATTACAACCCGAATCAAAAATTTTGCATATTTGGAGGAAACACAGCAAAATGCTTCAATATACAAAAGTTTTGAATGAGTCTCATTTTAAAATACAGGGTGATTATAATTAAAGAATCAACCCATAGTTGAGGAATGGAACACGTCTACTATTGTCGACGACACTCACTTCCCTTTTTATATTGGTCCGGCCCGCTAGCAACATTGTGGCGACGTCCGTGCGCGCATTTGCAAAAACATGTCAGGTGGTCATAACAATATGCTTGCTCAGTGTATACTGTAGCACATTGTAGCGACCAGTTCCTCATTCTGAAGATCTTCCTATACCTACAGCTCCAGATAAATATACTGTTGATTCAGAGGAAGACACCTGCAATGACCCAAACCATCAAGATCCTGACTTTCAACCATCTACATTTATGACATGTTCACAAAAAAGACAGCGGCACACGTTGGCTATCACTTATGATTTTGATAAAAGTTCATTAGTCCATGAATGAGAAATTCTGATATATAAAAATTAGCCCAATTTACTTGTTCCTTTAATGAAGTATGATATTATCCAGAGCGACAAATAAATAAAGGAATAGTCAGTCACTTTTTATTTACATGATTAATTTATTAAAAGGTATTTTACAAGGAAAAAAACTACTTTTTATTCGTGGAATCCAAATAATCGGATATCTTCACTCGCATTCACAGAACATAACTCTGCGTGAATTGAATCTTATTTAATTCGTCTGAGCTTCACTCGCATTCGTAGCTACAATTCGTTTACACAATTGGTCAAATTTTGAACACAGGTGTTACTAGTCTTTGCAACTTCACGATAAGAGGGCAATTCATATTGGTTTATTTTAAATTTAAATGAGTTCAGTCTCCTTTTAATGGGGAAAATCGTAAAATTAATAAAAACAAAAAAATTAATAATAAATAAAGTCACCAATCTTGAAAAATGATGAAGGAACTTGTGAGATGGAAGAAAACTCAAAGGATGTAGTCTATTGCAGATGTTGTTGATAGTAGAAATAAACCCAGTCTATTGAGGATATAGATGAAGTCTTGTGAAGATGATGTTGATAGGAGAAAACGATAATCTTGAAGGAAGTTTTGGTTTTTAAATACAGATGAAATTTTGAAGAGGGTGATCCAAATATTTGGGATAAAATTTATATAAAAAAGCGTTTTCGAGAATATTTCTCATCATCAGTTGGATTAAATATTTTTGAATGGTGAAAACAATTGAAATAAGAATTTAACAATTGATATAAAGGTGATGAAGCTAAGTTGGTTGTAATTGTTGGTTATGATTTTTCATTTCTAATTCTTTTTTCATGTCATAGGCTATTCTGTTGATGGTCATATTTTTTATTCTTATATATTTTGGTATAATATGATGTTCTAGACATTTTTTAAGAAATATGTTTTTTTCTTTGGTTTTGCTTATTATTGTTTCAATTTTGTGGTAATTTCTTAGTTGTATTTTATATAAATTTTTTTTATATAAATTTTATCCCAAATATTTGGATCACCCTCTTCAAAATTTCATCTGTATTTAAAAACCAAAACTTCCTTCAAGATTATCGTTTTCCCCTATCAACATTATCTTCACAAGACTTCATCTACATCCTCAATAGACTGGGTTTATTTCTACTATCAACAACATCTGCAATAGAACTACATCCTTTGAGTTTTCTTCCATCTTCCATCTCACAAGTTCCTTCATCGTTTTTTCAAGATTGGTGACTTTATTTATTATTAATTTTTTTGTTTTTATTAATTTTACGATTTTCCCCATTAAAAGGAGACTGAACTCATTTAAATTTAAATTAATCATTTAAACTCCTTAAATCAATAATTCATATTGGTTTAGTTTATATTACATCATGAAATCACACAGGCAGAGCTTAACGATGGAATGGAAGTATGCTAGCTGAATATTGCTGCTGGTCTGTCATAAGGGACACACCAACAGACCCTGCCTATAAGAGGAAACGGCTAAAAATCATGTTAGTGTTTGTGTTTTCTATAATGAAGCCTCTGTTACATTTCTCTGACAAGTGGGTCTCCTACAAAAACGGTACGTGATGGACCATTTTGATTTTGATATATGAATCAAGCACCTTTTGTTTATACAGAATCACATAGTTTCATATAAAGGACAGGAAAAAAGTTCAAATTTGTTGTACAGTGTAATCGGGATAAATAATGTGCGTAAAAAGTGTGTGAACATTGTCAAGTATTTTTCAAATCTATTAATTATACTGTGTGTTTCAAAAGTTCCCGAACGCAGGAGATGACTTTCCCTGCATAACGTACTGTTGTGCAGGCATGCAGATAGACAGGCGCCACTGTCTCTCAACCTCTTTTTTTTAATTAATGGATGCTCCCAGTCGTTACGAACCCCGCTATTAATCTATATATATAATTTCGTTGTATGTCCGGATGTATGGATGTCCAATTCTCTTTCCAGAGCTTTCTGAAGCCGTCTGATATCGCAGAAAGCTGAAATTTGGCATAGTTAAAGTATTTTTGCTCCGTTGGTGCAGGACGGAGCCAGATTTTTGATTTTCGGTTTGTGGGCGGTGGGCGTGGCTTTGGAGTTTTGTCCAATTCTCTTTCCAGAGCTTTCTGAAGCCGTCTGATATCTGAAGATTACATGTCTCTATATGTAATGTAATGTATAAACTTTTTAAAACATATTTTTTGCCTGGCAGGGACAGGCTTTGTGACTAGTTTTACATAAATGCAAATACGCAAACATAAGAGTGAAATAAAAGATTCAAGTAAAAAATACTGGAAGTTTTAAGCTTATACCGGTACAGTAACAGTTTAAAAAGTGTTTATTGCGTGAAAACAAAGAACGAGCAGAGATGAACACCGACTAGCATATTGCCAAGAGGTGAACGGTGAACACTTTGAAAAAATGGTGTAACCTACATTTACAGTTTCCTTTGGGAATGTAAAAATAAAATAAACACATTTGAGAAACTTTGCCACTATGTAAAACTGATTTTATGTAATTTATTTCAGCACATGGTTTATTTTAGTGGTTGGCCGAACATTACTCCTGCTGTCATAGGTTAGGCTTTCCCTACATACAGAAGGGGCAGTTCGGGAATCAGGCATTGATCGGGATAATTCCAATTGTAGGTAAAAAGAACAAAAGAAGTTAAATAATAACTCAAACAGGTTTTCAGTAATTCTTCTATTTCCTACTGTAGATGAAGCTCCCCTTGTTCAGATGTTTCCGACGCCCGGAAACGTTTTTGTCTCCTCTGAACAATCTCGTTCTTTTCTTCGGCGGCATTTTGATAGATATGAGTTACCATGTATCCTTCGAACGATTATTATAGAGCACAATACAGCGTGCTTGTTGATATGAAGAGTCGAGTTGATGTATGCTTTATTATCGATTATACCGTAAACTGTCGCCCGAGACCCACCGGCGTCCTTATATACCCAGCCCACTGGAAGAGGAATGGGAAGGGGAAGCTGCCGTCGCGTCTGGAAGGTTATACACTCTTCAAGGGTTCCGAACACACAAATCTCTCTGCATCCTCGAGAGAGACTGCCCTATCTATTATTGTGCTGCTATACTCAATTCCTGCTCATTGTTAATAATTCTTGGAAACGAATTTCCTATTGCAACAGAAGATTCTATCATTACATCATCTTGAAAATATTGTTGCATCATCACTATATCGGTTTCCATGGCAACAATATTTACTCGGCGCTGATGTGGAAGTATATGGCAGCAATAACTTCGACGAAACAACTCTCTTCTTGGGTGTCAGCAGATGTAGATGATCTTTTGTATCTGTGTGCTCTGCAATCCCAACAATCTGAGTGGTAATCTGTTGTTGCATATCACACTTTGCTCTCGATGTCTTGAAGTAAAACTTGGCATTCATTACTTTGTGTGGTCTAGCAGTCGCCGTTTCTTCTCTTAACACGCTCACATATCGCTCACCACGTGCTTAGTTGTAGCAGTGCACTGGCAAAACCAATACAGCAACGAACCAAGGGACTGCTTCCTCTGTCGCTCTTTCACCTTTTCTCGATAATCGGCTAACTCTCCATTATCTCCAGTTACTGCTCATTTTTAAAGATTTTCAAAAAAATTCTAAATTCTAAGAACTATCAATTCTAAGAAAAGTCCGAACGACACGAATTCTATATTACAAATTCAATTTTGTTTTATAATTCGCAGACGTGGGATGGAGTCTTCATTATACAAACTGAAGAACCTTAATGAACCTTATTTATATTGCGCAAACTTTGCTTTGCATTGTTGGTCATGAGATACCTCTTATTAGTATACTCTGCCATCATTATGAACATCGATTATTATCATTATTATTTTGGCGAAATCTCAGGCAGACAGTGACTTTTCTCTTGCTTTGGAAGATCAAGTGGGCAAAATGTCATCAAGTTGGAATAAAACTGTAATTTTGTATAAGAAACAAACAAACAAACAAACACGCCTCTTTATATACCGGGTGTTCAGTCAATTTCTGACCATTTCACTCGAAGACGTGCATTAGGGATAAACAATCGAATTTCTAAATAGTTGGAGTTTGTATTGTTGCATGAAAATCGTATTGTTGAAAAATGGCGCCCGCTTTATCAACAGAGCAGACATGCAAGATTATCGAATGGTATTTCGAGACAAAATCACCTGTAACCGTGCATAGAAAGTTCCGGAAGGAGTAGAAGTGTCGAGACGCACCAGGCAGGCAAGCAATCATGGATTTTGTCAAGCAATTTCGTGCCACTGAATGTGTAAGGCAAGAAAAAAGGCGGGAGCGAAGCTCGTGTTCGAACGGCCGAAGTTGTCGAAAATGTTCGCACAAAGTTGGTCGATTCCCCTACCAAAAAATCTGTTCGCCGCCTATCCATTGAAGAAGGTCTGTCGTATACCACGACGATGCGAATTTTGAGAAAGTATTTACACCTGTTCCCGTATAAGATCCATGTTTATCAGGAGTTAACAGACACTGGAAGACAGAAGCGACAACAATTTGCGATGGAGTTTGGAGCAGAAATGGAAGCCAATCAGGACATTGTGGACAACCTGTGGATGTCAAATGAGGCCTTCTTCCGCCTGTCAGGTGACGTTAATAAACACAACGTTCGTTTTTGGGGTTGCCAGCACCCTCATGAGATCCATAAGTCACCTCTTCATCCACGAAAGGTTATGGCTTGGTGCGCGATTTCCAAAAGAGGCATCATTGGTCCGTTCTTTTTTGAGGGCACCGTAACGTCACAGGCTTACCTTAACATGTTGGAAACCTTCTTCATCCCCGAGCTGCGAAGGAGGCGTATACCGCTTCGACATCAATGGTTTCAACATGATGGGGCTAGGCCTCACACAAATAATGAAGTGTTAGACTTTCTCAATCAGAAATTCGGAAATCGTGTCATTTCAAACAGGTTTCCAGATCGATTCGGGGGTGGCTTTCTTTGGCCCCCTACGAGTCCTGACCTAAATCCATGTGATTTTTATTTCTGGGGGTCCTTAAAGACAGTGTGTTCACTACAGCACCAAGAACCCTAGACCAGCTGCGACAAAGCATCGTCGACTGCTGCACCCTTGTGGATGCAGAAATCCTGGATAGAGTTATGAACAACTTCACCATTCGGCTGCGAGCAGTTCAAAACGTTCGTGGTGGCCACATTGAGCATATCATCAAGACTTTTCCACGGGTATAAAAACTCCGAACTGTCTAAAATATCATACTGAAATGCTAAGCTTGTAAACATTAATGGGTCAATAAATCATAGTAATGGTCAGAAATTGACTGAATCGCCCTGTATACAGGGGTTTCTAAATGGAAGGACAATTATTATATAGCGTGATTCCATGCATCAATCGAAGCAAAAGTTCCTTATCAAAAATGTCGAAAACTCTAAATCGGGGGTGTAAAAAAATCGCATCGTTACGTCAGTTATGAACTTTCCGCACCAGCAGTTCATTAAATTCAAAGGGGTGAGGAAGTTTTAAAAACAATGTAGTGCTTTGTTAATAAATTGTACTGTACGACGTCACAATAATGCAGTGCGTTTAGTCAAAAACCACATTATTACTGTAGAGCTGCATGTTTTAAAACAATGTCCAAATCAAAGAGCATTCCACTTATCACAATAATGAACTGCGCCACTTGCTGGATTAAATTACGTTTTCGCGAGGTTTTCAGCAAACGTCGCGTAATATTTAGACCCTTAACATTTGACCTTTGAACATTTTGCATAAGGAACTTTAAGTTTGTCATCATGCAAAAGATCACGCTAGGTACTATTGTCCTTCCATTTAGAAACATCCTGTATAGATTTACTACAATGAAACTACCCCTTCTGGCAAGAATTTACGGAAGCATTTATCATTCGTTTCATTAAAAATTTTAACGTGGTAACTATTTTCTTTTTCAACTGATGGCTACAAATAGAAAATAGAATCCCATCAAGAAAAAATCATTGAAACACAATCGAATAGAACGAATATACAAGTGGCTCACTTGAAGAGAGAAAAGTCATTGGATTTTGCTTGCTTTTTCAACCCCTCCTAGACAGAAGGCCTGATAACGAAAACGTCATACATTGTTACATCATCATTAGTCGACCAAATTTAGGGCTTATTATTGGTAGAAATAGGATTAACACTGGTCGACTAATGATGATGTAACAATGTATGGGTTTTCTGTTATCAGGTCTTATATCTAGGGGGAGTTGGCTTTTGACATGTACCGCTTACTAAATATCCTTATAATGTGATCACGCAAGGGCTCCTATAGACAATGTCTATAGGAGGCCTTGGATCACGCGACTGTTATTTACATTGGCTGCGTTCGGAGAACAGCCACTTTTTCCACTTTGTCGTTCGAGAAACCACCACCAGTGAATTCACGGCGTTCGGGATTGCACGGAGAATTTACTTTTTCCTCGTTTTTCTTTCCACTTTTCTCTCTCGCCAAAAACTAGTGGAAAAAGTGAAATTGACATTGGATGGCGACGACCAATCAAATTTAGAGTAAAACTAAAACCAGACTGAGTTGTAATAAAATTTGCAAATGACAGCAATATATGGTAAAATGCTTAAAAAATGTCTCACAAAGTAAATTATTAAAATATATAATTTATTAATATTGGCTTTTTATGAACAAGATATGCTCATAATTTATCTTCATTTTGCTAAATTAATTTTTTCCCATTTTAATTTCGCACGACTACTGTTGCAGTATTCCACCTTTTATTTCATTTTATGTTGTAGCGCCCCCTATCCCGCTAAACATATACTAAGGGGGGTGATAACCTTTTATCACCCAGGGGTAGGAGGACGCAAGGGTTCGGGACCGATATTTATTGAAATAAAACCACCACTAATCCTGTAAATAACAACACCCTTTTATTCATTATTTATTAATGCAATATAAGTGCCGCAGGCAATTCTTAACTCCTATTTTATTAACCTAAGGAGAGGTTATAAGGGGACGTCCTTCTCAAGCACTAAACCACATGCATCAATAATATTGACATAATATCCTTAAACCTTCCACATTCTCACCCTAGGTGTAAAAATACTTGATCGAGACACTGTATTGTTAAATCATTACACCTGAAAGCAAGGCAAACGATAACAAGTCATGTGACATCATCCATCCAATAGCCCGGACAAATATTCCTATCACTCTGCGCTAGAACGCGCTACGTCCCGCCTTTTATGCGTACAAAAAGGGGGGAGGGACTGAAACCCCTCTTGGCGCCACTGAATGGATGAGCGGCCTTCTGAGTGTTATCATTTGTTATACCAAATAGACCTACTCAACTTAACTAATGACTTAATCAATTTACTCATGTGAAACATAAGCATTACTGCATCTGATCATACGTCTTATTATCATCATTAACATGCTTTACCAGTCCTTGATACAAGAGTCTTATTACACCTAAATTTATTAAGGCAGGAGTATACGTGCGCTTTACTGAAGCATTTTAGATCATCTTAACAAACAGTTATTCACTGTTGCTTCTCGAATGGTTCTCAACTCGAGTTTCTTGATATGACTATCATCGTTTGAAAGGGGTAATTTAGAACAATCTCACCGGATCAGATTTCAGCCGGAGCCATAACACTCAAACACTGTATCTCATCCTCTCTTCGGGTACACGTTGATCGGTGGAGGTTATGACGAACTTTATCATCGGACTGCTCCTACGAATGTGTTCCATTCGCTCTGGATCTTACGCAGGCATCGGGTAGACTTCGTTATACGGGCATGAAAAGATTTATATTGCATATAAAAATTATTTCAACCATACTTAACATGTCTTATCACCTAATACTTAACGTTCATCTTTCTAGTATAGGTCATAATTCCTTCCAATATGGTTGGGCATCATGTTCGAAACTGCTCTCGACGCTGAGCCACGAACAACAGTATTCCGGCGTGGTAATTAATTCAAAACATCATTATCACTTTTGTTCTAAGCCAATTTGACAACCGTCGGGGTGTATGAAAGTTATGTTCAGCTATTTTTCCGTTGAAGCTTAGCACATTCTTTCCTCTCGCCTCGGTCTTAAAAAATTTTTTATAATATATTTAAAAAAATATCTTCTTCTTACAACAACCAAAAAAAACAAGCTTTCTTTCCACGAACAGCGACAACAACAATCCCTCTCCCAACAATCGACAAACACACACGAAAGCGACGTACTAAAACATTAATCATTCCCTACAACGACCCATTTTTACAATAACAAACAATTACAACATTTACTATACGAACACCACACACGTACTACAAATAAAACAGGACGTTACAATGTTATTTCTCATTATAAATTTAAAACGAATTTTCAATGAAAAAATTTTCTTTGCTTTTCAAAAACAGCAGAGTATTTTCTTCTTCCTCTCCCTTACTGTGGGTGTCCCACATTTGCTCATTTAACTCACAATTCATATGATTTTGAGAAAATAATGTTCCGAAAGGCGAGCTCACATTCTCCAAATTGGATAATCCACCAATATTATCGAGAATTCACCGAGACGTCCGAGACCCACGTGAATTCTCTCGTGTTTCACGGAGAATTCTGTGATTCTCGAGATTCACCAGTGGCTGTTCTCCGAACGCACCATTGTTTCATAAAAATATATTCCATATGATTTAAAACAAAGTTTGAGTTTTATTTTCCTTTTGTTAACAAATTTAGCAACCACACCGAATGTTCCAACAGAGAGCCAAAGCGATGTGGATAAACGTAATTTCATACTGAATAAATAATCCTGACTTTAGTACGAAATAATATACTTAACATACCGATCAATATGAGTATCTTTTCAGACAACAAAGAAAAAGAAAATACACTTGCAGCCACTGTAGTCCTCATTGCCATTGCGTGTTTCTTACTCGTTGTAATGCTAATCTTCATTTCAGTGAAGCGGATAATAAAGTGCGTACAACAACAACAACAAATCATTAAATTAGAAGCAAGGAGCCTAGGAAAATTAATCATTTTCTATATTTCATTCCAGATCTAAAGAAACCATCAAAAGGAAGGAAGCCGAAGAAGCGCTAGAGAGAGAGCCTTCAGCCGGCGGAGTTAATCTAGCTGAGGCGGGCACTATGGATCTCGAGGAGGGCGCCATCTATTATGAGGTACATGAGACCACGGATCCAGAGCTCTACTATACTCCCATAGAAAACGAAGAAGATTCTGTCTACAGTGAACCGTATGAGGAAAGGCCGACGGTAGAGAGGAATTTGAGTAACCCTGTTTACGGTTATTCCTCGGCATGTATGCCTACGACTGACGGATGAACACCGCTATAGTGGGAACAGATTACAAATTATACAGGATCTTTACAAAAGACCGGCAAGGTTTGGTAATCCAATAAAATGGCTATTTCCCGCCTTACAAGGGTGCAACTCTGCCATTAGGAAGAGCAACTGTCCAAGTTTGAGATACGTTATTGTCCTTCAATGTGTACACGAAATCAAATTCCTCCCATACCCTATGATACGCCCTATAGTGCAAATATTTTCCCATCACGAAAATCCTGGAGGGCCCTGGGTATGGTGGTATGTAAATTTTTTCTTTAACGAATCTCTAAATGAAATAATAGCACAGGAGAAGGATGTCGTCGTCATTTGTATAACGGCCAATCTAGTGCTGTATAACACACGACTGAGGAGCTTTCACACATTCCTGTGAATCTTCGTCTATTTGGAAATTGTAGTCGTTGCAAAGAATGTGGGAATGCTTCTGAATTGTTTTCTTACACAACGCTGTATTGGCCGTGCTACAAATAACGAGATAGCCTACTATCGTGGCTACCTTATTCGCCGGACTTAAGCCATGAATTATTTCATTTGGAGATTATTTAAAAACAACGTTTACCCATCATTACCCACAGGAACTTCGTGGTCGGAGTACAGCCATAGGGCCGTAGCCAGGATGTTATCTTGGGGGGGGGGGGGGGGCCGATTTTCAAAAATTTCGGACCTCTTTTTCAAAAATTCCTCTGAGTCGGAACTTTTTTCAGAAATTACACTGAATCGGACGTTTTTCCATATTTGGGAGGCGGACCTTTTACATTACTGGGTTGGTCGTCGACCCCCCTCGACCACTCCCCCCCCCCCTGGCTACGGGCCTGAGCCATAACTACAGCTACTGGAGGACTTTAATTATCGTGAGAACAAGGTTGCAGAAATTCAAGGACTAAGACGAAATATTCATAGCTCTTCAAAGTCTGCACCATTAGTTACACGATAATCAAAACTTGAACAGCGGCTTTCCTGCTGACGATAGCTCCACCCATGAAGATTGGATAAATGGCTATTTTATTCTTTTACGAACCCCCCTCCCCCAAGATTCTTTTATAAACAATCCATATATAAGCTACAGTAAAATCTGTCTACAATGATCAAGCAAAACTGGTCGTTAAGAACCGGTGGTCATTATTGACAGGTTTATTTAGAAGCTGAAAGAGCCAATGGAACCAAAGGAATGTGGCCGTTAAGCTCAGATGTTGTTAACATAATTTTCGCAGTATTTAAACTATTGATGGACCAGTACTTAACAGTTGTTTGATTTTTCATTGCCTGATTGCATTTTGTAAGTTAATTAGTTTCATTGTAATTTATGTTCGTTAGTGTAAACTTATTGTACAAAAAAAATAAACTCCAGGATCCTTTCTTTCCTTTCTTTAGGATCAATTGTTTTAATTTATTTTTGAGGAGCAATTGTTTCCTTAATTTATATCTGGATCCAAATAAACACTTAACTTTTTCTTCAAACCCATGTAGAAGGATCATTTTCAAATGTTTTCTTCACATTGAACTGAATAATAACCTTTACTTGGGTACCCAATTCTCATGAAATCTGCAGACATATCGCCTATAGATTTTTGTGGATTTCGAATGTTGTAAGGGGATTGAGATATGGACAATCACGAACTTTTGAAAGACTTTGGAAAGCGTGTCAACATGTGTGACGCGAAATTCCGCAATGGATTGAAGCGCACAGCAATTGCCTAGACTTGTGGCCTGCATTGAGCAAAATCGGAGGTGGAGGGGTGATATTTCTGATCTGATATCTAACAAGTGAATGAAAAACCAATGCTAGGGGGAAAGTTTTTTTGATTCATGCATTGTCACCGAATTTTAGTATGTGTACAAAATTTCAGCAAGATCGGATTAGTGGAAGGGGATATATTGATTACAAGATTTCATCCACCAAACATGGTATGGGATTACCAGTAACAGAAGGTATATCCTCTAACACAAAGACATCCGGGATATGAAAGCTCGGATACGTATTTTGCAGGCTCTTTCATTCTCTTACTTCAAAATAAGAGTCGACATTTTATATTTCGGATGTCTGAGGTTAGAGTTTTACCTTCCTTTATATACAGGGTGTTTCTAAAGGTAATTACCAAACGTTACAGATAGTTAGGGAATACCAAAACAGTTTTTACCATAACATGGGGGGTCGGAACCGTACCATTGCCCGGCTATGGGGGAGAGAAATGATCACACAGGTAAATTATGATAACGAATGCACATGATTAAAAGATGTGCAGGCATTAAAAATTCCGGATAAAAGGGATCTTCGCACAGCATTCTGAGATATTCTGAGACGATGTGGTTCCAGCATGGTGAAGCGCCCGCACTCTTCATCCGTGAAGTGCGTGATCATCTTAATGACACATTCAGTAATTGCTGGGTGGGTAGAGGAGGTCCAGTTGCATGGCCTCCTCTCAGGTCTCCACTTCACATCTTCTTGTGGGGTCATATGAAGGCACTCGTCTACCCCACACAATTCACTATTCTTGAAAAGCTGGTTGCCCGCAATGCAGTCGCCAGCGAAGAAGTCCGTGAAATGCCAGGACTCTTTGACAACATACAGGGGTCAATGTTGCGACGATGCAATGCATGGATCGAAATGGCTTGTAGACACTTTCAACAGCTTTCGTAAGCGTTGTTTTCACTTGGCAATAAACTAATTATTTTGTTGTATTTTTTCATTTGCGCGTTACATCACTTCTTTTTATAGCCGGACAATGGTAGGGTTCCGACCCCTCCCCCCCCATGCTATGGTAAAAACCATTGTTTTGGTGTTCCCTAAATTTGTGTAACGTTTGGTAACTGCCTTTAGAAACATCCTGTATACACACAAACAGATTCTGTATCCAAAAATCAAGAAAATACAGGATGTTCATAAAAAATTACTCCCACTACTAAACATAAGGGCGGAATCAGAGGTCTATCCAACTGTGGAGGTAAATTAATTTATGATTTTAATTGCTCTTCTCCCCGTGCTTGTCTGTTGATCAAAAACAGTATTAACGCACTTCCTATGTATCACTTATGTTCTAGAGATCTAGCAGTGGCGACAATTACTCTTCGTCTGGATGGTTTGGATCGTGACATAATATTTGTCTCGGCCTACCTTCCATACGAAGAAACCTCTCCCATCAATGAGGACATCATGAAGATATGGGAAACTTCGACTTCCCACAAGGTAGCGATCATCTTCGGATGTGATGCTAATGCTCATCATACCTTGTGGGGTAGTACCGACACCAATCTCAGAGGTAAACTCCTTTTTGATTTTATCCTAGAGAATAATTTAGACTTATTTAACCAGGGTAATAGACCAACCTTCATTACTGCGGTAAGAAGGGAGGTTATTGATGTTACCTTCGGCTCTTCCATTTTGAAGAAATGGATTAGAGGATGGTATGTGGATGAGAAACCATCTATGACTGATCATCAACATATCCGATTTTCTTTTATCACTAGTATAGACTGGGATAGAACGTTTAGAGATCCTAAACGGACTAATTGGTTACAATATCGTGAGGACGTTCGTTCTGCGATTTCCGGTCTTCCTACTAGAATTAATGATACTGTTGACCTAGAACTGCGCGTAAATGGGCTGCAGCAGGCCTTGGTTCAATCGTATCACACCAACTGTCCCTTGTTGAGGAAGAAATGTAAATCCCACAATGTTTGGTGGAATCATGATCTCTCTCAACAGAGACAAAGAATAAGGAAGCTTTTTAAGAAAGCTAAGAAGACCAACGAGTGGTTAGTATATAAAAACGCCCTCGCTGTTTACAACAAAGCTGTTCGATCTGCTAAACGTACATCGTGGAGGAAGTTCTGTGAATCAGTCCAAAAGACTGTGGAAGGAGCTAGACTCTACAAACTCTTGAGAAACGACAAACCTAATATGGTCGGTACTCTCAAGAAATCAAATGGTGAATTCACCAGGAACAGTAAAGAAGTCCTTGAGACTCTAATCACGACTCACTTCCCAGGTGCTGAGCTCATCGATCCGCCGGACTTGGAGTGTCTTGACTCTTTTGTTAGGACATCGCGGATTGGATGGGCTGCAGCTGGTGAGGTGATCACCCGTAGTAGGGTCATGTGGGCCATTAAATCCTTTGACCCCTACAAATCACCTGGACCGGATGGAATCACTCCAGTACTTCTTCAGCAGGTATCGGACGTGATCTCACCGATCCTGTGTTCAATCTTTAGAGCTAGCTTAGCTCTAGGGTACATCCCAAATCTCTGGAGGCAGGTCAAAGTGATTTTTATATCAAAACCAGGTAAGAGTCGCTACGACCTAGCCAAAAGTTATCGACCTATCAGTTTGTCTTCTTTCATGCTTAAATGCCTTGAGAAGATTATTGATAGGCGAATTCGTGAAGTTTTTGGGACTTCTGGACCCTTTCACGTTAACCAATTTGCCTATCAGGCTGGCAAATCTACGGAGGTAGCTTTACACCACTTAGTGGTAAGGATCGAGAAAACTCTGGAGTATAAAGAGTTTGCTCTAGCTGTATTTCTCGATATTGAGGGAGCGTTTGATAACACTTCCTACGACTCCATTGCTAAAGCTTTAACTGCCAAAGCAATTTCTCCACTAATCCGTAATTGGATTCAGGTCCTCTTAGCGGATAGAGTTATTAAATCTGATTTGTTGGGGGAGGGAATTGTTGCTCGTCCCTCCAGGGGCTGTCCGCAGGGTGGCATTCTTTCCCCCCTGCTCTGGAACCTGGTTGTGGATGACCTCATTTCCTTCCTTAACAATCAAGGTATTTATGTCCAGGGTTACGCGGATGATATTCTCATCTACGTCTCTGGAATCGACAAACGCACCATTTTAGATCTTGTACAAATGGCTTTGTACAAAGTTCAATCATGGTGTTCTGAGCGGAATTTAAGAGTTAATCCCTCAAAGACCACTCTAGTTCCTTTTACAGGTCGTAGAGAAACTATTTCCAATGATCTCATACCAACTTTGTTTGGCGAGAAAATCATTGTTAGAAATGAAGTCAAATACCTAGGGGTTATCCTTGATAGTAAGTTGACTTGGAACCAACATCTGGATT
This sequence comes from Rhysida immarginata, assembly GCA_023313115.1. Classification (NCBI taxonomy): domain Eukaryota; kingdom Metazoa; phylum Arthropoda; class Chilopoda; order Scolopendromorpha; family Scolopendridae; genus Rhysida; species Rhysida immarginata. The sequence goes on from JAHWFO010017424.1 coordinate 18,672, forward strand.
ATAAAATTAATCAGGTTAAAGTTGGACTTTACCGTTGTCGTCGAGCCCTTGGTAAATCATGGGGTCTTACTCCCAGGTTGACTTACTGGCTTTACGTCACGGCGATCAGACCCATTCTGACATATTGCGCACTAATTTGGTGGCGTAAGTCTGAACAACTGACCGTTAGAACCAAACTGGCCTCTCTTCAAAGATTGGCGTGTTTGAGTATAACGGGTGCTGTTTCTACTACGCCAACTAAGGCTTTAGAAATTATTTTATCTCTGACTCCACTTGATATTTTTATCAAAAGTGTAGCCAGGAAAAGTTCTTACAGACTGAGTAATCAAGGACTATGGGTGGACTTCCCTGGGGCGAAGTCTCACACCTTCATTAGCCAGATTTTTACCAGTCACATTCTTCAGATGCCTTCTGATATTGCAATTACTCAGGCCCTTCCTGAGCCCTCGAGCGAGGTCATCATTGACCCCGTGGTAGAGCCAGATGGGTCTTTGCAATTTCCCAAGGGTGCCATTATTTGGTATACTGACGGCTCTCGTCATCATGGCCTTTCGGGCCTGGGCGTTTATTGTGGCAGTCCCAAAACCCTCCGTTTTCGTCGATTGGGTTCTTGGGTAACTGTCTTTCAGGCTGAATTATTGGCCATTATTTACTGTCTGCAGATGTGCATGAATAAACTCTATGTACATCGCCGTATTTTTATACTTAGCGACAGTCAAGCGGCCCTCAAGGCTATCAAGTCCCACAGGGTCAATTCCAAACTTATATTGGAATGTCGACAACTCCTACAGGACCTTTCTTCACACAACAGTGTTACCTTGAGATGGGTTCCTGGACACAAAGGTGTTGTTGGAAATGAAGTGGCTGATACTCTAGCCAAACAGGGTGCCAAGTTTACTTTTACTGGCCCTGAACCTTTCTGCGGTATTTCTAAACAAACTGCAGTTAGAGAGATAAATATCATCTCTCATCAAGTAATGATGGATAGGTGGGATCACACCACTGATCAAACACATGCCAGACTCATGATTAAGAGATCCTCTCTTAGTCTAACGTCAGGCATTCTACAACTTAAAAGAAACAAAATACGGATTATCATTGGCTTTCTTACAGGTCATGATCTACTCCGTAAACATCTACATAGAATAGGAATCCTTCAGGAAGAACCACTATGTTCGAAATGTGGTTTGGCAGATGAAACAGCCTACCACATTCTTTTTGATTGTGTCGCTCTGACACATCTTCGCCACTTCACGGTTGGTTTTACCCTTCTTGAAGATATCCACTTGGACCCCGTGGGTAGCCTGACTCGCTTTTTAAGTCTGTCCGGCTACCTTTAGGTGATCTTAGTTCTACTTTGGGTTTGGCGCAATATTCCTTAGAGGAATCAGTGCCTTTGCGGTCAACTGCCTCTGGCTGTTGACTGACAGCCCACTTATAAGATAAGATAAGATGGTAGGGTTCCGACCCCTCCCCCCCATGCTATGGTAAAAACCATTGTTTTGGTGTTCCCTAAATTTGTGTAACGTTTGGTAACTGCCTTTAGAAACATCCTGTATACACACAAACAGATTCTGTATCCAAAAATCAAGAAAATACAGGATGTTCATAAAAAATTACTCCCACTACTAAACATGCTAACTTTTGAATGTAATAACGATCATTTGAGCAAGACGTTTTAGCTGACATATTCCTTTATTGTAGAAACGGCACATAGGAGTCACTAATATCGATAGAAGTAACGATGGCAACTATGTGCTTTAATTTGAGAATTAAAGCACAAATGGAAAAGTTTATAGAACGCCATCTTTTGTTCTGTTGATGCCAGTGCCTGCTACGGACAGTTTCTGCAATAAAAGAATAGATCAGAGAAATTTTTTGCAGTTTCGTTGACACATACAGAAAAAAAAATATACAGGGTTATACTAAATACTGTTAAGTACAAATCTTTTATGAATCTGTAATATAGATGATTGCAATTTAATGCTACTTCATTCCCATTTACCCATTTTCACTCATGAGATCATGGAAAAGAAAAGACCGCCCAACTTCCTCCTTCCTTGAAAACTGTTTACTTAACTGAAAAGAAGGCCGTTGTGTCAGAACTCGGAAATGAGTAAGAAGTTAGAAAACAATAAGAAAACAGTTAAATCCTCAATTCTAACATGTCGAAAACATATTGAAACTCAACTATATATTTACCTAATAAAAATTAACGGACGCAATATTCAAACACAACAACATTAAACTCAGCAAATGACTTGTCGAAATTTTTTAGTCACAATTAAGTCTTCACATGTTTGTTAATTTTATATCAATTCATTCATTTATAATCATGACTATTAATTAAGAAAATCATGAGTAGAAGGTTTATTTGTCGATGATAAAAGGGGAGGAAACACAAAGCAAAATGACTGAGAACATATCCTAGAAAACAACATGGCCAGTCAGCTGATACATCCAACAAGAAATTAATCCCTTCAAGTTCATCTTTTTTAACCCCCTATTTTTTTTTAAATCAAAAAATTGATTTTATCGAACGAAGTATTTAGAAAATATAAGAGAGCTCTATCTTCTTCCCTTTCTCATCATTTCCAATCGAATGATATATCACATGCCATATGCTGCCATAGTTCTCTAGATCTAGTGACTGTCACCCCACAACTCCGACCCCACCGGGACAATTTGGCCCAAACTTTTTACAGGAATGAAGATCTTGCCTAAGGAATCTGCATATCGAATTCCACTCCTTTACTTATCTAAATACCACATAGATCACTTAGTCCCCTCTAACTTCCACCCCGTAACTGCGGCCCCAGTGGTCTAATCAAAGTCAAACTAAATAGTGAAGGAGGACGTGGTAAATTTTTTTTTCTGAATTTCAACATTCTACGTAGAAAGAATGTAAAAAATATGAAGAGGACAGATAGACGTACAATGCCCGTACAAACAAAACCAATTAAGTGCTTCATTCTTCCCCTACTTAATACTTAATAATAATGTATCAGAGATCAGATACTACGAGGGGGTGATCAAAAAGTAAAGTTACAAAGCCTGCAATGAAACATGTACGTTTTATTTCATGCAACATACAGCCAACTGATACCACATACATTAGATTATTTTTCGACATAGTCTCCATATGGGTTTAGGCACTTGTCGGTTCGTGGGATGAGTTTGATTATTCCTCCTGGTAAAAGTCCTGTCCTTGCGTGTTCAGCCACGTTGTCGCGAAGTTTCACCTCCTCGTCTGAAGCGAATCGTCGGTCTCTTAAGTGTTCCTTTAAGTGAGGAAAGAGGTGAAAGTCTCTTGGAGCGAGGTCCGGGTTGTAAGGAGGGTGTTTGATGATGTCCCAGCGAAACTGCTTCAAGAGCGTGGTGGTCTTCTGGGCTGTATGAGGTCGCGCGTTGTCGTGAAAGAGGATGACGCCCACGGTGAGAAGTCCTGGCCGTTTCCTCCTGATTGCTTTGCGCCATCGTATCAAGGTCTAGCAGTATCGCTCAGTGGTCACTGTGTGTTCTCTTTTCAAAAAATCCAAGAATATGACACTCGCGCTGTCCCAGAACACTGTGGCCATCACCTTCCCAGCAGATAGCGTCACCTTAAACTGGGCGACCTCATACAGCCCAGAAGATCACCACGCTGTTGAAGCAGTTTCGCTGGGACATCATTGAACACCCTCCCTACAACCCGGACCTCGCTCCAAGCGGCTTTCACTTCTTTCCTCACTTGAAGGAGCACCTAGGAGACCGACGATTCGCTTCAGACGAGGAGGTGAAATAATTCGCGACAACGTGGCTGAACCAGAGACAAATGAAAGTAAGAGACTGGCAGTGCCCTATTCATTTTGCTGAGCGCTACTGGTGCCACAGGAAGTGCAGCGATCTCCATTATGGGAATGGCAGAAACGTAAGGTGGCGTATGTTCTCAATGTTATTTCAGCTGTTTTTGTAGATGACTTCAAGAAGTATTAGTAAGCGTAAACTGTTTTCTGATTTTTTTAAAAAAACTTTATTGCATTAACTAACGATAACGTATACTTTTAATGACTTTCAATAGCTGATTCAATGCCTTACGAATTTTTAAAAGAGTGCGTACAACTCGCAACTCCTATCGTTTTTGTAATAATGGGGGCTTAGCCAGAGACAAGTGAAAGCATAGATGAATAAAACTGAAGAATAAGAGTTTGGCTTCCAATTCTTACGCCTAATAAGATGCATCCACTTTTTACAAAGAATGTCATCCTTTGGAAATCTATTGTGCAAATATTATACCTGATTATACGGGCTTGGTGCTCATTTATTGAGTGACAGTTGTTTTTTTAATGTATTCATCACAATAAAAATGTTTATCACAATACTTATCTTTATTGAAATATCAATTAGATGTTTATACTTTAAAAAATTTAACAAGCTGTGTCACAAAGTTATTTTAAGAAAATAAAAAAAAATGTCATTTTAATTTTTGCTTATCTGACAATAATGGAATGTTGATAAAGTCAGAACATTTAAACTGGGAAGATATTTAAAAGTGTTTCTTACTATTGATAAACAAACCTAACATAATTTATCAAATTTTAGCTAATTGATTTTAAAATTTTAAATTAAAAGAAAATCTGGTGACTTAAAATACTTTTAAAAGGTACTCAATTTTTTTTTAAACAAAAAAAAGGAAGAAATAATTCTCAGTTGAATAAAATAATTGGACCAGAGACAAGTGAAAGTAATTACTTTCACTTGGCGCTGATAATAATCAATTTATTAATCCACATATTGTAATAAACTATTAACATATTATTAATACACATGATTACTTGTGAAATGAAATATTGGATCTTTTTAAAAAACGATTTGTGCAATTACATGCACAACAACTGACAGGCATGTTTTTTCTTAAATAAATTATGAAACAATAGATTCGCGCCAGAACAACAATGAAGGTTATTTTAAAAGGGGGGGGGGGAGTTACTTTCGCTTGTCTGTTCTCATTTCGATCTGTATTTGTATTTTGCTTTTTTCTTTATATTTTTATTAAAAAGCAATTAATTTACGAAAATTCTCATTTATAAATTATAATTTTAAGGTAAATAAAATAAAATATACATATCAACAATAATATGGATTATAATTAATGAACTGTATATTTTATTTTATTTACTTTAAATAAAGGAATTTATAAAGGAGAATTTTCGTAAATTAATTGCTTTTTAATATAAATTATAAAACAAAAAAACAAAAAAAAAAAAAACATACAGATCGAAATAAGAAGAGAGACAAGAGAAAGTAACCTTAATATGGTCCGGTGAGTTATTATTATACTCCATATCAAAGGTAATTTCATGTAATCTGTATATTTGATTTTATCCGTCGAAAGCAATGATTAGGCCGATAGCGTCTTCATTTCCTCTCGCTACTGCTGGGTCCTCGTACCTCACGACTACGGACAGCGGGCGGGGCAACCTCGCATTGATGAGACCTCCATGGCCTGGGCGGTGGGAATGTCTTCGGAGAAATAATTTCAAAATCAAGTTTATAATGATCCAATTTGTTACTTGCCCTTGAAGCTCGTGTTCCTCCTGGTCCTCTGTGCTCGGTCATTGGGGAAGCATGAGATCCATCTTTGTCCGTCATGTCCAAGTAGTTCCGCTCGTGATGGTGGCCACATACTCTCTGTCTCCTCCGTCTCCAGCGTCTCTTTTTATTTGGTCTTGGAGGATTCTGCGCCGATTCTGGTGGCACTTGATGGTTTGCCCATTTGGCATCTTAATTCCATTCAAGTTCTGTGATTTTTCATTTTTTAAGCGCCACTGTGGCACATTTGCCTAGACCAAATTCCATATTGATGTGTCAGTGTTGAAAGTTCGGACTATGTTGGTCAGTGACTAGACTTCAATTTCAGATTTTCCATACAATTTCAGATTATCCATTTACAACAGATGAGATATTTTCTGTGAATTTTTAGCAGTTTGATATCCAAAATTAGTTTTCTGTAGAATTATTGACAGGAGGATTAACGCAATGATAAATAACAAGAATCGCCTTGAAAAATCCCCATTCTAATGATGATCAGCCCGTAGCTTTCATTTCCATAAAATAATTCTGGCTTCTATTGCTTCATCGCATTCACTGTGAAAGCTCTTATATTTTTACAAACTCCACTCATATCCAGGCATTTGATGATCCAACTAAGTGGTAGTGAGTTGAGGGTTTTTTGGTAGTCAATCCAGGTTGCATACACATTAGTTTTCGACTTTTGCAGTTCTGTATGATCATTTTGTTGATCAGGAGCTAATGTTTTGTGCCCCTGCTCTTTCGTTCGCTGACTTTTTGCTCCACTGGCAAAATATCATTTGCCTCCAGATAATCCTGGATTCTGTCGGCTATAATACCAGTTAGCAATTTGAACATGGTCGATAGACATGTTATTGGCCGGTAATTTCCAGGTATTGCCCTTTTGCTGGATCTTTCTGTATACAAGTATGTTTTCCCAGTTATTAACCAATCACTAATGGTTCCCGTTTCCAGCATTACATTGAATCGTTCAGCCATTTTTTCATGCAGCTGACCAGCTATTTGAGCCAATGCCCATGTAGTTGGTCAATGCCGGGTGACGTCCAGTTCTTGACTTTTTTTTACGCTATTACTAATCATTTCACTTGTTATTTCCAACGGGTCCATTTTGTTTTTGGAAAAAGTTTCTTCTCAAAGTATCTAATCCACCCAGTATTTTTGTTGTAATCCTTCTCGATCTTCCACAGAATTTTATCATTATTATTATTATTATTATTATTATTATTATTATTATTATTATAGAGAACACAAAATTTTAATGCAAATATTTTTTCTCTAAGTTGTCCTACACCTAATATGTATCCTTCATATTGGCAAGTCTCATCGCTTCTTCTCTTCCTCGTACTGAATTTATGGGCTCCTCCATCATCAGGTAAGCATAAAAACCACCAAAATTCTTAATAAGCCTTAACTCCTTCGTTCTCAATTACATGTATAATCAAGATTTATACGAATAGTTTGATATAGTTTGATACATTTTTTTATTTAAGCTTTTAACTTAGCCCCCTATGGTAAAGTTTCGGACGGCGTGACGAACGACGACAAAAATGACACTTGTCATGCGTTTAAAACCAAACTTAACCTATTATGGTGGACACTGATGTTCCCTGGAAATTCTACAATCAGAGAAGTCAGAATAACAATCAAACTCTGTAAGTTGCTACTCAAAGTCAATATTTCCATAAGAGTGTTAATAATATGTCAACGTTAGCATATGTGATTCTATTGCCCAGTTTATTCTCTATATGGCCTCTTGTTGTAACCATATGTAAGGTTTACATTAATGAGTTTATTGTGGCTAAACATTTGTACATTTTTGTTGTTGTTATTTGTTGATTAGCCTCCAATGCGATATTCAATTCGGAAGTGGGCGTCAATGGGCATGAATGCGGGAACTTGTCATTAACCAGTAAGCGAAAACTACTCTGATACATCTGTACTGTATAGTGAGATTAGCAGCATACATAGTTTTGCAACCAAACCGATTTTTCGCAAATAGAAAGGATGTTCTCTTATAGATAATGCAAGTGCTGAAAATCTTGTCGCTGGAAGTATAGATTGCGGTGGTCTTTGGGGGATAAATGTCACCCTTACCGAGTTACGCAATGAACTTGGACCTTTCCTCTTAGTCAACGACCTATGCGAAGTAAAAGTATACAACACAACATGTAAACCACAATAATGCGATAATTGGTAAGCACAATTCCAACGAGACAACCTTATTGGTTGGTTATTAATCACTTAACTTTCATTTTAGACACAGCAAACACTCGGGAAACAACTTCGAGAAGAAAATATCACCAGAGTACGTATTTCATTAACAATGAAGCCTGTAACATCCAAACCTCTAAAACATACTCTTAAGTTACTTTACTTTTCTTATTTCTACCCCATTATAGGAATTAATCTCTACATCTTAGCGGGTCTTGGATTGGTAGTCCTCAACTGCTTCATTTTAGGCCTAAAAATCTATTTTAATAAGTAAGTAAACAAGAAATTAATCCTACCGAGGAAGGTATAGGAAAGTAGCGGAAGCCTTGAGGTCATCTACTTTTACCCTTTTATCTGCACTTTTTAAACCCTCCCCCCATTTTTTTAATAGAAAAATTGATTTTCTTGAATGTAATATTTAGAATTGTCTAAAAATCTTATGTGGATAATGCAGATGATTAACTTAAGAATAAAATAAAACTCTTTTTCCATTTCGTTGTGGAAAAAGAGTTTTATTTTATTCTTAAGTTAATCATAGTATTTAGAAGATGAAAAAGAGTTCTATCCTCTTTCGTATCTCATCATTTCTGAACGAATGATATACAACTTCTGACAATTAAGTTTGGTGAATGAGTTCAAAATGCAAAACAGATAGAGCCACATTTACTTTATTGTCCTTCGAAATAATCACCCTGGAAGGCAATACACTTTTGGGATCGGATATATAAGTCCTGGAAGCTCCTTAGGGATGGTTTTAAGTTCAGGTGTCCCTTTAAGGCCCGTTTCTGGCGTGGGAAGAAGAAAACGTCTGCCGGTGCCAAGTCTGGTGAATAAGGTGGATGAGCTATGAATACGACCCCTTTGTTTGCCAGAAACTGTTGCACGATTACGGCAGTGTTCCTCTTTGATCCATTATCCACAGTTACGTGCGCACGCTACACCTTCAACTGAAGAAACGAGCATCTGCTAAACCATTGCACGCACAAACGTGACTGTATTCACATGCATTGTTACTCGCGTAAAGCTCGCACAGATTAGGGTGTGACGTCATTCACCGACCTTAATTGTCAAGGTTGTATGACATGCCATGTGCTGCCATAGTTCTAAACACTATGTGACTGCTACCCCCACAACTGCGGCCCTATTGGGATAATTTGGCTCAAACTTTACAGTAATGTTGTTCTTGCTTAGAAGAATCTAAATACTGATTTTGACGTCTTTATATGCATAAATACGCGTAGACCTTTTGGTTCCCTCTAATTTCCGCCCCGGAAACTCCGACCACAGTGGACCAATGAAAACCAAACTAAATAGTGAAGATGCCCATGCCCATAATAAGCTACATTCCGAATTTCAACCTTCTACCTCAAAAAATGCGGAAATTATGAAGGGGACGGACGGACAGACAGACGGACATTGTGAAAACAATAAGTAGCTCCAATCTTCCGCTACTTAATAATTGAAAGGAACACTTCTTAATATTTTATGGAATTTTACTTCAGCCCAAATTAGAGTATGTTTGCGATTTGAATAAAAGATGTTGAAGCACTTGTAGGACAATGGAAGGCCAGTGTTTACAAGAGATTCCCTTAATTCTCTTAGACTTATTGAAAGAGTCTATTGTTGTTCCGACATAGTAAAAAATCAGGATGCTCGCTAAACCACTGCTGAACCATTGAGATGAACACTATCATTGCCGTCCTCAAAAAGCCGTTATATGCAGGATTAAGTTACAGCATTGGAAACAATGTTAAGGTATTGGGAGAGCAGTTTCGTATCAGCAGAAAAAAAATCCGTATCTTCGACCTTGAATTGCCTTGATAAGGTATCCTGGATCCATTGCTTCATGGGGATCCTTCCAACTCGCAGAACCACAGTTATACCCATTTTAGACAAAGGTATTCATCATTTTTCCAACGGTCGAATAGTCTAAAAATCAGTAATTTCGTGAGCTGCTTCTTTCTTTCAATCATGACTGCAGCTAGATAAGCACCTCAATGAGTTCTCTTTCAAAATCAATTATATCTTTTTTTCTCATTCTGAGCAAATTTTTTGGATACATTTGATTATACAGGGCGAGTCATATGTCTGTTACCCCCTTCCAATCTTGGATACCAATGTAGTTACGCAAATTCCAGTAGAGTGAATGAATAGGAACTTGAGGGTGTTCTATCTAATGGAGCACCTTTCATCATCTCAAATATGCAAATTAGGACATCCAAATTCTTTCTCAAAAATCTTAAGAGACACAGAGAAAATTACAATTGTACATTTGTTCAACAGCAAATTCCAGAGCTTGCAATGAGGATTGTTGGTGGGTGATCCGCTCTGTACGATGTTGTAGTGAATGGATGCCAGAGATGTTCGGAGCAATCCGTTCTGCCAGAGATGGCTCGGAAACAACATTGGTTAAAATCATTTGTCAGTTTTTGAAGCACAGTTGCTGTTCTGTTTTAAACAAGGGCAGTATCGCTCATGATTGTCTTTGAGCCACAATTACCCCTTTTAAACAAAGATTATGGATCCAATTGGTGAATACTCTGGACAATGAAAAAAGGATTAAAACAAATTCATACTTGTTTCGCACATGTTTCTAAATCACAGGCCAGTGTATGTCATTATAATCAACTACATGAATTACTCAATTTTAAGTTGAGTCCTGTTTCTTTCCTTACTTTCTCTTTTTCGCTTCTTTATTCCAGATGCCGTCTCCAGGCGCCGAGTGAGCCAAAGGGAACGGAGGAGGACAATGGTGGCGATTATGAAGATATCGAATATGAAGATATCGTATATGAAGATATCGAATTGGAAGATACTTATGACGAAATCGAGGAAGGCCAGAGTGTTATTCGTGAAGATAATGTCGACAAGTACGGATACTTGATCATGAAGAAGTCAACCACGACCGGTCAATTAAGAACTTTAACAATTAAGGGGAGGAAGAAATAAAAATCACGTGATCGCAACTCAATATTTCCTAACTTGACAACAAATTTGTTTAAGAACTACCAGAACTGGGAGGAGAATTAAAGGAAAGTTTAAAGTTCTCTAAGACATCATCGTCATTTATCATTGTTCCCTTGATAGAAAAAACCATTTGTTTAAAAGAAGACAACAAAGGACTCGGGCCTTTAAAGTGTTAATTATATATGTGCAATATTTCGTTTATCAAGCGAGCTCTTAGACTGTTTATATTTCCTGCTCAAAATATAATTTAACTTGATACATCTGTATAACGCCAACATTTAGTAATATGAATGAAATTATTCATAAGAAATAACAGCGACATAAGTCATTATCACCTCTATGTAATAACTGGATATTTGCGGTCAATAGAGACAGAATGTCGAATTAAGCTTGGACAAAGCGCATTTATCTTGCGTTATTAACTGTAAAAGAGAATACAAAACTTTGCACAACTTATTTTAGATACAGGCATCGGTATAAAATCCAGACAATGCTGTTTTGGACATTTTCACTGATTCTAACAAAACTTAGCGTTCTCTGGATTATAGTGGCATGACTATACACTGAGTGGTCAGCTAATTAGGAGCAACTCCACTGATAGTATGTTGCACCAGCCCTAGCAGCACGAATTCGCCGTGGCGTGGATTCAATTAGCCGCTGGAAGCATTGTTCCGTGATGTCTGTCCATGCGGATGTAACAGCTGCTTCCAGTTGATGCTTATTGGATGGTGGTGAATCCATGCCTCGAATAACTCATTCCAGTTCATCCCAAAGATGTTCGATTGGGTTCAAATCCGGGCACTGTGGTGGCCAGAGAATACATTTGAATTCATTATCTTGCTCCTGGTACTATTCCATGATGACATGACCCTTGTGACACAGAGCAATGCCACATTCTGAACACTAGCGTTGTTCTACAGGTATCAGCGGACCAAAGGTATGCCAGGAAAACATTCCCCAGACTATTACAGAGCCTCCACCAGCCTGAACAGTGGAAACCAGACAGGAGGGGTCCGTCGCTTGTGTTGTTGTCTCCAAATACTGCGTCGACCTTCTGCATGGTGCAATAGAAAACGGGATTCATCCGACCAGCAGATCTTCTTCCAGTCGTCGACGGTCCAGTGTTGGTGATCACAGGCATATTGGAGACGTTTTTTTTGCAGATTTGGGTGGAGATCAAGGGTACCCGGACTCGGGTCAGCTGTTGTAGCCCATCCTTGCCAATGTAAGGCATGTAGTGCGTTTCACAGATGTTATTCTGCGGTCCAGTGTTGTACTCCATGGTTACTTGACGAGTCGTGACCTATTCGCACGAACAAGCATTCCCATCCTATGCTCACCCCTTGGATCGACAAGTCGTTTTCTACCATAGGCTTGTCTCTGGCTGGTTGTTTTTTGATTGATTAACCAGTCCTGGTAAACCATTGAAATGGTTGTTCGGGAAAGCCTAAAACACGTGCGATTTCGGAAATATTCAGTTCACCTCGATGGGCACCAACTATCATCCCGCGCTCGACGTCGCTGAGATTCTTTGTTTTCCCCATGGTGGCGGTCACACCATTTGCAGTTAACATGTGTACTTGCTTTATATTGGTACCGACTTTCACGTGACTTACTGATACGTAGTTATTGTTATGGCAATGGATTTGCATAGTCATGGGTGTTCCTAATAAACTGGCCACTCAATGTAAAATGTACGCAATATCTCAACTGAAGAAGCGACAGCGGAAATTTTTCCTTCCCTGCTATTATGAAATGCTTGAAGGTTTTTCTTATTTTTCTTCACTTTTTTAAGCCCTGGGACATGTTGTGAAAAGCTATAAAAACTCCCCAGCTCTATACAACATATTTTATTCCGACAGTTTATGTAGAGATGATTTGACAATTTCGATTGTGGCCACCTCGTTTCCATAATCAACTGTTTGCGATTACTGTTTTTTTGTAGAACTTTGTTAAGCCGTATGTATGTGCCTTTTCTACCAGCAAATCTGGTCGAGCTCAAAACTCGAATCAACAGGCGCTATAAATGAAATGACATGACATGCTTCAGCAAGTATGTCAGGAATTTGAGTATCGAGTGGACTTGTGCCAGAGTCACATTGAACACTTATAAGCTACCATGACTAAACTGAATGTATTCTGAGAATTTTCTAACTTGACCCACTTCTGTATGTTGATTTTAAGAAAAACATAAAATTTTGAAATTGAATGAAGACCTTTGATACACCCCGTATTATAGTTTGAAGATGGCCGAAAATTATTTAAAATTTTATAGAATCAGTAGAAATATAACCGAACCTAACCTAACCTAACCATCATCTTTGGTTTTTTTTAAAATTATGTGATAAAATTTTTATATTAAATAATTTTTAAAAATTATGCAATAATATTTACTTTGTAATTGGTATTTACATAGGCAACCTGAAAGTTTTCATGTGCGAGTGGTCATGCGAAAACGAGCCTGAAAGGAAAATAATAGATTCCGAGAAAAACATATTTAAAGTTTGAAGAAGTGTACGCTCATGGTATGTAGCTCTGAGAAAAATAATTAATATAAATAAATTGTTCACTATAATAATGTTCTATTTAGGCCAAATTAAGATTGAAAGTATAACGATTGGAAATCACCAAAAGAACAAAAAACCGTTACAATCCGTTCTGGTCCGTTTTCGCGTGATTACTAACAAAGGCATGGCAACTATACCAATAACATTAACACCTTCGAAATACACTGAGTGGCCAGTTTATTAGGAACACCCATGACTATGCAAATCCGTTGGCATAGCAATTACTACGTATCAGCTTACTCACGTGACAGTCGGTACCAATAAAAACACACTTGTCAACTCAATGTGGTTTGACCGTCACCATGGGGAAAACAGAGGATCTGAGCGACTTCGAGCACGGGATGATAGTTGATGCCCGGCGAGGTGGACTGAGTCTTCTAAGCTTTTCCCGAACAACCATTTCAAGGGTTTATGAGGACTGCTTAATCAACCAAAATACAACTAATGAGAGACAAGCCTGTGGTCGCAAACGACTCATCGATCCAAAGGGTGAGCGTAGGATGGGAATGCTTGTTCGTGCGAATAAAATCGTTACGACTCGTCAACTAACCGTGGAATACAACACTGGACCGCCGAATAACATCTCTGAACGCGCTACACAATGTACATTGGCAAGGATAGGCTTCAACAACCGTCGGCCAGTCCGGATACTGTTGATCTCCACCAAAAAACACAAAAAACGTCTCCAATTTGCTCCTGATCACCAACACTGGACCGTTGACAACTGGAAGAAGGTGTGCTGGTCGGATGAATCCCGTTTGCACCATGCAGATGGCCGGCGCAGAATTTGGAGACAATAGCACGAAGCTAAAGGAAGGAAATCCCCTAACTTCAAAGCCATCTAAGAAACGAAATATATACCCGACAGTTTTTTTTTTTATCTAAGATGCCTTTATGGTTAGAGAGTTCTTTTTTTTTTTAAACAAATGCACACAATAGTCCGAAATCCCAAAAATGACCGCTATTTAACCTTACTAGTTTCCCTTTTACATATTTTGATCAGAAAATCTTCTTTTGAAAAGAATGAATGCTTAACTTTCTTCCTTGAAAAGTGTTTACACGAGAAAGCAATTCCTTAACTGAAAAGAACACATCCTGTGTTAGAAATCGGAGATGAGTAAGATTTGAAAGCCAAGTATTTCAAAAATTTTAAATTGGACCTAAATTATATATTACCCAATAAAAATTAACAGACGAAATCTTAGACTTTAGCAACTCTAGATCTTATTTCGACAATTCAGAGGTTGTAAATTTTTAAATTAACTCCACTTCGTTAATTTTAATAATCATGACTATTAAATTATTCATAACTGAGGAATAATTTTAAACTTTAAAAATTATTCTGGGGAGGAAACACACAGCAAAATGACTGAAAACATATCCCAGGAAGCAACACGACATGAACAGTCAATTAGCACATCCAGTATTCGTGTCATAATTAAATGTATCACAGACTGAATATCAGAAAGAATCTAGTAAGAAAAACATTAAGAAAATATAAAAAAACGGGAACACTAACTTAAAAAAGCAACGGCGTTTCCTCATTATTCAATTTCCCTTTAGATTCACTTCCTAGTCACCGTGAGTCAATCAAACAAAGACTGTGTTTACCAAAACAGGCCGTTTCTTCTCTCAATTTGATTATGTTGTTATTATTAACTTGGTAACACGATGCCTTCAGTTACCAGTCTACTACTCCATGGAGTTTCATGACTTACATTTATCAGGTAAATCAAATTCTGATTACGTTCTCCTTTTATCATTTACATTCTGCTTTCATTCAGGTCAGGTTAATTTCTAAAGAGCATGTGAGGGAATGCATTTGTTTTATATCAAAGTAAGCTACGCAATTCCTTTAATACATAATAACAGACATAGACGGTGAAGATAAATAAACTTATATTTAAGTAACTTAAGTATATCCTATTTTATAAGTACAGCCTGGAAAATTCTAGTTTTACTGATCGACTCTTTCAACTTTGTTTCATAAATGAATCTATAGAGGGCACATAAGTAAAGTTGATAATTTAATTATTTCTTACTATAATGGCTGTGATCATACATCTAAAATGAATTCTTAAAACATCCGTGACAACAACGTTAAGCGTCATCATTCGACTCGCGGATACATCCAAACGTGTTCATTTGATAGATTTACTGAATTTGGGAAGTCGGCCGTTCTGTTGCTAATTATTTTCGAATTTTTTGATTTTGACTTCAGATTCAGGAAGAGACTCATAAAGTAAAACTTACAATAGGCTCACATTTTCTATCTATTCAGGAACATTTTAAGTCTGTGATATTACATGTTGGTCAATTCGTTGTTTCCAAGCTATAACGAAGCTTAGACATCGTTGTCCTCACTATAAAGACAGAATCCTTGAGGTTCTATAACTCCCTAACCAAGAGCACATAAGGAGAGTATTCATGTACTCTTGCCGTAACTAGGTGATCTAGATCAAAGTCGAACGTTCCTTTAGACTTAGTATAATTTTATATATAGAATGACTATGGTTAGAGAGTATAAGGGACAGGAAATAATTTGTATTCAGCGAAGTTTCTTATTAAGCGTTTTCGTGTTAAGTGAATTATATTGTGTAACTTTACCTGAATTCACTAACAAGTAAAGTTGCAGTGGAGAAATGTGTTACGTGGTTTTTTGCCTACTCGTTAGTCCATACGTAAAAAAAATATTAATGCCGGTGTCCCTCAAGGTTCCGCTTTATCACCACTGCTCTTCAACATGTTCATAAATGATTTACCATTAGCCTCTCACTACTATTTTATACTCCGATGACGCTACTTTATTATTTGCCGACTCATCTCTTTCACTAATCCGACACACTATTAACCAAATACTCAACAACAAAACTGGAACAAATTACATAGCTTACATTTAAATATCGAGAAATCTACCTACATCCATTTTTCATCAACGTAACAAAAAATTAGATCTCCTTAACTTTTCTCTAATTTACAATGATCTGACCCTTAAACCTAAAAATGTTAAATTTCTAGGCATCAATCTCTCACACAACCTCTCATGGGATTCCCATATAAATATTCTCTCATCCTCATTAACACTTCAGAGGTGGCGCGGGTGTTTGTAACACGGGTGGTCGCGGTCTATGAGACCGCATTTTGAAACTACTTTTTTTTTTTAATGTGCAAAAATGAAATTCATGAATATTTTTTATCTGTCACTTAATTTACCTCGTTATTAATAGAAAACCTCAAAACACTTTTCAATATTATCTAAAAAACGCAACTTTTAAAAAGAAATTTAAAGACTCTTCTTTTTCCGTCAAAATTAGACATGAATATTTCAGGAAAGGAATTTATAAAAATAAAATAGTTTAAAATTGATACTTTGAACTATATTTTACTTTTCATACATATATATACTTTCCTACATAAAAGAAAATCATTATAAAAATGAATAATAGCAATCATTTCTATTAATAAATAGGATAAAAATGCCTATTTCTTATTATAAAAAACTAAAAAATAATTTTTCTCGAAATTTAGAATTATTTTATTCAAAATTAGTATAAACGGAGGTTAACTATTAATGAAATTATATTTATAGAAGAGTTTATTGCTCTTGAAATTCAGAAAACACCACTTAGGTAATAAAAAATTAAAAAGAAGTATTAAAAAAATGACTTTCAAACCTCCTACATATGTGAATCTAGGGACTAAATCGTAGATTATGACATACTGACTTCTAGAAGGGTCCAAGTTAGGAGAATACAGAAGTGGTCATTTGTTTATTTTAAATTCATAAGAAGATATTCACAAATATGTATTGTTGCGGTCCCTGAGACGCGTGCCATCTTTGGAGTGCTAAATCAACGTTTAGGCATGTTTACCCGCCTCCACTTACTCCCAAAAAAGATCTTACTTCTTCTATATTACACACTAATACAATCTTCACTTATATATGGAATACAATCTTCTGGGGTTATACGACCAAATCAAATCTGTTACGATTACATCGCTTATAAAAATGGTTTGCAAGAATCTAGCTAAACTTAAATAAATCCGACCATGTCTCCCATCTATTTCCTTTTGTGGGAATATTACCCATTTCCCATTTATACTCATTTCACTTAGCTCTCCTCATATATAAAGTCTTAAATAGTTATAATTCTTCACCTCTCCAATCATATAACTTACGTAACAAAGATTCCCTACCCAAGTTAGCAATTAAATACACTTATCAACATAACAGTGTCTCCATCTCTGGACATTTTTTCCCCAAATTACGCACTACCCATTCCCTAACTACCTTTAAATACAGATTGAAGACGCTTCTTACTAAATCCACCTATTAATATCTTATCAATTTTGCAATTGTTCTCAAAATTTAGCAAAATTAAAAGAGGCCTTACAATACAACATTTTATGTTAGGTTAGGTTAGTTTATTTTTAATTAAATTTTCAATTTTGTTATTAAACACAGTACAGAGAACAACATCCTCACAGATTTCTCAAAATTTAGGTTTTCTGAATAGACATATACAACCTTGTCAGGATATTACATCAATTAAAATTCTCTAAAATGCATTAGTTCGTCCAATTCTTGAAAATGCCTCTATAAACCTAATCTGGTTTTCCCATTATATTAAATACATTGATGCAATTGAAAGAGTTCAGAGAAGATTTCTTTGCAAGATTAATAGAAAACTGGGTAATTTTTCCTTCAATACAGATTATGTCCATCTTCATAAACTTTTAAACATTGAAACTCTGGCCGATAGAAGAACACATTCAGACCTACTCTTTCTTTTTGACTTACTGACTTCACTGTTGACTGTCCTAATTTACTAGAACTGATTCCTATCCGTATCGCTAACTACATTACTAGGAATACAGTGCCCTTTCTGGTTGAGAAATCAGTGTCCGCCAATAATTATGTCTATAACTCACCAATTAGACACCTCCTCAGGAGTGCTAATTCCTATTTGGCTCATTTTGACATCTTTCATGACAACAGACAAACAAATTAATCTCCTCACTTATCCTGCTGATAATTAATTATTATTATATTATATATTATGTTAATTATATTAATATTGATTGTTTTTAATTTATTTCGTTAGTGATTTTATTGCTTTATTTATATCATTTTATATCATTTTATTATATTATTTATCTTTTCATCTTTCTTTATTTTTGTTTTATATTTATGATTATATTTAATATTTCTTTTGTAATTGAAAAGAAATATCCGTCAATAAATAAATAAATTTAATAACAATCTATAACAATTTAGATTGCTTCCACCCAGCAACCTAACTTGTCGGCCAATGGCCATACAAAATCTGGGCGGATATCTTCTTTATTTCCTTCCTTCATATAAATAAATAAATAAATAAATAAATAAATAAATGTGATGTTAAATTGTTATTTATAAAAAAAAGTGTCAATGTTAGCGAATTCTTTATTATAGAAACGAAAACAAATTTATAAAATAACTGGCAACATTTTGATTTCGCGCATGCACAGTATATGCATATCGCTGTCATAAGAAGTTAAATCATCAAGGCGACAACATCACCTCATCGGTATTCGCCACATACACTGGCAGGCGCGGCCCGTGACAGGCCATAGGCCGCGTCCGTTTTGGCCTCGCCTGTGGTAAATCCGCCAATGTATGGGGTCGACAGATGACAACTTGTCGTTGCTTCGCGCAAGTCGCCCTTAAATATATAAGCCTGAGGGGATGATCGAAAAGGGAGGAGAGGAGGTTAACTTAAATAAGATAAAAGAAAATGGAGATTGCAAATTCAGGAAATAAAAGCGGTAGAGAAGGAGGGAGAAAATAAGGAGGAGAAAAGAGTTCTTTTCTGTAAACATACGCCGTTAGAGCTTTGCAAAAAAGCTCCCATAATGCAACATGTAACACTGCAAACTCTTAGTGAATCCAGGTATAGCTGATTATGTTCAGCGTTGCTCGAACATTGTAGCCAGGATTTTACATTTTATTTCGGGGGGGGGGGGGGGGCTCAGGCATTGTTCTTGTGGGAGGGGGGGTCCACCATATAACAGAGTTGTATGGAAGTGGTCTATTTCTCCGAATACCTTCTGCGTACAATCCTGGCTGTCTATTTGATGAAATTTTGCAGTAGCAACATTTGAATCTACATTGAGTGGCCAGTTTACTAGGAACACCCATGACTATGCAAATCTGTTGGCATATCAATTACTACGTACCAGTTGGTCACGTGACAGTCGGTATCAATATAAAGCGAGAACACACCTGTCAACTGCAAGTGGTTTGACCGTCACCATGCGGAAAACAAAGGATCTGAGCGACTTCGAGATGATAGTTGGTGCCCGGCGAGATGGACTGAGTATTTCCGCAACCGCACGTCTTCTTTCCGCAAACGCACTACACGCTGTACATTGGCAACGATGGGCTACAACAGCCGACGGCCAGTCCAGGTACCGCAAAAAACGTCTCCAATTTGCCCGTGATCATCAACACTGGACCGTCGACGACTGGTTGCACCATGCTGATGGCCGACGCAGAATTGAAGACCTTGGGACAACAACGATACAAGCCACAAAACAATAATTTTGAGAAAATCGCATTTGAGAAAATAGAAAATAATAACCCTAAAACTAGCTGGATTAAAACAAATCGGACTATCAATAATTTTGAGAAAATAGAATCCTAAGCAATAAGCCCAAATCGGTCAAAAACTATTTTTTTTAATTGTGGCTTGTATCGTTGTTGGCCCAAGGTCTTCAATTTGGAGACAACAACACGAAGCGATGGACCCTTCCTGTCTGGTTTCCACTGTTCAGGCTGATGGAGGCTCTGTAATTGTCTGGGGAATTTTTCTGGCATATTCTTGGTCGCTGATACTTGTAAAACAACGCCTTAATGGTCAGGGCTACCTGAACATTGCTGCCAACCACGTTTATCTCTTGGTTATTGTGTTCCCCCCATCGGAAGTACTTTCAGCAGTACAATGCTCCGTGTCACAATGCTCGTATCGTCATGGTTCCAGGAGCACGATAATGAATTCAACTCACTCCTCTGGCCACCACAGTCCCTGGATTTGAAACCAATTGAGCATCTTTGGGATGACCTGAAAGGGGTTATTCGAGGCATGGATCCACCATCATTCAATAAGCATCAACTGGGAGCAGCTGTTGCATCCGCATGGACATATATCACGAAACAATACTTTCAGCGGCTAATTGAAACGGTGAATTTGTGCTCTTATAGCTGCGAGGGTGGCGCAACACAGTATTAGGAGGGGTCTTCCTAATAAAATGGCCACTCAGTGTATATAGTAAATATACACGATTAAACTTTTTACTTACTATTATTTGCTCTTCATGTTTCGTAAATTTAATATTTAATATTATTTCGTAAAGGACTTTTCATATCTTTTATTTAACAACGCATGCGTAAGCACATTTTTTGGAACTATATCTTATCGTAGCTACCATGCCGTCCCTTTTCAAATAAAACAATTAATTTTTAAGCGTTTATCCCTTCGAAGCTTAAATGCTCATTTTGATACACATATTTGAATTAAAATTATTTTAACATCCTAACTGAATTCAAAATATTTATTTTCTAATTAATAAAATCATCTCCATCTGATTGCTCATTGTCTCTGACGTAAACTATATCCCCTATGTCATCATATCCGTGTTTAAGATGTTAAGCAGTAAATAAGCCAGAAAAAAAAAACAGAAAAAAAACAAATAAAAATAAACACACAATTTTTTCTTATTGAGGAGGAAGTTAAGAGTCAGTTGTTATTATTAATATCAAAATATAGAATTTTAAAGCAAATACTTTTTCTCTAAGTTCTTCTACACCTAATATGTTTCCTTCATATTGGCAACTCTCATCGCTTCTTCTCTTCCTCTTACTGGATTTATGGGCTTCTCAATCGTCAGGTAAGGATCAAAACCACCAAACTTCTTAATAAGTTTTATCTCCTTTATTTTCAAATATAACAAAGATGTATATGAATAGCTTGGTATTTTTTTTTGTTTAAGCTTTTAACTTAGCCCCCTATGGTAATGTTTCGGACGGCGTGACGAACGACGACAAAAATGACACTTGTCATGTGTTTAAAACCAAACCTAATCAATTATGGTGGACACTGATGTTACCTGAAAATTCTACAATCAGAGAAGTCAGAATAACCGTCAAACTCTGTAAGTTGCTACTCAAAGTCAATATTTCCATAAGAGTGTTAATAATATGTCAACGTTAGCATGTGATTCTATTGCACAGTTTATTCTCTATATGGCCTCTTGTTGTAACCATATGTAAGGTTTACATTAATGAGTTTATTGTGGCTAAACATTTGTACATTTTTGTTGTTGTTATTTGTTGATTAGCCTCCAATGCGATATTCTATTCGGAAGTGGACGTCAATGGGCATGAATGCGGGAACTTGTCATTAACCAGTAAGCGAAAACTACTCTGATACATCTGTACTGTATAGTGAGATTAGCAGCATACATAGTTTTGCAACCAAACCGATTTTTCACAAATAGAAAGGATGCTCTCTTATAGATAACGCAAGTGCTGAAAATCTTGTCGCTGGAAGTATAGATTGCGGTGGTCAATGGGGGATAAATGTCACCCTTACCGAGAAACGCAATGAACTTGGACCTTTCCTCTTAGTCAACGACCTATGCGAAGTACAAGTATACAACACAACATGTAAATCACAATAATGCGATAATTGGTAAGCAAAATTCCAACGAGACAACCTTGTTGGTTGGTTATTAATCACTTAACTTTCATTTTAGACACAGCAAACACTCAGGAAACAACTTCAAGAAGAAAGTATCAAAAGAGTACGTATTCCATTAACAATGAAGCCTGTAACATCCAAACCTCTAAAACATACTCTTAAGTTACTTTACGTTTCTTATGTCTACCCCATTATAGGAATTAAGCTCTACATCTTAGCGGGTCTTGGATTGGTAGTCCTCAACTGCTTCATTGCTACCATTTTAGGCCTAAAAATCCTTGTGAATAAGTAAGTAAATAATTGAAAGGAACACTTCTTAATATTTGGAATTTACTTCAGCCCAAATTACAGTATGTGTGCGGTTTGAATAAAAGATGTTGAAGGCACTTGTAGGTCAATGGAAGAGCAGGTATTTACCAGGGATTCTCTTAATTCTTAGACTTATTGAAAGAGTCTATTGTTGTTCCGACATAGTAAAAAATCAGGATGCTCGCTAAACCACTGCTGAACCATTGAGATGAACAGTATCATTGCCGTCCACAAAAGCCGTCATATGCAGGATTAAGTTACAGCATTGGCAACAATGTTAAGGTATTGGGAGAGCAGTTTCATATTAGCAGAAAAAAGAATCCATATCTTTTATTTATTTATTTATTTTATTAATTAATTTGATCCAATACGTCCATCCTGGGCCTGTATGGCCTGAGGCGGACGAGTTGGGTCCCTGGATGAACCTGGATTCACGACTGCTGTATGATGGTCACCTTGAGACCTTGAATTGCCTTGATAAGGTATCCTGGGTCCATTGCTTCATGGGGATCCTTCCAACTCGCAGAACCACATTTATACCCATTTTAGACAAAGGTATTCATCATTTTTCCAACGGTCGAATAGTCTAGAAATCAGTAATCTCGTGAGCTGCTTCTTTCTTTCAATCATGACTGCAGCTAAGCACCTCATTGAGTTCTCTTTCAAAATTAGTCAGATCTTTTTTTCTCATTCTGAGCAAGTTTTATGGATACATTTGATTATACAGGGCAAGTCATACGTCTGTTACCCCCTTCCAATCTTGGATACCAATGTAGTTACGCAAATTCCAGTAGAATGAATGAATAGGAACTTGAAGGTATTCTTTCTGATGGAGCACCTTTCATCATCTCAAATATGCAAATTAGGACATCCAAATTCTATCTCAAAAATCTTAAGAGATAAACAAAAAATTACAATTGCACATTTGTTCAACAGCAAATTCCAGAGCTTGCAATGAGGATTGTGGGTGGGTGATCCGCTCATCGGAATTTGGTGAACTTTTTTTTTTGTTTTGTCAGGAATTTGGAATTGGAATTTTTTCGTGTATCTCTTACGGTTTTGTGTATCGAGATAGAATTTGGATTGTCCTAATTTGCATATTTGAGATGATGAAAGGTGCTCCATCAGATAGAGCACCCTCAAGTTTCTATTCATTCCCTGTACTGGAATTTCCATAACTACATTGGTATCCAAGATAAGAAGGGGGTAACAGACTTTTGACTCACCCTGTATAATTACACGCTTTCAATCCCATGATCTCAATCTATTTTTGTATAAAAATAGATTGAAATAAAATTACCTACTTTTCTAATTTATTGGCCAATGTGTCTATTAAAGAAGAAACGCTTTATTACAGTCAAATGCAAGAATTACTCATGTGTGAAATGTCTTCTAGAACTCTCAAATGTTATCATCAATAAAAATCTTTCTTGGCACCATTAGATAACAATCTACAGTACGAGGTGCTACCCAAAATTTCCCGAAATGTATTTCTATAAAATACGGAACTTGCCCGATCTTCTTATTTCCACCGCCACCCTCAAACTAGCCTCCTTGAGTATTTATACATCGCTTCCAGCGATATTCCCACTTCTGGAAGCACTCCTGGAAGTTCTCAGGCTGGAGCATGTTTAACAACTATTGCGATTCCGCTTGGATCACTTCAATGGAGTCAAATCGCCGCGCTTTTAACTGCAATTTTAATTTTCGGAAGTAGTAGAAATCGCAGGATACCAGGAGAAGGCGGTCATGTTGTTTTTGTTGAGGATGTCCCGGAGCATTGTCGTGATGGAGCAGCCAGTCTTTCTTCTTCCACATCTCTGGCCTTTTGGGCCTCACGTTTTCCTTCAATCGTCTCAAAACGTCCCGCATGACAGTCCAAGGCAATCCAAAACATCGTGGAAGATGTGACTTCGGTCTTCTCGGATCACGTCACGCACATTCGGAGTGTATATTTTCCCGGAAGCCGGGATTTGTCTCTTATCGGTATTTTCATGGCGCTTCCGCTTGCGCATGTGCGATCGGCGGTTGAACGCTTGAGAAAGTCCGAGGAATTCACTTCTCTCGCGAAGTCAGTCTAGATCGAACTTCGAGCGGAGAGTACGGTACACGTTATAAATTATCGCTACATTATTCCTGCAAACGATTGAAGTCGTGCTAAAAAGAAGTGAATTTCAAAACGTGAAATGATGGATAATTAAAAATAAAACGCGCTTTAGTTTTTCAAATCTTCCAACAGTTTTTTAATTTAAATTTCATGTGCTATAATCAACCTCACATCTATGTTTTTTTCCATGCGTTATATATTTATACCTACTGTATGTATTAATATATATCCATATTTAAACGTATTCATATTATATGCAAATTAAATGAAACGAAACACGCCAAAACAAATCAATCTAAGCAAACACCTTTATTTCAAAATAATGTATCTTTAATTTTTAATTAATTTTCATTAAAACTTCGTAAAATAAAATATTTAAATCAACAAATAAAAGTATCTATTGAATTTGATGAAGCCTTCAACGTTTTGGAAATCGAAATAGCGAACTGGACACGGTTCTTCACCTGGAAAGCATTCAAGGCGGATCGGAAAGCGTCGTACGACTCAAATTCAGTGTTCTCCTCCATGGTTCCCCAGATTGAAGATCTGATGACTAAAAAAATCACGAGTGATGGTCCTAATCACCAAAAAGCAGTATAACTTGAAAGCTGAACTTGTAGCCTGCGCTCGAAAGTCTCCGATACACTCGGCAGGCACATGGATGAAGAAGACACTCTTCTTCATCCAAAGGCACGCACGCTTGTTCCCGCCATCTCTCCCATTCCTCACCGTAGCGCATGCCCAAGCGGAAGTACCGTGAAAATAGCGATAAGAGACAACACCCGGCTGCCGGGAAAATATACACTCCGACGCACTTTCGTGATCATTTCCAGAGTTAAACTTGTTGACGGTCGACCAGAATGCTTGTCTTCCACAGATTCCCGACCATGTTTGAAACACTTAAACCACTCAAATGTTTGGGTTTAGTCTAAAGCTTGTTCACCAAAAGTCTCCTTCAGCTTTAATATCAAGAATCGCAGCACGAGCAACACAAAAAGTGACAAAAACACCTCAAACTCAAACTCACGTGGACATAGGATGACACCGCTTGGCACAATTACAGCTGAGACGTATCCCTAACACCATCTGTCGGCAAAACTTCGTACCTCTTACGGTTCGGTCAGAATAAAAAAAATTCGGGAAATTTTGGTTAGCACCTTATATATTTACCAATTCACCTCAGTGATTTTCATTTTTCTTTCTTTCAGATGCAAGGAATCTAAAGAAGACACAGTAGATCAGCAAGAGCAGGAAAATCAGGCAACACAGACCAGCTCATCCTTAGACGATAGAGAACCTCCACCACCAGCCACACCACCCATCCACACCATCAACATGGGTAACATGTACTTCGAGGACATCAAAGAGGAATCCGTGCAAGGAATTCACACCATTTACGAGGAATACGACGATGAATATGACCAAACTTTGCTTCGAAACAAGTTCATGACTGCGTCGAGGTACTTAAGCAATCCCGTGCACAGTTCCTCTACAGACAGCTCCTATGACATTGAAGACCTGCTGTAATAAGGTCTGTGCTGCGTTAAAGTGACAACTGCTAACTGGAGTAAATGGTTAAACAAATGTCAATTTTTTAAGTTTTTTTTTTTAAACATCCGTGTGCTAGGATTGATGGTTCTGTGACCAGGATTAGTGGTTCTCTGTTTGGGATTAATGGTTCCACTGCCAAAGTGGTTTAGCTTTAAACTAGACATATGAAGTAGTTTTTAATGATCTATATGTGTATTTCGTTGAGATGTCAACTTCTTAAGCGAGGTGTGCATGTGGATACTGGCTTCATTTGTCTCTTTATCTTGTATCTTATTTTCTAGAATTTCAGGACTTTTGCATTATTTAGATCAGTTTGGAAGTTCAATGATAAAAGGATGTAGATAGTTCCTACTTGGTCCCTTCTTCCAATCCTAGTTCGGGAAATTGTTTCCCATTCATTTCTGTTGTTTAAAAGATTTTTCAACACAAGTTTCAATACACAGAAGAATGAAACCATGAAGTGTTCAATGCTAAGGACTGCAGAAAGCTCTTCTCTAGCCAATATCTAGAAACTTTACACTCCGATTTTCATTACTTACCAATAAGGCCCTAAATGCACTGTTGAGTAGTTGTGGCAGCCAGGAAATGGGAAACCAAATACAAAAGACCAATTAGGCAAGTAATCAGGAAAATGATCGCGCAAAATGGGCTAAATTGCTCTCAGAATGCGTATATGCCCTATAAAGTAACTGCATAGCCAATGAATACCATAGGCCAGGCACTGCAAAGTCACATGACCAAAGTAGACACAGCAACAATACAACCTTCACTGTTTCCAAAACATGAAAAACCACTAATTGCTAAAATCCAAGATTGAGACACGGTTGCTTTGGTCAGGTGACGTTTCAATCTCATGGCATGTCTTTTTCGTTGGCCTCAAAAGTAGATGCTCTTGATTTCCTGGTCGCTGACAACCATCTTGCCACAAACAAGTACACGGTTAAGTTTAGTGATTACTGGCAACCCTAAGTTACTCTTTATGGACTTAAATAATATTGCTTATGTCATTTTATGTATTTTCTTTCATAACTTTGTGATAAGTCACAAATGGAAAGTTTCATTCTGAAATTTATGTGGGTGATGGAATTGAAAAGTGACCAAAAGAATGTCGAAAGGTCATACGGAACTATAAATACTCAAATTCTAATCTTAATTACAATAGCAGACAATATTCTCTTTTAAGCATAATCTTTTATGAGGAGCATAGCGTCTGTTGAATCATGCGGAACTAACCATGACATACAAGACTAACCAGATATTTTGTATTATATCTAAATATAGGAAAAGTATATTACGACTGTAGATATACAAATTACGAGTTATAATATCATTCTCTTGTTTCATTGAAATTTTAGTCTGTATATAACATTGATCTAATGAATAAAATTAGAAATTAATTACCGTTTACTTCTAGTCGTCATCACCTACACAAATTCCTCTGTGACGCCACAAAACCCATCGACGGAACCTCCTTAGAGTAGACCTACACATAAATAAGAAAGGATACTGAATATGAATTGCGTGTCCATTAACTTGTTGATTTTATTGCTAAATAAAGATATTCAGTCCAATCTTAAAATTTGCTTTAATTGTAAGAATTGTTAACCTAAATTATATTATCTAAGATTAGCTTAACACGTGCGAAAGACAATTGCACAGAAACTAGAAATTGACTTGTATGCTTAAACTTAAAAGAAGGACAAGAAATGACAAGTAAAAATAGTAGAGCATTAAAAAATTAAAATATAATCACATGTATATTACAAAAGTCAAAGTAAAGAATTTGTCCAAAATTTTCTGTTTCCTCCTAGTGGCCGAATCTGTAAAAAATGTTGCGGATTATTTCCATTTTTCTTTCATTTGACAAAAGCTCTTTTAGCATCCACCAATCGTAGCAATGAAGATGACAATAATGCTTCTTTATTGGATAGTTTAAATTTTCATATTTCAAAAAGCCTTAAATTTTAACACCTAAGCCAAAACCTAGATTACCCTAAGCCTAATATACAAGAATTTTTAGAAATCATACACAATAACAGTGAAATAATTTTTAGAAATAATACACAATCATTCGGCACTCCCGGAATCAAACGCACTGACCAGTGATTGTGAAACGTATGTTTAATATTTAACTGATCCCCTTTAGCCCAAATTGCATGTAAGCGGATTGGTATAGCGTTAATAATGTGCCGAAGCACTTGTAACTCAACGGAAAACCAGGTGTTCACCATACATTTCCTTAGCAAGCCTGTTGGAAGAGGATCTTTTTATCAGATATGTAGTTCCAACATGTATAAAACACTCTCTGGTCTGGATATCTGGCTTTGGGGCAGCCAAGGTAAACGAAGAAAGTCAATCAAGAAGCTAGTACATATAGAGGATGTACACAAATGATTGCCACGGGGGGGGGGGTTCTAGAAATTTAGGCGTCGACTACTAATGTCATTTTGCGCCTTTTACATAAGTTGTATCTGTACGCAGCCCCGGACAAACACAAACATCCATGCCCACGGCGGGATTCGAACCCACGGCCAGGCGGACTCGAGAACCAGAAAGCCTACGCCCTAGCTCTCTCGGCCACCTGGCCGGCTGATTGCCACGGATTCATGATTTTATTGTAGGTGTATTATTTAACATATCATATACAAGTACATAAAGCAACTCGCCAAGTTTTCTTTTTTTTTCTATGTGCAAGACTCGATAATCTGTAATCAATGAAGTATGTCTCTGTCAATTTGAGCAAAAGATCGGTGATACGAGCCAGGTAGTGGCAGATCAGCCGGTAATAGCAGCAGAAACACTAAGTTCATCAAATGCCCCCATACAAACAAGTCACAAGGGGTTGTTAAGTCAAGGGAGCGTGGAGGCTATAGCTGCTTTCTTGATTACACAGGCCTGCGAAATTGAAGTTTTTGAAAAATACAAGAGAAGTTTTCGTTGATTTTTATGTTATTTGGTGTGCAGAATTCGAAAATGGCCTCCATTTCTTTCCATCACGTCAGGATTTTTTGTAAAATTTGCTAAAAGGAATTCTCGCGAACAATTATGCATGTACTATCTGGCAACAGTGATAGAAATTTTTCATTATGATTTTTGAAATCTCTAGCGGCCGCAAGCGGAAGCATAGGTCTGCCGGACATTTAAAAAAAATTGTGTATTTGTCTATGCATTTGCAAAGTTTCATGATATGA
Source organism: Rhysida immarginata (assembly GCA_023313115.1). Taxonomy (NCBI): domain Eukaryota; kingdom Metazoa; phylum Arthropoda; class Chilopoda; order Scolopendromorpha; family Scolopendridae; genus Rhysida; species Rhysida immarginata. The sequence goes on from JAHWFO010017424.1 coordinate 47,887, forward strand.
ACCGACTGACCGACCGACCGACTTCAATTTTGGTCGGCTGTTAGATCGTTCACACCAGTAGTTCTTCGTTGCACATTTTTTTTTCGGTCATTCGATTTTTTATCGGAAACAACAGCTGATTGGCTGCCTAATAGGAAGATGTTATGAAAAAACGGCGAAGTGACACAGCTGGTGAAGTCGACTAAAATTACCCGAGATGCTTGGTTAGTCGCTGCTCAGTCGGTCGAAATTTCTGACAAAACAGACTTTCGTTTGTCGATCGTTTTCCAGCGAACGACTATGTAGTCGGTCGCACTTGGGAAAATGTGAAATGAAAAACGACCGACCAACCTCCAAATGGTGGGCCGGTCGGTCGTCGCATCGAATTGTGAAACAGGCATAATCCGTGAAATCTTCCATCAACATCGGGGGACTAGTGCCAACAGAAGCTCCCTAACACCAGAACCTTGAGTTGTCTAGATAAGAAATGCTGGATTAATTGATCGCGCCCAAACCTCTTCATACAGTCGACACAAAAAGTTTATTGTTATTCGTCAGACCACTTAACCTCACGTAACCTAACCTTTCCTATTTTTTTTCAAGATGCACGACTATTAAAACACGAAATCGTCCCCATACACGACTGTGTTATTCAAATGGATTAATTGTTAAAATGGTTAAAAGTTGCTGTGTTTCTATGGAAGAGATGAAGTTACCTTGGAGTTTCTGCGAACTATTATTCATAGCATGATCCCTTTTAAGTGAAATAGGCCAATTGCTTCTATTATACCAAGACTATGGATCATTTTTCCAATGGTTGATACTCTCGATATTCGAGAGTCCAGTAAGCTATTTCATTATTACATTCGTGGCTCCAACTAGACGATTACCAACAATGAGTCCCTTTTCCAAGTCAGTCAATTCATTCTTTCCCCCAGTAGATTCACTCAGCTCCTCCTTAAATGCTTCTATCATATGACATCAAACTGTTTTACATAAAAACAGATTAAAACAAATTTTCAATTCTATTCCCATTTTCGGACAATGGAATAGCCATGATTAAATTCTTTAGGTAACCTTTAGCCATGTAATTTTATCCCCAAAGCTCTAGGACGTCGAACTTACGAGAGGAAAGCCTGGTACGAGTGGTCTGATACACCCTGTACAAAAAATTTAAATTTCGACTGTATGGGTCATTTTGCCCCGATCTTGGCGTTTCGAGAGTTAATTAATACTTCACTCGATAGTGAATAAAATTTCCTGAAAAACACTTATAAAGATTAAGAACTGAGAACCTTCACGGAAGAGAGATAACAGAAATTCCCGATCCCTCTAATCAAAATCCTCTGTACGAGGGTAGATCGAAAGTTTCTCAGACTAATGCTCCTCTACTGGCCCATACTCGAGGCCAACGAGATAACAAGGCCTGGAAGCGAAAAAGTCACCTGACCAACTGGGTGCTAACAATAATCCAACCTTCATTGTTTCCAACAAAAGGAAAAACACTGATTGTTAACATCCAAGATGGAGACAATGAAGATTGGATTGTTGCTAGCACCCAGTTGGTCAGGTGACTTTTTCGCTTCCAGGGCTTGTTATCTCGTCGGCCTCGGCCCATACTATTCTCACGTCATCAAAAACAATTTCATGCGTCACATAAGCCGAAAGAGACTCCACTATGTCACCATTCATTCTGCACCAGGAAAACGCGTCGGCGCATACTGACAACACAACGAAGGAAACGATAGCTGAAATAAACATTGAACTCATGGAACTTCCGGAAAGAAGTTTGCAACTGATCAGGAAGTTAACACAGCTGTCAGAGGTATCCAAACCAGGCTTGGCAGAAACGGTTTCCGGGAAGACTACGAAAAATGGATCAAACATTGGGACCAATGCGTCCATGTGTAGGAAAGATATTTGAAAAGGCATAACTTGTTTTCATTATCTGCAATTTTTTCAGGAACATTATCTGAGGAATTTTTGATCCAACCTGAGTCTTATTTCTTCGAGCTCATATCCTCGTTTGTATGTGTCATCATTTCCTCGTCAACTAAGAAGACTTTTATGAAAAAGAAAATACAAAGCAATCGCCAGTTCCTCTCGAGGAATTCGCTTCTTCCACTACTGCAAACAATTAAATGGCAACTTCACACCTACAATGTTTTATACTTTTATCCTTGTTGGTAGTCTTGGAATTGAAATCTGCATCATTAGGTAAGAACCCTTCACTTATTAAGCAGTGGACTTTCCTAAACTACTCTCAACTGTATACATAAGGCAAGAAGACGGCATAAGCCACACTTCTCTCTAATGGATAACTAAGACACTGAATAGACAAGCGGAAAAACAATCCGGTAGATATGGCTAGTTAAACAATTTCAGACCAAATAAATTCGATAGAACGCGGTGGATTATGGTTTCTGGTTATGAGATATGTTGAAGAAGCGCTTGTATAGCAGAAAATTTCCTGATATCAATGACCTCAAGGCATCAGCTATTCCATGGGAAATAAACTGTTCTGGCTTTAAATGGTACCGTTGTTCGCTGGTTTTTGTGTTGAACACGATAGGGAACAGTATTAGAGTAATATGCAAATAGGTTAGGTAGGTTAGTTTAGTTTAGATTAGGTTAGTTAGTAGGGTTATGTTAGGTTAGCTTAGTCCACGATCATATTCGCTAAGATCAGCGTTTCGCCTGTGATAAGGTCTAACACAGGCTAAACGGTGATCTTAGCGACCATGATCGTAAACTTTAAATACTTGTGGCGCAAAGACAAATGATTCATTCTAGTACTATAGAGAGCTACCGTTGTAAGGATCCACACTCGTATACGATGCACATAACCTTTACGATCTCAGGATCAAATAGTAATTGTATGCAAAAGCACGGCACGTTGCGTACACAAAAGGCTATGGGCCAATTACTCGTACAGGGATCGGCTCATGATAACGCATCAAAATAAGAGACTTTGTAGACTAAAATATTTAAGAAAAGAGACTTTGTAGACTTAAATATTAAAAAAACCAACAAGAGCTCTATTAACGTTATAATCAATAAAAATAAAGTTTTACAGGATTTTTACAATTTTCAAATACAATCCACTCATAAAATGGTTGGTTAGTTTATTAGAATATTTGGCGTCGATTACTAAGGTCATTTTGCGCCTTTACAAGTTATATCTGTACGCAACCCGGGACAAACACAAACATCCATGCCGCCCCCCCCCCGCGGCGGGCTTCGGACCCACGACCAGGTGGCGAGGGGGATAAGGCTTTCTTGTTCTTGTGTCCACCTGGTCGGCTCATAAAATGGCAAAGAACGACTCAGAAAGATTAAAAAGTTTAATAAAGAAAAGGTAAAATATAACGTATATTGAGAATAATCAGATCTAATAAAAACCACTAAAAAAGGTTTTTAGACTAAACAGTCTAAAATAGCATTAACATTTATTAAACAGTTTTTTTTCTGTTTATTTGGGAAAATTTTCCTTTTTCCAACAATATTTTGCAATTTTTCAACTTTCTTGTAGTTTTTTTTCAGCAGTTTCTAACGAACCTAACATTCCCTGAACCAAATGCATTTTTTTCAGGTCTTCCTTCTCTATTTGACAGTGTATATTTCAGGTTTCGTCAAAATCTGATAACCAGAACGGCCGCTAGAAGGGTCTAAGGGGTCTCTTTAATTATAACCACTCTGTACATTCCCTAAGATAGTATTCTGACAGCTGCTATGTGATGCGAATGCGTTCTGAAGCCAGCTGAAGCATTTTGGATCTTTCTCACGTCAGCTTTCGATCTCAAAGAACTAGAACGTTTGGTTTAACTTCACTTTTTGATCAAATATTACCCAAAACGAGATTTCAATACATTGGCTCAATATTTTGGTGAAACTTCGTGTTTTTGATCAAAAATTACCAAAAACGTGATTTTAATTCAATTTTACTCGATTGTTGGTGAAACTTCACAACCTTGAGTTTTCAATTTTATTATAACGAAAACGGTTGTAGATGCTTAAAAAAAGAGACTTTGTAGACTAAAATCTTGAAAAAGACACTTTGAGAGACAAAATCAAAACTAAGAGATTAAATAATAGAAAAGAGACCAACGCTGATCCCTGCTCGTATATACGATCACTTATCCTGTCTTATTCATCTTATTGGATATTGAGTCTTTTCGGCGCTGAGTACATCTAAAGTTGATGTCTGTAGCTTGCCTATAGTAAGCTGATCTCATTTGCTAGAAGAACCTGTTTTCAGCTATCGTTTATGTATATTAGGCCTCTCAGGCAGTGACTAGAAATCTTGATCAATCATGATCAATCTTGAAAAATATCACGTGACTTGGAGAGTACTACGCAGTTACTTTCTAGATACAGCCTTAGTGTATCTGGAGAGTACGGATACTTCATGTCTTCGTAAACTTTCTGCTATAACCAAGCAAACGAGTAGATGGGCCATCCAGTGCTAGTAGCATCCTCAGATTGTATACTCAGTCCAATATATGTACGAGAATGGTCCAACAATGCATTGATACCAGTAACTCTAGGAACATATTGAAGCCAGGTTACATTGCGTACATAAAAGGCGTCGTTATAGAGTTACCTCCTAATCTTGTAGAGATGAAACACGAAAGGGAAAATTCCACAACGAGATTCGAACCAGATACGACGAATTCCCGACCTGCGAGTCGGTGTCTGCCACAAAAAAAAGTGAGTGAGTGTTCTGTCCTTCGACAGGTCTAGTATTTTTGGCAATCATTTACATAGGTCGTTTGCCATTACCTTCCTATGTTAACGACTGCTGTAAGATATCTGCCATATAGTTGGGCTTATTGTTCGGTGTCTGCCATTTGATAGTCTTTTAAACATTTGGCCATGTCCGCAATTGCCCAATAGGCAGAGTCAATGACCTAGACAGTCATGATCGCTGATTCCAATCCATGTCATGGAATTTTCCTTTCGTTTTTCGTCTTCACCTGTTCACCTTATATTTTCCTTGTGTTTACTTATCTTTCATGTGCAACCCCACTTTGATTTTACTCAAGAACTCAATACATCTTTTAAGGTGAGAACATTGCTAAGCACGGCGTTCTCATAAACGACAGAATGAACCTAACAATCGATGGGAGTAGGGATTCATGTATAATAATCGACCTGAAACCCAATGACGTGTGGTGGAGACTTTCCTTCAACACGGACTATCCAGTGGGCGTCATAAGAGTGACGGTGAAGCTCCGTAAGTCGTTACAAACTACCTTTCAATTTCATGATAAAATTACTCATTATCCTACTCACACTGTCCAATGTATGAGAAACATGTTTAATATCTTATTAAGTAACGAAAGGTGCTTTATGCTATCTGTGTCGGGAAACGCGTGTCTGTCTGTCTGTCTGTCCTTAACTCTAACTTCTCGAAGGCTATGAAAGATTTTCAAAATCAGTTTTCGTCAGTCGATGAATATGGATCATGGCACGAACCAATCACAAATATTATCTAAATCGGTTCAATAGCTCGTGCATAAATAGTACCTTCACGACCCCACCTAGCAATTTTCAATGTTAAGTTATTATAAGTAATACATCAAGTAAATCGTAATGACGAGATTGAAGCGGTTATTAATTACATTTTTCTCCAATTGATAATATGGTTCAGCGCATGAACCAATTTGAAGATGGTCGTAATTAATACAATTGCACGTGTTCTAATGGTACTCTTATGACGCCTTCAAAAATTTTCAATGATAAGATATGGCATGTAATGTATCAAACAACTTGGAATGAAGTGTCATGAATTAACATAACGTAAAGTAATGATAATCCCAATTGGTTCAAAGGTGCGTGGTTCACATAGGGCAGTTGAAAAAATATGTTTCCGCGAATAGTTTAGTTTAGCCTTTCGGTCCTTGGTTATGTCATTCCTTAATGGTTTATTAGACCCATTTTGTCCCGAATTGCTATTGCATTTATGCGTATAGAATCAATAAGGCAGTGAATAAGTCAATGGAAGATCAGACTCAATCAGCCAATCCCTTACTTAGCAGATTTGTTGGAATAGGATCTTTCTGTAGGAAATGTTCCAACATGTCTCAAATATTCTGTATGGGATTGAGGGGCTTTGTACGGTAAATGACAGAAGCCACCTTCGAGCTCGATGAACAGTAACACTGTCGTTTATGAGGAAGCACACGCAGAATGAAAATGCAGATAGTTTCTGAAACGCACTCCAACTTCCATGAATATCAGAGAACCATGACATCATCACCAGGATGTTTATTTGCAAGGAATGGCCTGCATCCTGATCCGTCTGAGCACAACCTTTTTCCAGTCTTTACTGGCGATTTGGATTCGAATCAGTTCCCGGGGCATGGTTATCCAAATAGAATCGGGCACAGCCTTGCTTAAAATCATTTATCAATTGTTCACAACGGATCTGATGTTTGAGCCAAGGTTATGGCTTTTAGATCAACGTTATGGCTATCGACAATCTAGTGAGCTGCTTCTTTCTTTCGATCGTGTATCCAGCTAAACGAGCACCAACTAAGAGAAGCCCTAAATAAGTAAACATCGGCTTCAATCACATGCTTCTCATTCACTGGTCAATGTGTGATACTAAACGCCTATACAAATATCATAGCCTTGTTAATTGTTTTTTATCTTATCTAACTAACTAATATTTGCGAGTAGCGCCGAATTCTAGGTTCAACTCCGAAGTTTACGTGGACACGCATCTTTGCGGTAGGATAAACATAACAAGTGAGAGATAATAATTTTGAGTAAATTTGAACGATAATAGCAAGAAAACTGTAGAGTTATATCAATGTGTGCTTTTCTTTTGGAGACGATCAGAACGGGAAGGCCCTGTTCAGTGAAACTGTCAAATGCGACGACAGTCGAGTGAGAAGCATCACTCTACGGGAACGGCGGGAGGAGAAACCTGGCCCGTTCCGGTTAACCAACGATCTGTGCGAAGTTGAAATCTTCAAGATGGACAAATCACAAAATTTATGTGGGTCGCTAAAGATTTGTGAAAAAAGCTTTATAAGACGTATACAGTGTCGTGCCAAAAATATCCGGACACCTATATGTTCGTGTGGTTTCAGCTCAAGCAATCCTTCACCTTTGATTCAAAAAAAATTTAAGAGCATCCAATATGGCATGACTCGCCAACTAGCAGGCCGAAAATTATAGAGTTATCCGACTACCAGAGAGGCGCCGCATTAGTAAAAGATCAATATTTTGACCAGGCATCCTCCAAGCCAATGTGCTTAGTGTAAGCGTACCATCAGAAAGCTATAACAACGACAGGGCGATCTAGAATCATGTCGAAGAGAGACCAAGCTGCTTTTTCACGAGCGTGCATTGCAAAATCAGTTCGCACAGTGGGTTCCTTCAAAGATGGATAATGACGACGCCAAACGTGCAGGCGTTAAGAATGTCCTGAAGCGCAGGTATAAAAGATCGGTCCGCAAAGCACAAGGATCTACCAAAACAAATTCCTCACCTTACACATTAGTCTCTTGCAGCGATAACTTTAATAAGTCTCACCGTTCGCTTCCATTTTAAATCCAAGAGATATTAGAAGAGTAAAAAACATATCGATGGCAGTTTCCTTCTCTTGTTGCAGCAAAGAGTGATCCAACGTATCACTGATTAGGAAACAGAGTGACTGTGGATAACTATAATGACACAGAAGAAAACACAACGTCTTGTCCACATTAAAGACGTTATCTTTGAAAGACTAGCTAATAATCCGAATAGCCTCCTTTTGCAGTCAAATCAGCAGCTAGGCAACGAGGCATGGACTCAATGAGTGCTTGGAAGGTGGCAACAGGAATCTGCGTCCATACGTACACCAGAGCATCACGTAACTCATGAAGATTTCGGAATGGAGGGTCTCGCTGCCTGACGTATCGATCCAGATGTTCCCACAGATTCTCGCAATGATTAAGATCTGGGTGGTTTGGAGGTCTGGCGGGTCGGGTAGCTGGACCTCATCCTCATGCTCCTCGAACCATGCACGGCAAATTTCGGCCATGTGGCATTATCCTGTTGAAAGATACCATCATTCGCAGGATAAACAGTTGCCATGAAAGGATGCATCCGGTCGGGAACGATGGATAAGTATGCACAGCTATTGAGGGTACCTTCCAGAGGAAATAACGAACCCAAAATATGCCCCAGACCATTACACTGTCTCCTCCAGTGTGTTGCCGCCCAACAATGATTTCGGGTAATTTGTTTTCGGATACGCCAGCGCTCATCAATACGATGCACTTGAAAACGCGACTCATCGGCAAAAGCAATCGTTTTCCACTGGTCAAGAGTCCAATGTTTGTACTGCAATGCAAACGCACGTCGTTTCTTGCGATGCACGCTTGTCAATGCGGAGGCCAAGTTGCACAGTTGTTCTCGATTGCTTTCTGGTACATTCCTCGTTCATTTGGGCTTTCAGTGTATCGACATCTGGTGTTGATCACTCTTAACCAGTCGTTGCCAGCGCTGCTCACCATGTTCATTAACAGCCCGTAGTCCCCTACAGTTTGCACGCCTGGAATGCGCATCTTGTCCATTCTTCCATTCATTGGCCACCTTCACTACGGCACTACGAGAACAACTCATGAAAGCTGCTGGCTTTTGCACGGTATCCGATGATCATACCTTTTTCAAGGTCTGTTAGGTCGGTTGCTTTACCCATAACGGCGACTATTGCTGTACGAACTGTTCCTCTGAAACCACCTTTATATGTCTTCCAACAGGCTGGTTTATCCCGCCCCCCCGCCTGTGAATGGGCACAACCGTATAAACACAAACCTACGTGGCGATCATAAACCCTCGAGCCTGTAAATAAAGCACTAATTTCTAGATAAGACGCTTAAGACGAGAAGTAAAGAGAGCCTCATAACAAAATTGGGTAAACATGAAAACGTTTGCCTATAAGTAGAAAAAAAAACCAAATCAGCTCTATGAAATATAAACTTTAGGTGAAGGAAAGCGTACCTGTTAAGATCTCGGTAGGTGAAAACTGAAAGGCTTTAAATGCAGAAACCATGTGTCTGCAGTATTTGCATATAGGGTACGAAAGAGGGGTCCGGATACTTGGCAAGACTGTGTAATTGTTTTTCTAAATATACCTCGAAGTAATTTAATTTAATTTAATTTAATTTTGTTTTATTTTTTACGTTTTCTTCCCTTTATTCACTGTGTGTAATTTGATCCTATTATGTTACCCATCTGATAATGCCGCCTAATATGACCCACCGTCTATTCCATATATCAGCCGGTTGGACTCCCTACCATTTGTATCACTTATTGCATGACTATTTGTACCATTCGTTGTATCAAAGGACTGCTAGTCCCCCTTTCCTTTGCACCCTGATGAAACTTAATGTCTAAACTAGATGGATTTTCGACCTAAAATACTAAAACTTAAAACAACATCTCCTTAATAATCAAAATAGGCCCATTGGATGCTATCTATACTGCTCTGTAATGAAATTGCCCCTCCCACAAGGAGTTATCCGAATGAGCCAAAATTAGGTATACAGCAAGAGATACATCTGAACACTCCTTTAGTACGTTATGGAGTCAAAACGTGCACTCGTTTGTACAGGGTGTCCCAACGGAAAGCGGCACCAGTAGGTTGTCATACAGGTGGCGAATGTCATCTTGGGGTACGTCTGCCCAGGCCTGCTGAACCTGCTGTGTCAGATCATGGAGATTGCGGGGTGATCGTAAACAACGTCCCACCATGTCCCACACGTGTTCAAATGGCGATAGGTCTGGGGATCTCGCGGGCCATGGCAGGCAGTTGATATCATGCAGACATGCCATGCGACATGTTTGCCGTGTGCGGTCTAGCGTTATCCTGCTGAAAGACTGCGACAGGTATGGTGTGCAGAAAGGGCAGTAATATACGGGCTGCAGAATCTCTGTGACGTACCGTGCTACTGTCAGGGTGCCTTGGATGGTGACTAAAGGCGTTCTGGTATCGTAGCCGATGTCATCCCAGACCATGATCCCGGGTGTCGGTCCACGATGGCGATACCGGATGCATTGTTCATTGGCACGTTCCAATGGTCTGCGCCACATCCTTCCGCGTCTGTGTCGATGCCCAAACAAAATCGGGATTCGTCGCTGAAGACCACCGGGCGCCATTCCATTCGCCAGCCCCTCGTTCACGACACCATTGCAGTTGTATCGCGCGGTGCTCAGGTGTCGAAGGAAGAGACAACAATGGAGCCTGACAGACACTGTCGCGGTGTGTAACCGGCTTGCTATTGTCGATATTGAGACTGGAGCAGTACCGGGAATAGTGATGTTTTCACGCAGTTGCTGCAGGGTGATGGTTCCGTCCGCTAGCGCTGTTCGCAGTATGCGCTTATCGGTACGAGCTGACGTGCTTCTCCGAGCCCCAGAGCCTAGTCTTCTGGCATGTTGCCTTCCTCTCGCCATTGCCTCCAATATCGGCCTACCGTTCGTGCGTCCCGCGACACATGGACAGCAATCCGTTTGGTTGACCATCCAGCCTGGGAGAGGCCAATAATCCGACTTCGTTCAAATTCCGTTAATTGCGTGAATGGGTGTCGTTGTCGTCGTCCCGCAATTGAGACTGTTGTGCTGATTACAGTATTGTACGTTCACGAGGCAGTTGCTTCTTCTCTACTGCATGGAACGTCTCGCACAGGTGTCAACTGATGAGCCTATACAGGCACCCGGACACCCTGTATCAACCCAAATGGTCATGTCCCGTGAGCATGTACCTAATCGTTTGCTAGTCGGAGGTAGACGAATCCCCCCACTAAATATGGATAAGGTCGGATAACTACTTGTTGGTGGGGCAATTTCATTGCAAAGCAGTGTACACAGCTTTGCCATAAATACACCAGTGCCTTTATGCCGGTTTCATAGAAGTCCGGCGTTCTGGACTGAAGAAACTCCTCAAGTGACTGCTTCATTGTTTTACTTGGACCAAAAGGTTGAAATGCTTAAAAAATGGTAGTTGGTTGATAAGAGGTTTGGAGAATAATGGTGGGCGAGAATGAGTCTCTGACGCAGTTAATATCTCTGTTGACCAACCTAGGCCATTTAACTCGTTGGGTCTATAAGATACAGTATTTCCTTGCATTAATGCTAACACAGTCTAGCCGCCCACTAACCAACTGCTAAAATTATCTTCTTCCGATGAGGGGTTGGTTTTGGCTTGTGTGTAGAGCAGAGACTGCAAACTTTCAGTAAATTCTTCAAAAGTATAACTGTTGGCAAGAGTTATACTTCACTATTGTTGGTCTTTATCGATGGGTGATGCTGGTTCATTTTCAAGAAATCACATAGCCTGAGGGAATTTTTATAAAACCATTGCTGCTTCTCTGCTTTTGGGGTCAAGTGTTGAACTTTAAAATAATAGTCTCCGTATTTTGCTCACTTCACTATCCAAACTTCTAGTTCCATCTGATAGTGTTTATAAATAACAAAATTACTTCTTTCCTGATAATAATAATATCCAAATAGTTAAGTCTCTTGCAAGTGTATTTCTTTTCATATTTTATCTTAATTGTAGCCATTATACTCATCTATATAAGCATCGGAGTAGTACTTCTGATCTGCATTGTTTCAGCTATTTTAATTAGGACGACGCTTGTACGAAAGTGAGTACATAATGACAAATTCTTAAAGGTTTTTCTTTAAATATGCATTCTACATACAGAGTCTTTTTAAATGGCGTTAAGTCAAGACTCCACGTTTTTTGGGTGTTAAACTCCGCCAATGGTCATACTCTCGCTCCTATTGTTCATTATCTTTATGGCCTGGATAGGCAGGAACATCGAGCGTGCTCTTGTGGCCGATTGCTTGGTCGAGAGATTGCTCTTCACCGACGACCTTGTCCTCCTTGGGTTTCTTGACTAACTTTCAACATGCACTAAATCATACAGCAAAGTTTGACGAGCCTGGGATGGAAATCAGTGAAGCTCTGTCCTTTCAAGACAGCATGCTCAGTGCGCTCTCCATGTTAGAGAAGCTTCATTGAGACTGCATTGACGAGTGACGTGTGATTGGACAATGTGAGTGCTCGAATCGGTGCAGCAGGCTGTCATTTTGCAATCTGTGACAATCGTGGTAACAAAACCTGAAGTGGGAAACGAAACCAAACCTCTGGCTTTTCAAATCTACCAGGATTGTTTCAAGATATTTTGCCTCCTGGTCCGAAAATTTTTTTATTTGTTAACAGATTTTCAAAATTCTTTTTGTTTCTGATAGTTCCATTTGTCCTCTATGTAATACACTATTCACTTTTCTCTATAGTCCCCATCCGTTTGCACGTATTGCACCAACGCGTGACTAGTTGGGTGAACCCGTGGGAGAGGAATTCCGGGGTTGTAGTCGACACGAGAACTGAATGGCATCGTTCACCTCGTCTTCAGAACGCAACTCATGTCCCTTAAGGTGCTCTTTCTTCTTTGGGAAGTGGTGAAAGTCGCAAGGTGCAAAATCTTTCATCTTTGAACTGTAGGCGCTGCAACGTCTCTGGTGTGTGGCGATCGTGTGCGGGCGAGCGTTATCGTGCTGCAGAAGAGGGTCCAAAGCTGCCATTCAATTTTAATGTCGACAACAATCCCAGAATTCGTCTCCGACGGGTTCACCCAACTACTCACGCGTTAGTGCAACGCGTGGCAAGGGATGGGGACTATGTCGAAAAGCGAATAGCGCATTATATAGAGGACAAATGTAAGTATCAGATAAAAAAATTTTGAAAATCGGTTAACAAATAAAAAAATTTACGGATCAGGAAGCAAAAATTCTTGAACAACCCTCGTATCTTTGTTTCCATTCTCACCTAGAGTCATGAGCCTTGGGTAATGATCGAAAGAGTGCGATCGCGGGTGGAAGCGAGCGAAATGAGAAGGAGTGCACAGCATAATAAAAACTTTTTAAAGGCTCTTAAAATCAAGAACTTTACCGACCTTAAAGGACCGTACGAACTATGTCCCATGTTAGGGGAGCCCAATTTAGACAGGTGTAGAAGTTCAAGTGTCTGGGAATACGTTCACAAAGTTTAACCGCTACTTCTCCGCGTTGAGATATCTCAGTTGCGTTTGTATCCAAACTGATCTACCTGGATTTTTCTAAGCAGGTAGGCGAGAGACCAGGTGGCTAAACTGTAATGAAAGTCTAAGTTCGAGTCGCTTGGGTATTCCCATTAGGACATGCGTCTTGAACGGAAGATCGCGAGCGCTGGAGATCCTCCATAGGAGGGTGGGGCTGCCCCTGCGACCCTACCTCTGCTCATTTTAGTGCCGTAAATTGCATCCGTGTAGAAGGGAATTGGCCATATCTTTTGTAAAGAGCCTGTATGAACAACTTGAATAAATTACTTAATCACAGGTCTACTTATTATTGAACACCCTCATAATATTTAACGGGAGCTGTATAACCGAAACGTGAAACAGTTTCAATGTACGCCGATGGATGGCAATAGGTACTTTTTTGTGCGTAGGGTACGAATTTTAATCGTGAATGAAGAAGCTCTCGCTTGTACAGACCCGCCTTTTTAGAAGTTATGGAGGACGCAAAGACATTGCACTCGACATTGCACTGCGATTTTTATGGAGGACGCAAAAAAGAACTGTCAATTCACAGTTATACTGTGTTCTGAGGCGCCTTCTTGAAGATTTCAGAAGGAAACGGTTAAGCGGGAAAAACACTTGGTTCATTGAGCACACAACAGTTTTTGACCAATAATTTGATAACTATCCTCCCCCACCCACCATTCTCACTAGAAGAACTGTGAATTGACAGTGTGATCCACGGGCACGTTTTCTTTTTCATCCATCGATATGCATTGCAACTCTTTCAGTCTCCCTCCGAAAATTTTTGGATCGCATCTCGTATTATTTTGTTTTTTCCTCTTTCGTACAGATGTAATAAACCTACATATGAGACGGTAGCCCCAGTAAACCACAACAGTCCACAAAAGCAAAGCGACTTTCCCTCTGGTGAAGAAACCATACTCCCTGCCATGCCGCCCATCCACAACATGCGCAGAGAAGACTCCGCCTGCTTCGAGGTTTCTACACGAGAATCCATAAAGGCTATTTCCTTCGAAAATCAGGGTAACAGCCAGGAGGAATATTGCGAAGAGCACGGCCACTGGGTGCTCCGACTGGACGTCATGAAAGCGCCAAGGTACTTGAGCATTCACTTGGTAAAATGGTAGAATTTCCACGACTAAATGATAATTTGAAAACGGGCACCTCTGTCGGGCACCTCGGTTGAGCCCCAATAAACATTTCTCGTAACAATTGAGCAAGCTTATGAAGTTCAGCTGCTTGCAAAAAGATGCACCCAGAGTATAACTTGAACCTGCAAAGCTAACAGAGGAGCAGACGTCAGAGCACTGGTAAAACATACAGGGCCTTAACCAGACTGGTCCGTAGCAAAAATGGCTAAAGTAAAGCAGAATCTAAGGTAAGTTGCAGGTTTCATTATGAGCATCATGACATGCCAAAGCCATAAGCCAAAGGAAGATCATGTTAAGTAACGACAGAAAGTCACTTTATACCCTTTTCCCAACACTGGTACTGTGATGGTGTCTTCTTCGTTCACAAAGTTATATCTTGGTCTACTGGCTATGGTTGACGGAACCATGAATAACCAACGTTACTTGCGATCCTTGGACAACTACACTCTGCCTGGTGTTTCAAAGGGCCACTTTCACCTTTAAAAGAAAAAACTCGCGGGTGGGCTTATCCTTTCTACCACGTGATGTCGGCCTGGCATATGCTTTAAGACTTGAAAGGTTAAGCAGTTTGAAACATGCAGGCCTGTACAAATCTCGTGGCAAGACCCTTTGAATACCACGGGCCTGGTGGCAGCACTTAGGTAAAATTGGCTTTTTGTTTATCAACAGGATACTAAAAGTTGTCTCCAAGCCACTCGCAATCCAAAATAACATTTTTGAGGGAAATTAGAACTTGCAATCAGATATTAGCGGAAGGCATGCCACACTATTTTACTGGTGACGACAAGGTTCACTATCAGAAAGGTCCGCTTTCAAATGATCATTATTGTAAAGAATTGGGTTGGATATATATCTTGTCTTAATTAGATTTAAGAGAGTACATAATTATCATCATCATCATCGCACATACGGTGATCATTGGGGTTAATATCAGGCTGTTGCATATGTCGGATTTCGGGATGAAGTGGTTTCATATTTGTAAACAGAACCAAACGGTGTTAGCGTTTTAGACAATAAAGTTTAAATACTAAGCAAGTGAGTAAGAAATCATTTGAGTGCTAACATTTTCGTACAGACACAAAATGGAAATAAGGCAGTTACGGATGAACGCAGCAGAGAACCATGAAGAGCATTTGGAGATGGCACATTCTGACAGCCAGCACTTCACTGACCACATCGTTAATGGAGACGAAACTTGGCGTCATCATTTCGTCCCCACAATCAAAGAGCAACTAAGCAGTGGAAACACGCTGGATCACCAACGAAAAGGAAGTTTAAGGTTACACTCTCTGCCGTTAAAGTTATGGCAACTATATTCCGTGATTCATGCGGTGTTATCCTGATCGAGTATCTGGAGGGTGGCCATACCGTTACTGCCAATCATTATTATGCCACTTTGACAAGGTTACGTGAAGCTATCCAAAGCTATCTGGCATGTTGAGTGAAGGTGTCATCCCCCTGCATGACAATGCCACCTCCTTACAGCCTAGATTTGATACCTAGATTGAAGGAATAGTTATCTGGAACAAGTTCTCTTTAGACAGTGATGTGAAAACAGCTGCCGAGAACTGGCTCAATGGGCAGGGACGTGGTTTCTACCAAGCCGGGTTAAACATGTTGATTCTGCGTTCAGATAAATGCCTAAATAGATTTGGTGATTTATGTGGAAACGTGATCGGCAAGTAAGCCTCTTAATTCCCTTTTGTATTTTCTGTCTATTGTTAAGAAATAGTTTTTTATTAATCTTGTAAGGTTTTTTTTATCCATCCTCGTAATTCTATCATTTAATTATCCTCGTAATAAAAAATTTGAAAAATAAATAAAAGTAACACAAGCTAGTAGGTAACCACAAACGTTCTTGCCGTCTTTAATTCCGGAAAACAAAATGATGTAGACAAAAAGTAGCGTATCGCTAGTCCCCAAAGTAATCCCCACTGGCATCTAGCACCTTTTGCCAGCGTGTCTCCAGTTGACCAAACCCTTGATCGTAAAACTTGCCGGTCTTTGGACTCAAAGAAGTCCGTGAGTGCCTTTCGTACGTCTGTATCATTGGTGTAGGATTTTCCACGAAGATGGTTGTCCAGAGAATGGAAAAGGTGATAATCCACGGGAGCAAGATCTAGTGAGTAAAGCGGATGACACAAAGTTTCCCAGCCAAGCCGCTCTATGGTTTTCCTGGTCACCCGCTCCAAGAGTGGCCAGGCATTGTCATGAAGGAAAAGTACCCCTTTGCGATTCACCAATGCTGGCTCCTGCTGCTGAAGTTGCACACGTTCCAATTGCTGGGAGTACAGGTCCCCAGTGATGGGTTTGGCCAGTTAATAGCAACTCGTAGTGATCCATTTGGCGTCTAGTCTACGGGATTCATCAGAAATGGCAATTTTTCCCGATTTGAATTTCTGGGACCAATGCCTTGCGGTGCGTTCATTCACAGCATCATCCCCAAACGCAAGACACATTCGGCGACAAGACACATTCGGCTGCTGCTGACAAGCCCACCTTGAAGTCATAAAGCGAACAACACCTAACCATTTCCTTCGATACCTCCATTTGTCTTCACTTCTGCACGAGATGTGAATGCCCAACAGCCCTGTATTTATACAGGCTAACCTTCCTGCTCCCCCCTGATAGATTTTGGACCACACTCTACACTCATTTGCATATCTTCTATCACTTCCTTTAATGGCAACATAAAACGGCAAGAACATTTGTGGTTAATAGTATAAAAAGTTAAATAAACTCTTTATGGTTCTTTGTTTGATAAATTCGTATAACCATCTTACAAATTTAATCTCAAGTATAAAGCATGCCTTGAAAGAAACGTTACATAACGCCAGACCAGATCCCTCTTAAGCTTTAAGTAATTTATAACGACCCTTTACCCAGGTGGCCGAAAGGGCTATGGCGTAGGCTTTCTAGTTCCCGAGTCCACCTGGTCGTGGGTTCGAATCCCGCCGTGGGCATGGATGTTCGTGTTTGTCCCGGGCTGCGTACAGATAAAACTTGGGCAAAAGGCGTAACATGACCTTAGTATTCGGCGCCAAAACTCTAACAAACCAACTAAACTAACCTCACCCGCCAAGCTTTCCAGGCTTCTCGCCAACCGACTGCAGAACATTTTCATTTGGACAATTTTTGGGCAGGGAAAAGATTCACCAATGTAGCAATGGTCGAAAACGCCTTTCAAGAATTTCTTCAGTCCAGAATGCGAGACTTGGTATATGAAACTAGCGTAAAGTTCTGTATATCTATTGAAAAGTTGAACAGAAAAGAATAGTTCCTATTTTGATTAATATAAGCTTAAGATAGTTTGCACAGAGTTTCAGTCTCAAGTTTTACTACCAAGTCCGACATTTCGTGTGCAACAACCTCAGTGACTGTTTAATTACTATTCCTCTTTGTTTTGATTTTATTCTCTCTCTCTCTCTCTCGCTTTCGTATTCTAGGTGCCGTAAAAATGTTGACGCGAAAAGAGTTCAAAGGGAGTCGATGAAAGGCGAGGAAACGTCTACTTGCACAGAGAACACAGAATACGAAGAAGTCGACGAATTCCACGCCACATCAATGTTCGTCCCTGTTCAACAAAATGTCGACGAGCACGGCTATTTGAAAGTAAAATAAAAAGTGGAAAGCTCTCTAATTTATGTTTTCAACATTTTTACCATCGTCTTTCTTCTTGTAACCATTTCATGAAATGAAAAGAATCTGTTGCACTCAAAGCTCGATCAACCATGTAAAACGTTCAATAAAATATTTTGTTTTTAATATAGTCTTTTAGAAACATTGGTATTTTGCGTCTAAACAAAAATTTGCAATAAATATATTTATAAGAAATTAACATTTGCTCTAAGGTCATATTTCTATTGAAATTACCAATTTAAATACACTAACTGGCTAGATTATTATGACCATCCCATCAGTACTTCGTTGAACCCCCTTTTGCCTTCAATAATGCGGAGATTCTTATTGGCATTGACTCCTCGAGGAATCTGACACCTGCCTGATGGCTCTTCAACTTTGTCCCACAAATACTCAATTGGATTGAAATTTGGTGATTGTGAGGGCATCTAAGCAAGGTAAAGTTCCATTCATGTTCTTGAAACTACTCCTGCACAAGACGAGCACCATGGCATGGCGCATTGTCTTGTTGGAAGAAGCCGTCTCTATTGGGATACGCCATCAACATCATAGGATGAACTTATGCTATTCAGATTTTATTCCACACGAATTAAAGGACCCAAATCATAACACACCAAATCATAACCCTACCCCCACCAACTTGAAGGGTTGTACTTGTGCATGTGGGGTACATGCTTTCATGCTGCTTCCGCCAAATTCTCATGTGATACAACTGGAAACGTGATTCATCGGACCACATATTTTTTTCTAATGCTCGACTGTCCAATCCTTGTGTTCCTGTGGGAAATTTGCAGACGTTTATCTTGTTAACTGCGGACAGCAAATGTGTTCGAAGAGGACTTCGGCTTCCATATCACATACGATGCAGTATACGGCAAACAGTGCGTTCAGGATCATTTGAGAGGATCCCTGATTAAGACGTGCAGTAATTTGATGTGTTGCTGCCCTTCTGCTGTCTTGTACCAGTCTTGACACTCTCCATTCTGCATTACGAACATTGACTAGTGGCTGACGGCCATAACTCGCACGTTCAGACCCAGTTTTCCGGCTGACAGTTCACTCTTTAAACAACAGCTGCTCTTGAACATTTAACGAATGCAGCTGTTTTGCTGATACTCGCTCCATGGCTCCAAGCGCCAACAATCATTATACGTTCAAAGGCTGTAAAATTGCGTCGATTACCCATATCTTCAGAAATAAATCACTTCTACTGTCGTGGGAAACAACCTGCTTCCCTATTTAGAATGGTCTAGCCCTTTAGCAGCTTCAGCGTGGAATCATAGCTAATAAGCCTACAAACGTCAGGTGGTCTTTATAATCTGGCCAATCAGTGTATATTTGTGTCTTTTAGTTCATTTCTTAGGAAACATAATGATATAATTAATTGCATGCAATTCATATATTTGTGATTTATAAATTAATTTTTAAAAAATGCTCTAAAGTGTTTTAGTACTTGACCCTACAAAAATTAAAAAGTTCCCGTAATCGATACAATCACATCATACATGTACTGTACTATCATACAGAGTTTGACCACTTATAAAAATATATCAATATTTATTTTCTTAACACTTAGGCTTAGAAAATAAACTCGAAACAAACAAAACGCGACGATGCAGAACAAAATCGGTCATCTGGAGATGATCCCATACTTTTTTGTTGCACCATAGGTGCCACAAGTTAACGCAGTCATAGACGTAATCTTAAATAGAGCTTTGCAAATCGTACATGTATTTTGGTAGTTTAAAGTGTGAAATGTCAACTACTAATGCGTTTCACAATATAGCCCATAAAGATCTGTAAACATGTTGAGAAATTATGCCAAATATCTATTGGTAGCATAAATTTTCTTGGAACATGTTTCTAGCATTCCTTGCGTGTGGAGATTTGGCTCTGGGGCGTTCAGTGTAAGTGCTGGCTAAACACTGCTAAACGGGTATATTGCCTAAACTACGAGGATGGTTCAACATAAGGTAACAAGAGCTCTCAAAATCCCTGTGCCGTGTGTAGATAGAAGACACGATCATAGCATTCAAACGCCACCGGTAGATAGAGCTAGTTGTGCCATAGCGCTCCCAAAATCTCAGAAGTTGGAGGCTTTGACGGATACATGATCGGCGATTGAAGTGCGAAGAGTAATACGGTTTTTGCGTTTAAAGAAAACGTCCCCAGCTAAATTCATGCGAGACGATCAAATGTCAGAGTGGCCAAGCACGTCCACGCAGATGATAACGTGTGCCGTGTCGAAGGTTTGATTCGAACCGATCGTCGCATTCATGTGAGGGAGTTTGCACACGAACTCAATATCTCATTGGCAGTCTACAGTAAGACCCCGACTTACGTCGTTTCACACTTACGTCATTTATAAATTTCCACCACTGTTTCGGTGTTACGTCGCTTATTTCGCACTTACGTTAAAAATGCGATTTGCTTTCCCAAAAAAATTATAAAAAATGCAACAGTGTTCGGTTATTATCGTGAATCGTGAATGTTTCGACTTACGTCACAGGTTTCGGGAACCAATTAATGACCTAAGTCGGGATCTTACTACGCTGGAAAGGCTGCACAAGAAAGTTTGCAGGAAACGACCGGGACTGCTCTCCAACGGTGTCGTGTGGTTCCAAGGTTGTTTTTTTTTAACTTTTTCCAGTTATTAAAAGGTTAACTACATTACTTTTTCTTCAAAACACTTGTAGATACCGACATAAAAGTTTATATACAAAAAATTTAAAATTTGGGCTGTATATAAATGACCCGAACCACTAAGACTTCAGTCGCTAGTGGATAAAATTTCCTGAAAAAAAAGAGCCTTCACGGAAGGCATATATAACAGATTCCCGACCACTCTGACATAATCCTATGTACACCTAGTCTTCTTCCTTCGAGCTCATGTCCTTGTTTGCATGTGTCATCATTTCCTCGTCAACTAGGACGACTTCGAGGAAAAAGGAAACGAAATGCAAATTTCTCGAGGAATTCATTTCTTCCAATGCTGCGTTCGTTTGATTACTCTCTAAAATTCACAAAAATTTAGATGTACAATGGCAATTTCACACCTACAATGTTTTGTACTCCTATCCCTGTTGATAAGATTGGAAATGAAATCGACATCATCAGGTAAGTACCTTTCACTTAATAACAATGGATAACTTTACTAAAATCTAAATAGCAAGGAGCCACGCATCTGTCTAATGGATAACTACTACTACACTGAATAGACAAGCAGATAACTATAAAACAAGACAGTAGTGATGGCAAGTTAAAGCAAATCCTAGATCCACTACTGGGATAGGTCGCAGTGGACTGTAGCCTCCACACTCATCAGTGATTTCTGATTATTTAGTATTGTGAAGAAGAACTTGTATAGCAAAAACGTTCGTGACATCAATGACCTCCAGGAGACCAGGCTTTACTGTTGCTCGCTGGTTCTTGTGTGTTTAACACGATAGCGAACAGGAAGACCATCCTGTAAATCATCTTGCATATAGAAATAGGTTGGTTGGTAGGTAGGTTGAGTTTGATAGATAGGTCAGGGTAGGTTAGGTTAGTTCTAACACTTAAACGGCGACTTTAGCGACCATGATATTGGTCTTTGAATACTTGGCGCAAGACAAATGGGTCATTTTAGGGCTCTGAGAGCGATCGTAGTAGATCTATGGCGAACATCGCACTCAGCTTTAAGATATCAGGATTAAGTAGTATTTGTATGTAAAAGATAGGCTCGCGATGTATACATTAGGCAACTGGACGAACTATTCGTGTACAACATCAGTTATGCTGTCCTATTCATACGATATCGAGTCGTGGCGTTGAGATCGTCAACAGTGGATCTCTTTATACTGGTGTTGAGTGATATGGTCACAAGAAGGTTCCTCACATAGCCAGTTTATGTTGTAAATTAGGTCTTTTAGGCCACGTTTAAAAATGGCACATGACGACCGTCGCGACCGCGTTACATGGAGTTCATATCGACTAATAATGCCTGATAAAATCGTGTCGTCGCATGAACGCATCATTTCGACCCCAATGATTAGTTAGCAACGCCAGGCATGATTAACCTTCAAAAAGATCACGTGACCTGGTCGCAATTGGTTATCACACAATCTCTTTCTAGACACGACTTTACTGTATCTGGAGAGTACGAGTACTTATAATGTGCAGACTGATCATTTACACCTCTCTAGGTGACGATTTGTTTCAGCAAGACAAATGAACGCTATGAGGAACACTCATGAAAGATGAGGACCATCCAATGCTCATGGGATCCTCCGTGGAATCTATGCAGGATGAACCAAAAAAGTATGGATACCAGAACCTCCAAGGACTACCAAGGCCTACGAATTTTGACCTGCGAGTTGGATGTCTGCCCTATAATTGGGCTTCTACCTTAAAAGTTTATTTGTTAATCTTTAGGTTCTGAAGTTTAGGACATTTGGAGACAATCTTGCTGTACCATGTCTAGGATTGCCCAGTTGGTAGAGGCAACGAGCAAGATACTCGTGATCCCTGGTTCGAATCCAGGTTCTTTCGGTTTTCGCCTTTATATGTTTACCTTCGGTAGGAGCATATTCTCCAGTATTAATTTTGTTAGCGACCTTTAATGCCTTCTCTACTCAATATACAATCAAGGCCTCAAACATAAAGCTGGACTTACCAGTAACAAAAAACACCCTTCACGTGCAATCTCACTTTGATTTTACTCAACAACTCAATTTATCTTTTAAGATGTGAATATTGCTAAGCATGGCGTTCTCATAAACGACACAATGAACCTGACAATCGATGGGGACAGGGATACATGTTTAAATATCTACCTGAAACCCAACGAGGAATGGTGGACACTTTCCTTCAACAAGGACTATCCAGTGGGTGATGTAAGGGTGACAGTGCATCTCAGTAAGTCGTTACAAACTACCTTTCAATTTTTATGAGAAAATTGCTCATTATCCTACATACACTGTCCAATGTATGAGAAACAATTTTAATGTCTTATTAGGCCCATTTTGGCCTGAATTACTATTGCATGTAGGCGTGTTAGCAGTGAATCAATTAGGTGTTGAAGACCAGCTCAACCAGGCACTCCCTTACTTATCTTAGCAGATTTGTTGGGATAGGATCTTTCCTACAGAAAGATTGAGGTCTGGATTCTGTAGAGTACATGACAGAGCCAATCTTCGAGCTGGATGAACAGTAACACAGTCGTTTATGAAGAAGCACATGCTGAATAAAAATGCAGATAGTTTCTGAAACGCCCCCGACCTTCCATGAATATCAGAGAACCATGATATCACCACCAGGATCTTTATTTGCACAGAACAGTATGTATCCTGATTCGTCAGAGCACAACCTTCTTCCGGCTTTGAAATGTCCAGTCACGATATTCTGGATACCACTGCAAATTGCGAATTTGGATCCGAATCAGTTTCAAATAGGATCGGGCACAGCCTTGGTTGAAGTCATTTATCAATTTTCTCAACGGATGTCATGTTTGAGCCAAGATTACCCATTTTCGAACAATGCTATGGATATCGACAATCCAGTGAGCTGCCTCTATCTTTCGATCGTGGCCCAGCTAAAAGAGCACCAAAATAAGTAAACACCAGCTTCAGTCACATGTTCCTCATTCACTGGTCAATGTTTGTATACAAAACGCTATACTGATATAATATGCTGTTGTTTGTTTTTTATCTAATCTAACTAATTGGTATATTTGCGAGTAGCGCCGAATTCTAGGTTCAGCTCCAAAGTTAACGTGGACACGCATCTTTGCGGTGAGATAAATATAACAAGTAATAAGATATAATAAATTTTTGGGTAAAATTGAACGATAATAGCAAAAAGCCTCCATAGTTATGTAAGTGTTTTTTTCTTGGAGACGATCAGCGCGAGACGGCCCAGTTCAGCGAGACTGTTAGTTGCCACGATAGCCGAGTGAGTACCATCACTCTAAAGGAACAGCGAGAGGAGAAACCTGGCCCGTTCCGGTTAACCAACTATCTCTGCGAAGTTGAAATATTCAGACAGGACAAACCGGGTACGTTTTAGAATAATTAGAGCAAGATCAATACACTGAAAAAAGTTGCCTTTAAAAATTAGATGAACTTTAGGGGATCTTACTAGAAGATATACACTGAACGATCAATTTATTAGAGACACCCCGCTAATAGCGTGTTGCGCCTCCTTTAGCGGCGAGAACTGCCTGAATACGCGCTGGCATGGATTCAACAAAATTGTGAAACCGTTGCGGAGGAATAGCAGCCCAGGCTGACATCACAGCGTCCCGTCATTGGTGCAGATTGAACGGTAGTGTGAGAAGGCGTCGAATGGTTCTCTCCACTTCATCCCATAAATGCTCGATGGGGTCGAGATCGGGCGACCGAGCTGGCCACTGAAGCAGGTGGAAGTCCACGCCGTGTTCCTCGAATCAATCCAAGAACATTCGAGCACGGTGACAGGGAGCATTGTCCTGCTGAAACTGTCCGTCACCACCAGGGAACGCAGTCATCATGAACGGGTGCACCTGATCGGCAACAATGTTCAGGTAATGTGTCGCATTCAGGGATGTGTCTACGGATATCAGAGGACCCAGTGTGTTCCAAGAGAAGACACCCCAGACCAGCATTCCTCCTCCATCCGCCTGGGTCCATGGCCTCGTGCTGTCTGCGCCAGATGTGCAGTCTGCCGTCCGTATGATGAAGTGTCACGTATCGCAAAGTTAGCGCAGTGGAAGGTGAGCTTAGTTTACGACACACAGAGAACATACACTTTAATAAGATTAACAATAACTTTCTTCTTAAGAAATAGAATTCATTACATACAACATAAAGTAGGGAGTAAAGACTCCCGTGATTTCCACTAACACGTAGAAAATCGGCGGAAGATAATTAATTCTAAATATCTTCCGTAAGAATCCCGTCCATCGACGGTTTTAATTTTGATTAACGCCTTTTAGGAAGGCGACAAAGCAACTTAGCAATAATTACTGCAAATAGCTAACATCCCTCTTAAGACAGGAACGTTCTGATTATGCAATAGTACGGCCTACTAGGCGACTACAAATGATAAATCTTACAACGAATTTAAGATACAATGTAACGGCTCCAGTCCCAATAAGCGAGGAATCCCTGTGGTCCCAGTCTTGTATAAGACCAACAGCTGAAGATCCCTTAAGCCATCTGGAGGTCCAAAACGTACCGCTACCCAGGATGGCGGTCACACAATGCGTTTACATCCCAGAGCGACTTCACGGAAAAACTGTCGTATCGGGCAAAGGCGCCGAGGTTCTTCCGTATGTAGCCGGAAATAGTCCAGGGGAAGATGCACATTATTATCTCCTCCACGGGGAGTTGTCGTAATTCTAGGCTGGCAAAATTGCTGATGCGTTTCCACACTTTTACGTCCACTATGAGGACTAAGTTCTCTGTCAGATTACTTGAGAAGGCTTTGCTCTGCAGCACGGCGTCGACGTGGCAGAAGCTTGCTAATGGCGACGACGGCTGGCTTTCTCGCACTGATTCGTATGACGCACGTTGCGACTGGAGTGGTGAAGAATTCCCTTCTGAGAAAATTTTTGCGTTGGCGAAGGATTCGTTGGCGCTAGCGAGTCCTATGTATGATTCTATGGGAAGAGAAATATTAGTGTTCGGCAAATGCGACGCACAACTGTCCGCTCTCGCGTAGCTGTCCTCGGCGGTCGCGGCTTGCACAATTTCTCCCTTGAGTTCCACGTCTCTCCCTTGGCTGCTCGTCGACTTCACACAATTCCAGCCAATCACTCCACGAGAATCCAGGAGCCTCCATTCAGGCGACCTTTTCGTCTCAACGCCTGTCACTCTCTCCTTTATTCCAATCTCCCGCTCCGCTTACGCTTACGCCGCCTACGTCTCCTCCGCCCTCTTACTTTATTAAGATAGCTCATGTCGGCAGCTTGGTTTGAATTGCGCCTGATCGCCTCAAAAGGTTTCGCCTCACGAACTCCAACATTATTTCCTAGCAGACGACGTCTACTAGAAATACTGGAGCCCGTGAATGTCGCAACTCTTTGTGACATGAAATAGGAACCACGATTCCTCGGACCAGCGACCTTCTTCTACTCATCCAGTGTCCAGTGGCACTGCTTGTGTCTATAGAAGGCGCGCTCTCCTATTTTGCAGCGACAGCGACGGTCCGTACTGGCCGCCTGTTGTTAAACCCACCTTGGTGCTCCGAAATGAGTTGGGATGCTCCCTCATTGAAGTGCGCTGCAATTTGTTGGGTTGTTCCCCTCCTGTTGCTGTAGGTGATTGGTGCCAGTCGCCGTTGGCCTCGTTCATCCACGGCCCTGTTTCGTCCGGAGTTGTGTTTGTTGGAGGTTGTTTTTGGCATAACTGCCATTCACGGAATGCCCTTGACACGGTTGCACGGGGAAACCCGAGGAGGTGTGCGGTTTGCGAAATGCTCAACTGCGCCCGTCGAGCTCCAACGATCTTTCCTTGTTCAAAGTCTGTGAAATCCTTGGATTTCCCCTATTCAGTCCACTTCTGCTGCTGACTGCAACTTGCGATCCAATGCATCCCTTTTATACACCGCTTCGGCCTGTTCCATTGTTTGTGTGTCACTAGGAGGTCGATCCATTTTCCGTAAGAGGTGTCTCTAATAAATTGGTCGTTCAGTGTATAATTGTTTCTCTAAACATGCCTAAAATTTCAACAGAATCTTCTTGATCTAGCATTTACTCTGTGTGTATTTTATTGAAACATTGATAGGTTAGTGCTAGTGTTATTATTGAAATACTAAAGAACAGAAATAATTAAGCAAAAATATTTCTTCTCATTTGTAGACAGTAGAGATGCAGTCTGCTTCGCCTTAGGAATTGTGTCTATCACATTCGTCGTCCTCTTCTTCTTCGTGGTTTTTTTCGTTGTATTCAAGTGAGTAGGAGCAACACCACCTACAGAGAAGTCTTGAGCGCGGAAACGTCATACATCGTTACATCATCATAAGGAGTCATGTTTAATCGTATTTCTACCAATAATAGCTGTAAATTATGACTCCGAATGATGATGTAACAAAGTATGATGTTT
Organism: Rhysida immarginata; assembly: GCA_023313115.1. Classification (NCBI taxonomy): domain Eukaryota; kingdom Metazoa; phylum Arthropoda; class Chilopoda; order Scolopendromorpha; family Scolopendridae; genus Rhysida; species Rhysida immarginata. The sequence continues at coordinate 74,803 of JAHWFO010017424.1, forward strand.
CCGAGCTCAGGCTTTGCCTTTAGGTGATGTTGGTATGAAGGTTCATTCAGTTCATATAAACAGTCGTTTCTTAAGTTCGTGACCTTTGTTTCGGACCGCGTGCTAAACAGTCTATTATTGCTATGGTAATAATTACATCCCTAAAGACAACAATCCGACTGTAAATAGGAGGAGAAGCAACACTACCTAACGATAAGTGGTGTTAGGAGAAGCCAGTAAGTAAGTTACAAATGGTGATTTAAAAATACTAATTGAGATAGGAATCTGAAAAAGGGGTGGATTTGCATGTCATTATCTTCTCATTTCTCAACATAATTCTTGATGATGTTGATGCATTTGTCCTATCGACGTAATAGTCTTTCGATATTTTCTCGAACCTCATTTTCAACCTCTTCGTCATTTGCTTTTTTCCGAGCGGCTTTCACCTCTCTGGTCCGCTCAAAAACCATCTTGGTGGCTAGCGTTATGCAAATGACGATGGAGGATGAAAGCGAAGTGCAAATCCTAGTCTTAACTGCTTGACCCGGTTTCACGCTTCATTTCATCCTCCCTCGTCATTTGCACAACGCCAGCCGCCAAGATGGTTTTTTGGCGGATCAGATAGATGAGAGTCGCTCGGAAAAAAAAAAGCAAATGACGAGGACGTTGAAAACTGGCTCAGGCAGGAAAGAGAAAAAATCAAAAGACACTTACCTCAATTGAAACAAATGCATCAAGAAAATCAGGAATTATGTTGATAAATAGACCTCAAATCGGTGGACGTCATGCACTGGTGCGCGCACATCCTGGAAGGCAAAATATAGTCCCATACCAACGCCTCCTAAAGATAAGGCCTGAGCGCGAAAACGTCATACATTGTTACATCATCATCCGAAGATACGTTTAATCGCATTACTACCAATAATAAGCCCTGAAATGCGATTAAACGTATCTTCGGATGATGATGTAACAATGTCTGACGTTTTCGCGCTCAGGCCTTATCTTTAGGAGGCGTTGCCCATACGCATAGGCCACTATACGCCACGCTTGTTCACTGGCTTCTAATGGAGTCATAAACTCACTCTGAGTAAAGGAGACAGTTTCCTTGATCCGTATAATTGCGCAAAATTGCTATTAGAACAATTCTGCGTTTTGGCCGGAGGTGGTATGGCTCGATATCTACAGCTGTCTCATCGAAACACCAAATATATTTTCGCACGAAAATTTGAAAGCATTCATAACGATCAATGCACTGCTGATCTGATGTCATCGGCTTCGGTGGCCCAGTGGTTGCGTGATCGCCTCTGATGCCCGAGGACGTGGGCTCGTTTCCAGCCGAGAACAACGAGCATTTTTTCAGAAGGAGAATCCTGAGATCACCCATTTCCTTCGGAAGGGAAGTAAAACCGTTGGTCCCGTGTCGTCGTTTGCCGGCTTCACGTTAAAGAACCCATGCGAGGCAAAATTTGCGCTCCCTATAACGCCATCCTGATATGATCATAGTTGCTGAAACGTTAATACCAACCAAACCAAACCAACACTGATGGTAAAAAAAGCGGGATGATCTGGCTGTTTTGATCTCCGGCCTCAGTTAGAAAATTTAATTTGTTATACATATTTTCAATCATTTGTAGGGTTCAATCCTTCTTATTGATAGCTTGCAATCACAATATGCTTCGATTCTTTACAAATGATTGGCTTTTGAGAATGTTATAAAAAGCCACTCGAATGTATAATTTTTTTTTTTTAGTTGCACGTCCAGCTTCACAGCAGCTTGAAAAAATTATAAATGAGTTAAAACAAACCAAATTTACACAAAATTTCTCATTATTTTTGTCGAGCAATCAAAGTGAGCCAGCCAAAAACCACATAAGTAATCGCGACGATCCTTTTGCCTACCAAAGTGCGCGCGCACCCAGAAAATATGACGTCATGTCAACGTTTGTTTATAAACATTGTGAGAGGTCTATAAGAAGATAATAATAACGTGGAAATCTACCTGTGTTTCAGATTCTATCCCAACAAGTATTTTTAAATCACCTTTTATAACTTACTGACTTCCTCTTGTATTCTTGGAAATAGGTCAAGTAAGGAACTTAATATGCCAGCAATAGCAATATTTTACAAGGCAGGAAACAATAAGACGTCAATTTCTAATCTCCAAAAAAGAGCCAAGGATCAAAGAAAGACCTGCAGTAGGACTCAGGGGAGTTTGAAAGCTTTGAATAAATCCGTGATAAAAGCTTAGAGAAGTTTTCCAACGGAGGAGGTGCATTCAGCAATGGAGGACTGGAGGGTACGTGAAGGCTAAGGGAGGATAATTTGAAAAAAGAATTTGCATTTTACTTAATAAAAATACGAAAATTGCGTTACGAAAATTGCATTATTACTAAATCCCGGGTTATTTACTTTATTCTATATGCTAATTTCCCAATGGTCACGGAGTTATGGAACGACTGTATACACGTAAACTACTATTAAGCACACACCGACCTATGAATTCGAATCATGTGTTTAATATTTCATTGGATCGTCTTTGGCCTGAATGACAGCATTATGCGGATTGGTATAGAGTCAATGTGTGAGAGATCAGGCCATCAGCGGACATTCTCTTCGTCCTGTTTGCAGATTTCTTGGAAGAGAATCCATTTCTTTCCAACATGTCTTCCCAAACATTCCCCATGGCATTTAGGTCTGGGCTCTGGGGCGGCCAGGATAAATGAAAGAGGTTAACTTTGTGCTTGCTCAACTACTGCTGAGCCAATCCCAGCGCGATGAACAGTATTGTCATCCTTGAAAAAACTGTAATATACAAGATAACAATGCAGCAGTCCAAGATGGACTTGGTCGACCAAATGTTTCTCTGGCTACTGTCGGTACAAAACGACGTGATTCGTCAGCCCTGATAACATTCTTCCGGTCTTCAAAAGACAAATTACGACTTCTAGACGCTACTGTAGAGGCACTTTTCTATTTATATGCAGAAATCATGAGTTTTTGTACATGGCGATCTCGCTCAGGATCCAACATTTGAATACTCTGGAGCTGAGTTGATACATTTTGGTGAAATATTTATGGAAAAATTCGCATTAGGTGATGCACTTATCCTGTGGAGTCAATGTCACAACTGTAGTGCATGAATGTCAGAACCTAACTGATGCTGATAACATATTCGTATTAATTGGTCAGTCAGTGCACATCTTTTGTTAGTTTTTCAGTTCATAAGCAGGCCGATACACTTAAGTTTAATTAAAAATCTCATCCGAGAACGATGACCCTATTTCTCAATGTTCATTTTTATTTTTGGTGTGCTTTCTTTTCAGATACCGGAAAATCATCATCGAGAAAGCAATTCAGCGTCAGCATAACAACAACTTGTCAAATAACGGCGAAGAGATGGCGCTGGCAACGACGAACTTCATCTCCGAGGAGATCACCGAGGAGAAGCCCAAGTGCCGACCCATGTCCACATTCCCCAGGAACAACACTCACAACAGGCTTAGTAAATACGACTTTTTCATGGGCATGTGGCGACAGTCCCAAAATCGATAAGAGTGGACAAATATGCGGAGTGGGTCGTCAAAGAGCCTCTAGAAGGTTATAAGCAAAGAACTGGAATTAATAGCAGACTCGATTCAAATGACCGTACTACTTTGAAGATTATGGTGAATCATTTATTGGATGTTATACAGAGGTTGAGTCAAAAGTAGTGGCCGACTCGGGAGGGGGGGGGGGATGTTAGAGTTTCACGAATTCTGGGCGAAGACCATTTACCACAAGGATATATCGCAGTTTATTAAGAGAAAAGAATGTGAAGAAACGTCAGAACGAAATTGAATGCCGTAGACATTGTGCCATCTGCGTCAGCCAGTTTAAAAACATGGCAGAAAAATTGGTTGATACGCGGGCTCCTTCGTCACTATTGGAAAAAGGGGACCAGTGCCAACGCCTCCTGAAGATAAGGCCTGAGCGCGAAAACGTCAGACATTGTTACATCATCATCCGAAGATACGTTTAATTGCATTTCAGGGTTTATTATTGTAGAAATGCGATTAAACGTATCTTCGGATTATGATGTAACAATATATGACGTTTTCGCGCTCAGGCCTTATCTTTAGGAGGCGTTACCAGTACGCGAGCAGCAGCCGCCGAAATTTGCAGGGTGGAAGGTCAAGGTGTGGCCAATGAACAGACAGCACGACGGTGTTCTCCCGCTTTTCGTCTGGAGACATGGGCCAGATTCGAGAAGAAGGTCATGCTGTGCTTTTGGTGGTCATGCAAAGGCCTAGTGCACACTAAGCTGGTCCCTGATGGTCGTGGTGTCACCGCTGACCTGTATGCTGAACAGCTCGAGCGAATATACGCCACCCTGGACGTTCAGCAGCCTGCCCTGGTCAACCGAAAGGGAGCCCTCCTGCAGCAGGACAATGCTCCACCGCATCGGGCGCGAAGAACATCGCTTAAGTTGCAGGAGTTGGAGGACATCGAGGTTCTGCCACATACAGCCTACAGCCCCGACCTGGCACCTTCCGACTACCATATTTTCCGGACCATGGCGCACTTCCTGCGTGGACGGCGCATCGCCAATGTCAGTAACATTGAAGACGCCGTGCGTGACTTTTTCGCCCAGAAACCGGAGGAGTGATTTCGCGAGGGCATCCGCCAGCTGGCTGATCGTTGGATGAAGACCATCGACCATGATTGAATCTACTTTGAAGATTAGCAATGAGTGGTTCCTGTCTGGTGCCTATTTAAAAGTTTGCGCGGTGATCGGCCACTACTTTTGACTCAACCTCCGTATATGACTGCTCTTCAGTGTTTAACAGTGTTGCGTGACTAGTCATTCGATAACTCCATCCGAGTTCATTGTTATGATGTCCTGCTCAATGACATTCCACACAAATTCACTAGATGGGTTGTCCAAACTCTAAG
>JAHWFO010017424.1:93923-135663 GCA_023313115.1 Rhysida immarginata
TAATTTATGGATGACCTCAATTTGAAATTTAGCCCTAACTTACTCAAAACGTTATTTAACAAATTTTCAATTTACTGCATCACAGCTAAAAGTTCCTCCTTGGGATGTTTACATGATTTTATTAGTAAGTAGAAATATCATTGAAGTAATACGATTCCATTTTGATGTTGCAGTTTTTACTAACAAACAGTAGAATAGAATTCAAAGAATGTTCAAAAATGAAAGCAATTACTCATTTCTCCTTTTCCTTTAAAAGGAACGGCAGCTGATGATCCTGAGAATAGAACTTTTGATGGAAACCCAACCACGTGTAAGATGTTTTATTCGCAAAGCAATCAAAACTGGTGGATTTTCTCCTTAAACGAATCCCATCCTGTAGAATATGTTAGGGTGACCATCCAACTGGGTAAGTAGAGACAATTCCCTCCTCTTTTTCAATGCATTAAGGAAAACCTCATCTCTATTTTGGGTTGGAGCTTTCCATCTCTCTCAGATCTCCATACATTCATCAGGCTTACAAGTGCTAATCCACGAGTGGAACACTTTCAATAACATGTCAAAAACAAAGTAATGACACCTTTGTAAATCTATTTAAGAATATACTGCCCCGTCAAAAGTATCCGGACAAGCCCTCTTCACATACGCTTTATGAAAATCGAGTCAGTAATACTGTATATCGTCCTTTGCTGGAATAACTGCTCCAACACGACGAGGAAAGTTCAACAACTCCAAATGGTCTTGTGAATCACGTTTTTGTTGAAGATCAGCATGGGCAAGGAGAATTGTCTCGCTGGAAGAAAAGTTTGATGCCAAGAAAATGTCCCATCGCTCCAGGAAGATGATTTTCTAAAGTCTTAGGACCTTGGAGCATTAAGTCGCATATCAACACTAGTTACGGATCCCACGTGGCATCACCACTACGTAAATCCTTCATTGCCGATAAGAGCAATTTCGATCGTATCTCTTTTTTTTTTGGTCTCCTCCAGGACCACACACGGCCTTTAGATTGGGAGTTGTATATACAATAAAACAGGGATGTCTGGATATTTTGGTAGGGCTGTGCCTATTATCAAAGATAAACAGTTCAAAAAGTATGGAGGATCGAGTCAGTTAACGTTGAACGATTTTGATCTTCTTGCGCGATTCCTCGTGGGTAGAACATGGTGATGATTACACGTCCCAAAAAAGCACGGTAGAATACTTCTACGCAGTTAGCTGACAAGGTTAAGACTAAAATAGTGACAAAATTGAACACGTCTTTGAGAGTGTCGTTTCCGACACGGGTTTCAGTTATCTCATTATCCCAGTTATCATTTCTATCTCACGTGGATGAAATGGGTAAATGGTTTATTGATAATTGGCTTTAATGCATAAATTTTCCACTAATTAGCGGTGGCGCATTCGTTTTAATTTATTAACAGATAATTAAACCCTTACAAATTGTAGGTGCAGCTTCAACAGTTGGTTCTGCGACCTTTACATATTGTACACAGCAGAAGGTGCAAGAACGGTATCTCGAAAAGAAGCTGAAGGTCAAAATCGTTCAACTTTAACTGCCTCAATCTTAAATCATCTAATGAAAGTTATTGACATTAAAGTTTTCAATCTTTATAATTTGTTTTGTTTGTTTTTGTTTGCTTCTATTTTTTCCATTAGATCCAAGTGAGAAATTTCATGCAGAACTTTACGTTGACGAAGATTCTTGTGGCGAGATCAATATCACTAGTAAGAGAAAAACAGTTTCTCATCTACATTCACTCACCAAAAATCATGACACCCCTCTAATCAGGTTCCCTGTCCGTAATGAGCACAAGATTCCTAGATATCACACAATCATTGTAAGCAAAACTAGCTGCAGAAATGGCAGCACGGCGAGAGCTACCCGCATTTGAAGGTGGGATGGTTTTTGGGGCCAAACGGATGGGTGCTTAAATATCAGATGTAGCCAACACCCTGCAATTTTCCCGCACAAACGTTGCAAGGGTCTATCGAAAGTACACCCAACGACGGGTTACAACCCATGTTGGACAGCGGACGGGCCGCCCACGCCTCATTGATGCCAGAGGTGTTCGCCGGTTCACCCGGCTTGCAACTGCTGACCGAAGGGCGACAGCGGGCCAAATCACCATGCAGTACAATCAGGGACGTCCCACAACTATGTCCGTGACGACAATTTGGCGAACCTTGGCAGCTGCAGGCTATGGGAGAAGGGGGTCACGATTGCTGCCACTCTTGGCAGCTGCACGTCGTCGGCAACGCCTAGCCTGGGCCAACCAACATCGGCATTGGACCGCTGAGGGCTGGCGAAGAGTTGCCTGGTCCGACGAGTAACGGTTTCAGCTGTATCGGGTGGGGACTATGGACACTAAACCATGGACCCCGCTTGTCAGGTGGGGACCACTCAGGCAGGTGGAGGCTCCACATGATATGGGGTGTTTTCTCGTGGCTTGCAATGGGTCCATTGGTGCATCTGACATCCACTCTGCGTGCTACTTCCTACGTCGATCCGCTTGGGGACCACCTGCGCCCCTTCATGAACTGTTTTTATCCCGCGGGCGATGGCATCTTCTGGCATCTTGTGACACGGCAGTGGTTCGAGGAACATGCTGCCGACTTCACGACAATGATTTGGTCTCCACGTTCCCCAGACTGCAATCCCATTGAACATTTGTAGGACGTCATCGAACGATCTGTCAGGTCCTCACCAACACAACTGGTAAATGCAGCATCGTTATGGAGTGCAGTGAAGGCGACATGGCTTGCAGTGCCTGTGGACGGATTCCGGGTACTGGTAGACTCTCTTCCACGACGGGTCGCCACCGTTATCCGTGTTAGAGGGGGCCCAACACGTTATTAGACAGGTGAGCCACGACTTTTGGTGAGTGAGTGTTAAAACTACCATATTCTCTCATTAGATTATAAAAAGTAGGCCTTTTAATGGATTGAAGCAAAGTTTTTAAACAGTATCTAACAATTTGAAAGATTCTACAATGAATGGCCACTTTAGACACACACTAATCATAGAATTAGAAACATGGACCAATTCTATCCTTGCATGGACGAAGCCATTGATTGGTTCAACATTGGTCGATTATGAAAATGTCTTCTGTTATTTACCCTGGCTATCCCAGTACCTAGATTTCTATCCCAAAGATAACACTTGGATATATCCGACAGTAAAATTCCAACAAATCCGCTAAGAAAACCTTGAATGTCTAACGATCGCTTGATCTGCCTTGACTCACAACTGTAACTCGAGCCAAGAGAGATCAGTAAAATATAAAATGGATGTTTCTAATTCATCGGCCAGTATATGTACAAGGATTCTTTCTCAACTCAAAATTAATGAATTTTTCCAAATGTATTCGTTCCCTTTCAGACAACGAAGATCAAAGCAGTTCTTTCACAGGCGACGTATACTGCAACCAAATGCAGGGGGCAACTATAAAGCTCAAAGAAAAACTTCAAGCAGGACCAGCATTTCTTATTTACAACAATCTATGTGAAGTCGAATTCTTAAGCGTACTCTTAAAACCAACAACAGATTCTGGTAAGCTACCCAGTGTCTCCTGTAGGGGAAAGTACCCGAATATCGGATACTTTTGTAAAATTAGTATAACTTTTTTTATTATACAGTACATTTAAAAAAAAAATCACTACAGTACAAAATATTAACTTTACCTGTACTGCAAAAATAGTTAATTTAGTTCAAATATATCATAAGGAAAAAAAATGGAAACCTAACAAGTGCATTTTTAGAGTTCTTCAAAGAAGGGTCCTAATATCGGATAGCATGAAAATTAAAAATTAATATGAAAATTAAAATTGCTGGACTAAATGAGACTTTTTTTGCAGTTCTGGTTTCAGCATATTAAAAAGATATCAACTTTTTCCTTGCAAAACCCCTTAGCTCTGGCCACAGATTTTGCTTCTGGTGTTCTGAGGCTAAGGGAAGGATTCCGCTTTAAAAAGTTCCTCAGCCATTTCTTTCCTGCAGCTCCCTTTGAAAGTGAAAATGGGTGGCTTATGTTGATGTCACATGTTCTCAAACAAAATATCCACTCTCCACGACTTTGCAGTAATCAACAAACTGGTCCTCTACATCATTTCCTAATTTACTCTTTCTGCCTAATTTTCTGTGCATCAGAGAATTGATGTCCACACTTGTATTTTTTACATAATCTTCAAGGGTTGATTTGTTTGCATTGTAAGCCTTTGATGCTTTCAAATATCCCATTTTTTTCTGTTTCACTGCATTGGCAGTTTCTACATTGCTTCCTCTGATTTGCATTCTTCAACGAACACATCTATCAAAAAATTAATCTAATGTTAGGAAAAGTAAAGCCTAATTTCGGATATCTGATTTTTGGAACCCAATGACTATCCGATAGTAAGAGCTACTTATTTGAAGAAATAAACCCTAAGAACCATTCACCAGCAGAATGTGGCACTTAACATATTCAAACCCTGGGTATCCGATAATCGGCAACCATCCGATAATCGGGCATTTTCCCCTACATTTTAAATTTCAAATCTTAATCTAATCCACCGCTTTCATACACCTTGCAAAACATATAGATAGGTCACAGAACTGTTTAACCACGGGGAATATACCAACTTAGATATTGGGGAATAATTCCTTGGTTGTGGAAGAACGCTCCTTAATTTCGAACATAGGGCTACATTATTTTATATCCTGTAAGTTCTCTTCCATACACACATAAAATAGAATCCATCAAAATGGGACTGCATTAATAGTTAGTGGAGGCCAGACATTGCTGAAAAATTGAGCTTGAATTCTACCTTAGACGATGGATGATACATGGGGAGGGGAAATATCTTGTTGAGCAAACAACTTCTATTTCGTCATTTCTCTCTCATGTATCGCTTAATACCATCATCACATAAAGACTCAAATGGGCTATATTTTAACATCTTCTGACCTTGAAGTTGATGAGAGTTCATCAAGTATACTTTTGACGGAAAGAATTGCCTTGTTGAAACAGGTCATCATCTGTAAGATTCGTGAGAGCCTCCAGCAGTCACCACATTACTTATCTACAATGGACATATTAGACTCCTAGAACAATCACGGTGAGATCTGGTGATTGTGAGAGCCACCTAAGCAAGGTAGATCTCCCGCTTGTTCTTGAAGTCACTACTGCACAAAATGAGCACTGTGGAATGAAACATTATCTTGTTGGAAGATACCATCTCGATTGGGATACGCCATCACTATGATGGGATGAACTTTGTCAGCAGCGATACTTATGTATGTTGTGCTATTCAGACGTTGTTCCACACGAATTAAAGGGCGAAAATCATGCCAAGAAAACATGCCCTAAACCATAACACTGGCCCGACCAGCTTGAGGATTCCATGCTTCATGCTGTTTCCGCCTGCATGATTCATTGGACCACATTCCAATGCTCGACTGTGCGAAGTGGAGACGTTTTATCTTGTTAAGGTGTTCGAACAGGCCTTCGGCTTTTATATCCAGTACGATGCAGTATACGGCACACACTGCATTCAGAGATCATTTGAGAGAATCCTGATTAAGATGTCTCATACCAGCCTTTCCACTCTCTTTTCTGCCAGAACAATGGCTAGTCGGTGAAGGCCACAATTCGCACGTTCAGACCCAGTTTTCGACTGACAGTCCAGTGTTAAACACTTTGATAACAGCTGCTCTTGAATATTTAACGAATGCAACGGTTTTGATGAAACTCGCATCATGGCAAAGTATATATTTTTTTATATTTTATTGTAATTGGTTGAATTAATTATATTCCACTGTCCTTTTACTGTTCTTGCCAATGAAATATAATATCTTAATGTTAATACTGTTTTATGCTTGTGACCAATGGATGTATTGCACCTTATGTAAACCCCTCTATTGGAACTTGTTTCTGATTGGAGGGGTAAGGCCATAAATACTGGCAACATTCCTGGACGAAGAGGTTAAAGCCCTACGAAGTCAGAGGTGGAACGAAAAACTTAAATCCTTGTCAGTCCAGGACAACTCCCTCTGGGGCACTGTAAGGGCCTTAAAAGGAACCAGGCCCATCAACTTGCCACCACTGCTTACTACAGGTGGTGATGTTGTCACCAGTGATCGTGATAAAGCTCAACTGATCGCCGACTCCCTGGAAAAGCAGTTTACCACACCTTGTGAAGAAAACCCCGATAGTCGCTCAAATACTCAACTTGTCAACGATGTGTGTATCTCCTATGAACCATCCCAGAGTGTTCCTACGCATGAGAAAATTATTAGCACAAATGAAATCTCAGACATCATAAAGCATCTTAAGAGCAGGAAAGCAGCAGGTTTGGATTCTATCACAAACAGTGCCCTTAAGAACTTGCCTCCTAGTGCCGTCTCGATTATTATCAGGGTAATAAATGACTGCTGGAGACATGGATACTTCCCTGACAAGTGGAAGGAGTCCGTCATCGTTACGATACCGAAGCCTGGTCTGAACCCTGCCCTCGCTGTCAGCTATAGGCCCATAAGCTTACTACCTACGATGTCAAAAGTCCTTGAACGTGTTATTCTAAGGAGGTTTAATGCTTTCTGCGTGGCCAATAATCTTGTTCGCGAGGAGCAATTCGGGTTTCGCCCGGGTCACTCTTGCCAACTACAGCTTTGGAGGCTTGTTGCTGATCTAAACACTCCCCTAAATTGCGCCAAATACGGTGGTCTTATCTTTCTAGATGTACGGAAGGCTTTTGATCAGGTATGGCATAACGGCCTGAGATACAAGATGATTACTTATGGCTTTCCTGACGAGCTGATCGCTTTGATTAGTTCCTTTCTGTCAAACAGGACTTTTCGTGTCAAGGTTGGCTGCTCTATGTCTAACCCTTATGACATAAAGGCTGGTGTTCCCCAAGGCTCTGTCCTGGGCCCTGCGTTGTTCAACTTCTTCATTCACGACTTCCCAGCATTTACAAAGTGCGAATTATACCTATTTGCTGACGATGTGTCCATCATGACTTGTGCCCGAAATCCCACTCATGTCATATCTCGGTTACAAAATGCTGTGCATCTGTGTGAGAAATGGTTTGCTAAGTGGAGGTTAAACCTGAACGTAGATAAGTGCAAAGCCATGTTCGTTACCAAAAAACTTAGAAAACCCCCAAAGCCAATCTTCCTATCTGGCAAGGAGCTCGAATGGGTAAAGAACTATAAATACCTCGGAGTTGTGATAGATACCAAGCTGAATTGGGGCGACCATCTCTCTTATGCAATCAACAAGGCCAAGAAGGCGAAGTTTAGTCTAGTTGCCCTTCTGGGACGAAACAGTTCACTTGGAGTGGACAGCAAACTGTTGCTGTATAAAATGGTAATCCGAACCATTCTTCTGTACGGTATGCCTGCCTGGGCTACAACCTGCAAATCCAGATGGAAGGACCTACAAACATTCCAAAACGTCACACTTAGGACCATTGCCCAACTCGACAGGAGGATAGCAACTAATACTTCCATTGCTGAAGATTTCGGTATACCTACCATTGGAAACCACGTCAAAGAGTCGCTGAAAAAGCTTCTTTCGAAGATGAAGGACCATCCCAATCCTCTAGTTGCAGGTATTCTTGAGCATCCGCTCACCTTTAGAAGCCTCCTTAGACATCGCAGGCCTCGTCACATACTGGACGTTAACTTCGATGACATCCAAAAGGCCACCTTCCCACCTTACTGGATCACCTAGCTCTTTCACGTCCTATCGTCAATCAACAATCAACTTTATCGTCCTGTTAGGAAAGGACTCCTCCGTATCCTGTGGATGACTTAAACAGGTTCATCTGGCTTCTTTCCTACTTCAGCGTATTTCTTTTGGCTATAACACTGGATGAGTATGGCAGTGGAAGCATAGCTTCCGGACCACTCGTTTTGTTTTTCTTCCCTGCGCTGTTCGATTGTCGATTGTCGTTTGGACCGAATGTAGTTGTGTCCTACCCTGATGATGTGGTTACCACGAAACGCGTAGGTTTATTAAAAGTTCAATTACCAATTTGCTATTATAGTCCTTTATTTTCTTTTTAAGTATTTCAGCAAATTAGTCCAAGATGCAACCATTAATAAATTAACTTTTCAGAGCAAAAGTCCCGTTATTTTTGGGTCCCCCCTCGTATATTGACAACCCTCGAGAATAATGCCGCAACTCAATATGTCACCCTTTATTTCACCTATCTCCCTAAAAACTCTTACCTGGTTAAAGGTGATATGGTCCCACTAACAAAATTAACAAAACATTACCACTCTTTCAAGAGAGTTATACTTCCGGCTTACTTTACACCAATTCCAACCATAAAAACTCATTATGATCTCTCTATAATTCTTAAGTAGATCTTTTATCATGCATACCAAAGATAACGTCATTTCTAAAACAGTTCTAGCTTTACTTCTACTCAGATACCGCCTCGGCATTTCCACTAGTTCAGGGAGCTCCCAAGAAATTTCTCACTCTACGCCAGTTTATTATCCCTTTCGCCCACTAACTCAACTATGCTTCCCATAAGCGCATACAGAAATTCTTTCTAAACATTAACCTTTTGGAAATATCCCATGATTTTCATAAACTGTAATCAATTATCGAGTTGTTGCACATGAAATGTCGGATTTGGTGATGAAAAATCAAACAATAGTAACTCTGACTGACTTTTTTAAATCAAAATAGGCACCATGAGATGTTATACACCTCTCCCATCGAGGTACCCCACTTTTATGCCAGTTTCATAGCAGTCCGGCATTCTGGACTGAAAAATACCTCAAAGCCGTTCTGAACAGCTACTGCATTGTGGAAGCTTTTTTCTGATCCAAATACTTAATAAATCTTTGAAGCCGCAGTTAAATTTCACCCTTCCACTTTCAGCTTTTCCCCGTTCATAAGCACCGCGTTTCCACTCCTACTTTGTAAAATCCACTCTACCAAAAGGGAAGAGCAGTTGAAAGAGGATTGTATTTTGTCACTAATAAATATTTTTTTTTTACTTTATTTTGAGATTTTGAATTTTTAGGTTTCGTCCAGGTTTTGCAGCTTTCTGGGCCAGTATGCGTTATAGAGCTTCAACGATTTAGTAAACAATTCTCTCTTTTGATGAAATTTTGCAATACCTGAACGTGAATATACAGTGAAATTGAACACATGAAAAAAGGTTAGAATTAATACAGTAAAAATCATATTGAAAAACCGAAAAGAATTCTTTTAAAATTCTCCCAATACTTGGCGCTCTCTAACTATGGCCTTCTAGCAGATCTACCACAGATTCAAGAGATTCTATCCGACTTCTACGTATGTGTAGAATAATGCATAAAAGAGAAAGAAAAATAAAACAATACTTTGATCTGATGTTTCTTCAGTCCTGGCCACTCGTAGTTCTCCTATTTCGCTCGCTACTTACTTGAATTTGGAAGAGCTTGTGGCAACATGTAGGCTTTATTTTACCACAGTCGGCCAATAATGTTTTCAAATGTTGATGGTAAATGCCCTTATTTAAGCATCGTTCATTACTGCAGATGGACTTTTTCTAAACTTGCTAATAACCGATATAGTATAAGAAATCATAAAAAAAGACTTTAAAAATGACTCCGAAAATAGCGATAGAACTTTTACTAAAAATGTGAATCGTGCTTTTTGTAATAAGTATGTTGTTTAAAATAAATTGAGTTTTTATTTTATTTTATATTTTTTTCTGATTTTTATTAAATAAGACAAACGCATGGCAATCATGACACAGCTACTAGTATTTTAATATTGTGATTGCAGGGTGTTGTCTCTACTATATTTTGTCAAGTTTCCTGAAAATAACGTTGAAAAACCTTCATGTTATAAACAAAAAACTTACAAAATAATTTCTATTTTTTTAAAAGAGACCTTTATAAATCCATGAATCTACGTGCTACTTTCATGCAAATGAACACAGATAAGTAAACGAAACCTCCTAATCATATGCAACAGCTACAACGTATTTCAAGCATTATTTTTTACAGGTGATCCCAACATTATTTTTTTTGTTCAATTTGTTATTGGTCCCCTATTTGCCTTTGGGACAAATCTTTCGCTGAACATTTCCCAACAATTTGCCTTTGGGACTTGTTCTTTATACCCCTGAAGTTTGAGGATTGTTCTTCAAGTATATTTCTAGATATTCGACAAAACGTCTAAGTCGAGAGGTGTTCCGATTATTCTGTCCACCCTTTATATGTACCCTATTATTTCCTCAACTTTGATCAATGAAGCCCTGTTGGTTCCGGAGTTATTCATCTGTGCTATAAACATCGCTGTAAAATTCAGTATTTTCCATTGCCCTGCACATATTGAGTATTTTAGTAGAGTTGGTTGGTTTTCCAATGGAAAAAAGCGCCTTATAATAATGTTTAATTTTTTTTGGACGAGTTGCTTTCTTTTAAGTAAACATTCGGAAATGGGGTCTATGCATGAATGTTAAATTTGCCTAAAATTCATAAAAAATGAAAGAAACAGTTTCAATAATCCCTTATTGGAATGTAAAAAATTTGTGAAGTTGTTTTCATACATTAAAAAACGTTTTTTAATAGCAAAATTTTATCATTTGGCCAAGAACGCATCTGATTGGTTGTGACGTCAATAATCAGTAACTGATGCCAAGCTTGGCCTTTAACAAGCTTGCAGCTGCAGATTTGCGCGCATTTTTTAAGTTATTCAAGCTATTAGCAGTGCATTTACAGACAAAAATGGGCCGCCCAGGTGGCGAAGTGGCTAACATGCTGACTTCTGAGTCGCTGGGTCGTGTGTTCCAGCCCAACCACGGGCATGGTTGTTTCCATATATTGATACTTTCTGTATAAAAGCGTATTCTAATGTAGCTCACGCGCATATTTAGTAAATAAAAATGCAATTTCTGTGGAATTATCGTCATTAATAATCTGTGTAATGAAATCAAGAGAAGAGAGAGATGAGAGCTCTGAGAAGAAGGAGGAGAAGGAGAGAAGAGAGAGATGAGAGCTGCGAGAAGCAGAAGACGAAAATGATCAAACCAGATGAAGGTAAGACCAGACAACCTGCTAAAAGTAAATTTGATTTTATCAAACAACGAATACTTTACAGTAGCTGAAAGTCGTGGATTTAAAGAACTAGGTAAGTCGTCAAGCAAACGTCTCATGTGAATTAAATATGCGTAGCAATAAAACTGTGGATACTTAGTCATGAAGAGAAAGAGGACCTTCCACTTTTCCACAACGTATTAAACCATAAATGTACATTTGGATTGCTATGCAATCATCGATAAGTATGTGGCATAGAAAGAGCAGAACAATGATTTATGGCTGCCATGATCGTGTTAGCTGATTTGTGACGTCATGTGAGCTGATTGACATTTCAGTGGGTGGGGCTAAGTAGCAAATTATAAAAATTAATTATAAAAAAACGGTGAGGATTTGAGAAGCGAAAATGTTTGTGTATTATCTAAGAGATGTGTTCTTTAATTTGACAGTGTTTATAAAAATCATGCATAGACCCCATTGTTTCAGAAATGCCACTTTTATCGGTTTGTTTCCGAAACCAATTGGTTTTATTTCAGTACACGTTAAAGATATTGACAATCTGGATCTGTCTGCTTTTTGGCTTCCTCATAGAAGTGTGGGTTACCATTTCTCGTTGCATCTGGAACTTTTTAAAATCGTTGGGCAGTGATAATCATGCCTAGTTCAGTCTCACTTGCGCCTTAAGTCCATTTCGTATATTGCTGAAGTCTTGGTTAACGAGGCATCAGCAACGATTTTTTTTCGTGCTATCTTTAAATTGTTTTCAGCCATCTAGAAAAAGTATGCCACTAGACTGATCATGTGTGTTGTTTTAAAGCTTCTCGAGCTAATTGAAGCGAATATTTCTCAAGAAATTCTTAAATACAACACTATATGGTATCGATGCTTCCATGCGGGAGGGGGGGGGGGAAGAAAAGAACTCGTGAAATAACAATCCTCGAGATTTGTTGTTATATAAAATGAAGCCTTTCTTTATTTTCATGGCTATATTTCTCTTTCTAGAAATCAAGATTATGAATGTATTAATCGGTTTCTTATGAAATTATTTCCTCAAATAACAATGATAAGAAAAAATCGTTAAATTTTTCAAACAATAACATTAAATAGTGAGAACAAGGACTTTTTTTTTTAACAAAAATGAACCGACTTCATGGGTCATAAAACTTCCCAGAAAAATATTCAGTCGAATAGCGAAAACCCCAGCCAAATCGGATCAGTAGTTTTTGAGAAAATCGCGAACATACATACATACGGATATACAGGCTATTTCTAAATTATGTCCCGTATTCTAAATGTTTATTACTCAAAAACGATTACAGATTTTAACGTGATTTTTTTTATTCACAAAAAAAACTAAACAAATTTCTTAGCATGCCTTAATAAATTTCTATGTGCCCACATTTATGGCATGAAGGACGTCAAAGCGAAACTCGATTTCCTCCCATGTTGGGGCTAGCATTTCGGGGGTGATTTCAGCGATTGTTTCAATTATTCTGTTCTTGAGAGTTTCAATGTCATCAAGGTTGGTCTTGTACACTCTTCTGTCTTTCACATATCCCCAGAAGAAAAAATTCAGAGGTTTCGTGGGGGGTGGGGGGGGGGGGGGGGGGGGGGGTTCGTATCGGGTGACCCATCCCTTCCAATCCATCGTCCTGGAAAGTTCGTATTAAGGCACTGCCTATAGGCAAGTCCCAGTGAGAATATGCTCCATCTTGTTGGTAGACTATGTTGGGCTGCAGTTCTTCCACCTGTGGAATCTGGTAGTTCTCCAGCATATGTAGGTAGGTTGCAGTGGTAATGGTGTCCAATTAAACCTCCAAACCGAAAAAGAAAGGTCCAATTACTCGATCGTGCATTAAATCGCACCAAATAATAACCTCTGGATTATTTTTATTATTATTATGAAAAGCTTTTATTATAAGCTTTTATTAACTTTGCTGTGTTAGTTGTTTAGGTCAAATCTTGTAATCAATATTAAACCAACTTTCCGACAAGCTAGGGAGCTGCAATTTGACACACTTATGCAGAATCGATGACAATTTATGATAAAGAAAAAAATTTTCAAATCGGTTCATTGGTTCGTGTTCTAATGGTACTAACTCATTACTACGAATTGATTGTTGTAACAATTGGACATTTCGTTATGGCGAGAGTAAATGTATCTATTGTTTATTGTTGCAAAATTAAGCTGTGTTGTTGCCACTAAATAAAACATTATAAAAGCTTGGTTTGATAAAACCTTTTTCCTCTTAACTTGTTATTTAACTTGCAATGTTAGTTTGTTTAGGTCAAATCTTGTAATCAATATTGAACCAACTTCCCGAGTAGCTAGAGAGCTGAAACTTGGTACACATGCGCAGGACCGATGACAATGCATATTAATTTTTTTTTTTCAAATCGTTTCACTGTTTCGTGTTCTAATAGTGCTAATTCATTACTACGTACTGTCCAATTGCCACAACAAAAAATTCGTTATGACGAAAGTTAAATGTATCTGTTGTTTATTGTTACAAAATTATGCCATATTGTTGACGAGATATTAAAATAATAAAAAACATGATGAAAGCGTGTTTTTTAAACCCTTTTTACATAACTTATTTGAATAATTAAAAACCGTCCCAGAGGAATATTCAGTCGAATAGCGAAAACCCCATCCAAATCGAATCAGTAGTTTTTGAGAAAATCGCGAACATATACATACAAGATACATACGGGTCAAACACTGAACGTTCTTTTTTTGAAGTAGGTTAAAAAAGTGATAGCCAGTTAGCGAGGGTCTGAATGGAAAAGATTCTCATAGTGCAAGTTGTTTATCATTTCTAGATGGTTTTCTTGACACGGGTGGTCTCGCACTGTCATGAATCAGTAAAATTCATCTCTGTTGACAAATCTAGACTGGTAACTAGTCATTTTGAGACACTGCTTCCAGGTGGGTGCAATATTTTTCTGCATTAATGGTTTCGCTACATTTTAGTTGCACATTGCCTACCAGTCAGTATCTTTGGATAAAGAGGACTCATCGGCATCTGACCATCCAGCTTTCGTCACAAAGTGTCATCTCTTTGCCTCACTTCCATTTTGTGACTAGCTAGAAATGATTCCTTCAAAATCCAAATCATCTGGCGGTGTTTTTAAATATGATGGTGCACCCTGAAATCGGACATTTCATGCACACTACCGTGATATTTCCAAAAATTATTATGAATTTAAAATTTTTATTTCTTTAAGGGACCACTCAGCATCAAAACGCGACTGGTGGAGGAAAGAAAAAGGATAAATCTGGTAAGTTCACTAATAATTAAAGATAGTTTTCTCAATTAAAAATCGTTCATTTAATTATAATTAGTTTGGTTTTGATATAATCAGAACTCGTATACAACCTGCGGCCAGAAAGTTCGGTGAATGAATTTTTATTTCAAGTACATTATTGTCCAGCATCAAATACAACTTACTGTCCTTCAAAATAATTGCCATGGATGGCAATGCAATGTTGGGAACGAGTGTACAAGTCCTGGAAACTCCGGGTAAACCGTTCTTTTGGAATGGCTTTCAGCTCGGCCGTCACGTTGCTTTGAATGTCGGTGATGTCCGTAAATCTTTTTCCCTTCAGAGGAAGAAGTCCGGAGGTGACAAATCAGGTGAGTAAAGGGGGGTGATTGAGCATCACTACTCCCTTCGCGGCCAGGAACTGTCGTACAACCAAGGGAAAAAGATTTACGGACATCACCGACATTCAAAGCAACGTGACGGCCGAGCTGAAAGCCATTCCAAAAGAACGGTTTACAACTAATGCTGGACAATAATGTATTTGAAATAAAAATTCATTCACCGAACTTTCTGGCCGCAGGTTGTATTACTTCTTGATGTTGCTATTTTCACTCCCAAACAGTAGCATAGAATTCAAAGAATAATAAAAAATGAAAGCAGATACTCATTTCTCCTTTTTCTTTTAAAGGAACGGTACCTGATGATCCTAAGAATATAACGATCGATGGAAACCCAGCCACGTGTAAAAAGTTTAAATCGAAAACCAATGAGATCTGGTGGACTTTCTCATTAGACGAACCCCATCCTGTAAAATATGTTACGGTGACCGTCAAACTCGGTAAGTGGAGACAATTTCCTTCTCTTTTTCAATATAATAAGGATAACCTCATCTCGATTTTGGGTTGCAGTTCTCCATCTCTCTCAGATGTTCATACATTCATCAAACTCACAAGTCGTAATGGTTTCGAAGTCTATGTTAAATGTACGGTGACCTTCTTCTACTCATCCAGTGTCCAGTGACGATGCCTGTGTGCCCATAGCAGGCGCGCTTTCTTATTTTGCGGTGACAGCGACGGTACCCGTACTGGCCACCTGTTGTTAAACCCAGCTCGGGGCAAGGTGCGCCGCACCGTGTGCTCCGAAATGGGTTGGGATGCTCCCTCGTTGAACTGCGCTGCAATTTGTTAGGCTGTTCCCGTCCTGTTGCTATGGATGATTCTTGCCATTCGCCGTTGGTCTCGTTCATCCACGACCCTGTTTCGTCCGGAGTTGTGTTTGTTGGAGGTTGTTTTTGGCATAACTGCTATTCACGGAATACCCTTGACTCTGTTGCACGAGAAAACCCGAGGAAGTTCGTGGTTTGGAAAATGTTCTACTGCGCCCGTCGAGCTCCAACGATCATGCCTCGTTCAAAGTCGGTCAAATCCTTGCATTTACCCATACATTTTCAGTCCACTTTTGCTGTTGCTGCTGACTGCAACTTGTGATCCAATGCATCCCTTTTATACACCGCTTCGCCCTGTTCCATTGTTTGGGTGTTACTGGGAGGTTGATCGATTTTCCGTATAAGGTGTCTCTAATAAATTGGTCGTTCAGTGTTTACGGGGCAGTACTGCTGAGTAGCCTATTTGCTCGACTGCAAGAAAGAAAGCCAAACAACTGAAACGTCATAAATAAGTCGACCAAATCTAGGGCTTACTATTGGTAGAAATATGATTACCAATGGTCGAAACATGATGATGCAACAATGTATGAGCGGATAGGCTACCCAGCAATACTGCCCTGTATATATTTGCGACACCCTGTATACCCAATCACAAGCGAGGTCATAGAAGATATGCCACAAAAACGGTAGACCAAATACGATTGTTGCACCCATTGTTTTTTCCGAAGTAGTTACTGCAATACAATCAGTAATAATTCTATTTCCCCTTAACTAATATAATAATAATTTTTGCCTGTTATTTTCATTTTTATTAGAATCCGGACAAACTTTCTCGTCTCAAGTGGAAGTGGACGGAAACCCCTGCGGCGTGATAACATTAGAAAGTAAGGGAAAAAAAATTTGAACAAGCTTAATGTGTTTGTTAAATCTATTAAAGTTATTGACAAGCAGATATAAATCAATTTTTTTATAATCTTAATTCCCTGATTGAGGAACAATTGCTTATTAAGTACCGAAAAGTGCTTTATGCTATCAGTGTGGAGAAACGTGCCTGTCTGTCTGTCCGTCCGTAACTCTAACTCGTCCGAGGCCATGAAAGATTTTCAAAATCTGTTTTCGTCAGTCGATGAATATGGTTCATGG
Source organism: Rhysida immarginata (assembly GCA_023313115.1). Taxonomy (NCBI): domain Eukaryota; kingdom Metazoa; phylum Arthropoda; class Chilopoda; order Scolopendromorpha; family Scolopendridae; genus Rhysida; species Rhysida immarginata. The sequence goes on from JAHWFO010017424.1 coordinate 110,525, forward strand.
CACGAACCAGTCAAAATATTATCTATATCGGTTCAATAGCACGTGCACAAATGGTACCTTCACGACCCCACCAAGAAATTTTCAATGGAGAGATATATTAAGTAATATATCAAATAATTCGTTATGTCGAGATAGAAGCGGATATAAATTACTATTTTCGCCAATTAATAAATATGGTTCCGGGAATGAACCATTTTGAAAATGATTGGAATTGAAACAATAGCACGTGCTCTAATGGTACCCTTATGACATCCTAAAATATTTTCACTGAAAAGATATGGCATGTAACATATCAAACAAATTGGGATGATGTGTCATAAATGAATATAACGTAAAATTAATTAAACAGGTGGTGGCCTTACAGTATAACAGAGGGACATCAGGAGTTCCAACTAGTTTCGCCATTTATTCCCGGCTTTGCCAAGGATATACACAGCAAGAGGCATGCAAGCCTTTATATACAGAACAGTGGTACAAATTATGCATATACATGAACCAATAGGATACAAAAGAAATAAAGAAGAAATAATGGCCAACAGGATAAATAGAAAAAACACAGATTTTGAAATATAAAGGCCAATAGAAAAAAGGGGTGTAAACGCTAATTTTTTTTTTTTTATAAAATACAAAAAGAAAATATACAAAGGGATGGTGCGCGTTTACGCGGACCGAAAAGAGAACTTATCCGGTTGTCTGGGGACAAGAGGATTTACAGAAAAATAAACAGGCAAGAAAAAACAAAATGCAAAGGAAAACAAAAACCATAATAAAGAAAGCGAGAAAAAAGGGGATCATAATAGATCGGATAAAGAGTTAAGTATTGCATATACATTAAAGTCTGTTTGATAATTGAGAAGCAGGTGGGGGGAGGACTTCTTGGCCTTGAATATCTCGATCGCTTCGAGGGTAGCGGTTTTTTCTGGCTTATTGCAGATATGTAGGACAGACATAACATCTTCTTGCGTCTTTAAAGCGTGTCCGGAATCTTCGAGGTGGTTTGCGTAGTGGGAAGTACGATCTCGTTTTCTATATGAATCAAAGTGTTCTTTGAATCGTACTGCAAAATTGCGGGTCGATAATCCTACATAAAATTTGTCGCAAAACGCACAATTCAGGCGGTAAACTCCGGATTGGGAATATTTGTCTCTGGTGACGGCGGCGGGTGGGTTCAGGATGCGGGCTGATGGTGAAGGAGTACGAAAAGATATTCGAAGGCCAAGGGACGACAGGAAGTTAGAGAGCTGGGAGAAACTAGGGCCCAGATACAATAAGGACGTCCATTTCTTGGGAAGGGGCGAAACAAGAAGGGAGGGGGAGAAGAACCTGTTAAATTAATGCTAGTCGAAATTGGTTCCGAGGAACCTGTTTTAGTGGAACTATTATGGTGCATGTAACCTTCAATGCTAAAATATGGCATATAGTATATCAAACAACTTAGAATGATGTGTCGTAAATGAATATGAGGTAAAATAATGGTAATCCAAATTGGTTCAAAGGTAAGTGGTTTAATGGTATCATTTTGATCCATTAGAAACTTACAATGTTAACATAGGGTGGATGAAAAATATGGTTCCACGAATGGTTTAGTTTAACTTTTCATTACTTGGTTATGTCATTCCTTAATGGTTTATTAATAATGAAATGAAGGCAGCTCTATAAGCAGAGACATTTATAGATAATTCGAGTAAAGAGAATTTGGAAAACTGCAGTAAAACGACCATACGGCCAAGATACTTTCGCTTTTCTCACTGTTGAGGTGACTAAATTTCTTCCGATTTCAGACAAGAAGAAGAAAATAAAAAGGCTGACTGAAGGTATTGATTGCAACAATTTCGAAGGCAAAAATGTGACACTCACCGAGAAGCGCACTTACGAAATTGATAAGAAACTTTCCGAAATTCAGCTGTGCGAAGTCGAGGTGGAAAATAGAAAACTTGTAGGTAAATCACAATCATTATTTTCCATTTTATCAATAAGTTGAACAATTCATTTGAAGCAAAGTTTTTATCGTTATTTACTACAATGAAACTGGCCCTTCTGGCATGAATTTACGGAATCAGTTATCGTTCATTTCATTAAAAATTTCAATGTGGTTGTATTTTCTATTTCAACTGAAGGCTACAAATAGAAAATGCTATCAAGAAAAATCATTGAAACTACAATCCAATAGGTCGAATGAATTTGGCTCGCCTTTGACAGATACCACTTACTAAAGTTGCCAACTAAATACCCCTATAGTGTGATCACGCGACTATATTTTCATCTACCAGGTAACCACAGAAGTTCTTGCCGTTTTTATTTTGCCATAAAAAGAAGTGATAGAAGATATGCAAATGAGTGTACCATATGGTTCATAATCTGTCAGGGGTGAGCAGGAAGGTTAACCTGTATAAATAACGACTGTTGGCCATTCACATCAATCACATCTCATGCAGAAGTAAAGACAAATGGAGGTATCGAAGGAGATGTATAGATGTTGTTTGCTTTATGACTTCAAGGTGGGCTTGTCAGCAGCAGCAGCATCAAGTCGCCGAATGTGTCTTGCGTTTGGGGATGATGCTGTGAATGAACGCACCGCGAGGCATTGGTTCCAGAAATTCAGGTCGGGAGAATTTGCCATTTCTGATGAACCCCGCAGCAGTGGTCGACCACAAGCCTTAGATGACCAGGCCCTGAAAACGGCCATAGAGGAGGAGGACAGCAGTTTAACATGTGGTGAACTTGCCAGACGGTATCAGGTTTCTGATGAAACAGTTTCACGGCCTAGTAAAGACGTACAAGTTGAGCAAATTGGTACCCCACACGTTGTCGGAATCCAACAAGAATCAACGAGTGACAGCCTGCATGCCGTTGCTTTCTGGACATCGTAACGCACCCATATTTAATCGAATACTTACTGGTAACGAAAAATGTGTCCTGCATGACACTCTAAAGCGTTCCAAACATTGGTTGTCACCCCGGGACACCGTGACTCACACCTCAAAGCCACCCCTGCACTATCAACTGGCCAAACCACATGTACTCCCAGCAGTTGGAACGTGTGCAACAGGCATTGCAGTAGAAGGAGCCAGCAATGGTGAATCGCAAAGGGGTACTCTTCCTCCTTGACAGTGCCCGGCCACATGTGGCGCGGGTGGCCAGAGAAACCATAGAACGGCTTGGCTGAGAAACTTATGTGTCATCCACCTTACTCACCAGATGTTGCTACAACGGATTATCACCTTTTCCATTCTCTGGCCAACCATCTTCGTGGAAAATCCTACACACCAATAAATGAGACCTGCGAAAGGCACGCACGGAGTTCTTTGAGCCCCAGACCGGCAAGTTTTACAGCCAGGGGATTGATCAACTGGAGACACGTTGGCAGAAGGTGCTAGATGCCAATGGGAAGTACTTTGGGGACTAGCGATACGCTGCTTTTTGTTTTCCGGGAAAAACTGCAAGAACTTTTGTGTTTACTTGGTATATACAGGGTGGTCCGTAAGTCTGTCCCCCCCTTTTATTTTTTGAACCGAAGCAGATATGTCAATTTTGATGAATCCAATGAATAGGAAGTTGTGGGTGGCCTATCCTTTGGTGCACTTTTCATCATCCCAAATATGCAAATTAGGACACATTCAAAATTTATCTCAAAAACCGTAAGGGATAGAGAAAAAAACCCAATTGCAAACTTGCTCAGCATAAAAAAACAAATAAAACAAAAAAAATCATCCAAATCGGACCAACCAATCACCCACAATCACGTGGTGAACTGACGCCACAATCACCATAACACAAATGGCCACGGAACCTGACTGACGCCAAAACATGCCTTTTATTTGCTTTTCCGCATGAAAGTGAATGTAAGTATGGTAATTTATGTTATTTTTTTGATTTGCATGCTTTACATGGTGGAAATACCAACATTCAGTTTTCCTTGTGCAGTGTGACTGTTTGTAAGCTACAAACAGTTCACCACGTGGTTGTGGGTGATTGGTTAGTCCGATTTGGATGATTTTTTTTGTTTTGTTTGTTTTTTTATGCTGAACAAGTTTGCAATTGGGTTTTTTTCTCTATCCCTTACGGTTTTTGAGATAAATTTTGAATGTGTCCTAATTTGCATATTTGGGATGATGAAAAGTGCACCATGGGATAGGCCACCCACAACTTCCTGTTCATTGGATTCATCAAAATTGACATATCTGCTTCGGTTCAAAAAATAAAAGGGGGGGGCAGACTTATGGACCACCCTGTATATATGAGGGTTGTTCAAGAGGTTTTTATCTCCTGGTCCCTAACTTTGTTATTTGTTAACCGGTTTACAAAATTCTTTTTATATCTGATTATACATTTGTCCTCTATGTAATGTACTATATACTTTTCGACATAGTCCCCATCCCTTTCCACGCATTGCGCCAACGCGTAATTAATCGGGTGAACCCGTCGGAGAGGAATTCGGGGGTTGTTGTCGACACCAGAATTGAATGGCATCTTTCACCTCGTCGTCTGAACTCAATTCACGTCCCAAAGGCGTTGTTGTTTGTTCAACAGAATAAACCCTTTTAATTAAAAACTATTCTTGACAAGTTTTTTCAGTTATATTAGCTTTCACTATTTAGTTTACACCTTTTTTTTAATTAAAACCCGAGCAACGCCGGATATTAAGGCTAGCTGTTTCATATAAATTTATTCCATTAGATTCAAAACAAAATTTAAATTTTCTTTTTCTTTTGTTAACTTGGCAACCACACCGAATGTTTCTTCAGAGAGCCAAGGCGATATGGATAAAGGTAATTTTGTCAATAATAATGCTGACAATAATACGAAATACTTAACATACCGATCAATATCAATATCGTTTCAGGCAACAAAGATAAAGAAAATGTGCTTGCATCAATTGTAGCCCTCACTGCCACTGTGTGTTTCTTCTTACTCCTTGTAATACTCATCTTCATTTCAGTGAAGCGGATAATGAAGTGAGTACACAACAACAAAGCATTGAATTATAAGCGAGGACCTAGGAAACTTAACTCATGTTCTACATTTTATTTCAGATCTAAAGAAACCATCAAGAAGATGGAAGCCGAAGAAGCGCCACAGAGAGAGCTTTCGGCCAGCGGAGTTAACCTAGCTAAGGCAGGCACTGTGGATCGCGGGGAGAGCGGCATTTATTATGAAATACGTGAGACCACGGATCTAGAACTTTACTCCATTCCTGTAGAAAACGAAGAAGATTCTGTCTACATTGAACCGTATGAGGAAAGGCCGACGGTAGAGAGTGATTTGAGTAACCCTGTGTACAGTCATTCCTCGGCATATACGGCTACGACTGACGGAGAGACACCGCTATAGTGGGAACAGATTACAAATCATACAGGATCTTTACAAAAGACCAGTGAGGTTTGGTAATCCAATAAAATAGGTATTTCCCGCCTTATATGGGTGCAAATTGTGCCATTAGGAAGAGCAACCGTCCTAATAATACAGTGTCCTTCAATGTGTACACGATAATGAAATTTCTCCCATATTCGATGACACGGACTGTAGTGCAAATGTTATCCGATCAGGAAATTCCTGGCGGGATCTGGATAATGATGGTACGTAAATTTTATCTTTAACGAATCTCTAAAGGAAATAATCGCACAGGAGAACACGATTAAGGACACTCGCACATTCCTGTGAAGCTCCTTTCATTTGGAGAGTAGGGAATGAAGGAGTGCTTCTGAACTGTTTTCTTCCACAACGCTGTATTGGCCATGCCACAAGTAATGAGACAACTTTCTATCGTGGGCACATTGTTTGCCGGATCTTGAGCCATACGATAATTTCATTTGGAGATTAAATGTAAGATAATAACTGAAGAAACACTCCAATAAATGGAGTGTTGGTTAGAGCAGTGCCAGCGATAGGCATGGTCCCCGGTTCGAATCCGGGTCGTGGAATTTTTCCTTCCCTTTTCAATTGATCTTTCATTTGGAGATTAATTAAAAACAACGTTTACGTTCCACCAATGCCCACAGGATCTCGTGGTCGGATAAAACGTCCACTGCAGGCCGTAACGCCGGTCATATTTCGTCGGCTACTGGAGGACTTTGATTTTCGTGTGAACAAAAATGCAGAAATTGAAGGATTAAGCTGCACTATTCATAGTCCTTCAAAGTTTGCACCAATATTCACACGATAATCAGAACTTGGACAGTGGGTTTTCCTATTGACGAAATCTCCGCCCACGTAGATTGGGTTAATGGCTATTTTATTAGTTTATGAAACCTTCAACATTATTTTATAAAGAACCTATATAAAAGCTACAGTAAAATCTGTCTATAACGGCCATTCGTGAGACCAAACAAAAGTGGTCATTAAGTTCCGGTTAGATTTATTTAGAGGCTGAAAGAGCCACTGGAACCAAAGGAATGTGATCATTAAGCTCAGGTGGTCTTAACACAAGTTTCGCAGTATTTAATTGCTTGATGGACCAGTTGTTTGATTTTGTATGTTAATGTATGTAATTAGTGTAATCTTATTGTACAAAAATTTAAATATTAAACTTTAAGATATAGACCCTAAAAAGCAGCCTCTTATTGGATACTGACCTTATAAAGTGTTTACTAGCATATCCCAACAGGTAGTGGCATCGGCCATGATAGTCGAGGTTCCTGGTTCGAACCCAGGTCGCAGAATTTTTCCTTCCATTTTTCGATAGAAAAACAACATTGTTTTTCCTTTTCTTTTTAATCGGTGAACATCATTTTTCAAAATTCGATTACAAGGTGAGGCAAAATGCACTCACATGCCAAAAGTCATGGGATAGCACCTAATAACGTGTGGGACCTCCTCTAACCCGGCAAAGTGCAACAGTGCGACGTGGCATTCATTGCACAAGTCGGTGGAAGGCATCTGAAGACTTTGCCAACCATTCCGACTGGAGAGCTTCCCGCAATTGCCCATTACGGAGCCACCACCAGCTTGCCCAGTACATGCTTGGCAACTTGGGTCCATGGCCTTCATGGGGTCTACGCCACGCTCGAGCCCTACCATCAGCTCGTGTCAGCTGGAATCGAGACTCATCAGACTAGGTCACACGTTTCCAGTTGTCAAGTGTCCAGTCGATGTGTTCGTGGGCCCAGGAGAGAGGTTGCTGACGATGTCTTGTTGTTGGCAAGGGCACCCTCGTGGGTCTTCTGCTTCCATATCCCATAGACACCAGATTTCGTTGCACAGTTTGCAACGATACAGCTCTTGTATCACCCTGGTTAAAATCTGATGTCATCTGGCGTAGTGTCAGTTGCCTGTTAGCGGTGACCATCCTACTCAGACGCCGTTGGTCCCGTTCATTGAGAAAGTGTGTTCGACCACAGCATTGTCCATGGTGGGAGGCAATGCCGTCAAGTTGGTACTCTCGGTAGACTCTTGAAACTGTGGACCGTGGGTTGTTGAATTTTTGAGTCACCTCTGATATTGAATGACCCATACGTTGTGCTTCACATATCAGGCCAAGTTCGAACTCGGATAGCTCTCGTCGTGTAGCCTTTCTCACCTTACCTCTTACTCATGACAGAGAAACTAATCATACTGACACTGATTTGCATATTTATACTGTTTGCACATGATACTACTGATACTTGAAAAATAGTCCACTGCTATCACATGACTTTTGGCTTGTGAGTGTAGTTACCAAAGTGGTTTTTATTTTAAAATGAACTTTAAGTTATGGCTTAAAATAGTAATAAATAACAATAATGGGGTTTTACCTGCCTTTTGATTTTTATTACATTTATAGACCCCCCCCCTATTAAACTGTCAGAACTTAGCACAAATTCATGCATAGCATGTGCTTATGATGATCACTGATTAAGTAGTGAATAGAAACTGGAGCTGATACTCCAAACATCAGGAAATGATATTACTTGGAAACATGGAAAGAAAATTTCTGCGACCTGGGCTCGAACCAAAACCTCGAGTGGCATATACTCGACACCTCTACCAATTTTTCTTTTCATTTTTCAATAACATCATTTCCTGATGTTTGGAATATCAGATCCAGCTTCTATTCACTATTTAACCAGTGATCATCATAAGCACATGCTATGTATGAATTTGTTCTAAGCTCTGACAATAAGAAGAACCAAAAGGCAGGTAAAACCCCATTACTTTTATTTATTACGATTTTAGGCCATAACTTAAAATTTATTTTTTAAAAAAAACCCACCTTGGTAACTATTCTGCCTCATCTTGTAATCGAATTTTGAAAAAAAATATGTTCACCGATTGAATAATTGAAAAACGTTGTTGCTTATATTTTTTAATAATTTTACATTTGGTGCTTTGGAAGGTCAAACTAATGTTCTGATGACTTTTGCATTATCTCATTGGTCATTAGATGAACATCTTTAAACATGGGAGAATTACTTATTCAGATTACAACATCTGTCCATAAAGTTCGGTGAATGAATGTCATATTGCGAGTTGATTGCTGGCTTACATGAAATAGCACTTACTACCCTTCCAAGTAATCCCCTTCGATGGTAATGCATTCTGGGATGGGCTGTAGAAGCCCTGGAAACCCCTGGCGTAGTCGTTTTTAGGGACAGTCTTCAGTTGGGTCGTAACATTATGTTGGATGTCCGGCCACTTCGGGAGGCGTCTTCAACGGTGTTCTGGTCCCCTCGGAACCGTTTAAACTATTCATAAACACACTTCAAAATGACAGCACTTTCTTTGTAAACTGTTGTCAGCATTTCATGAGTCTCTTTCGTTCGCCGATCCATTTTGGGTTTCGAACGCGCGCACTACACCTTCACTCCTCTCTCAAATTTGTTTAAACATGTCTCGACCTGTCTGGGGCAGGGTGCGACGGTGGCGCACTCTTACGACCATTAGCAATATGACGTCATTCACCGAACTTTATGGACAGAGGTTGTGTTTCAATAACATCTGACAAGACAGAGTTATCTTATCTTGTACAGAGGGTAGATTATCGTTCTGCGATAATCCACAGCACTTACTTCTTCGAGGGAGATTTGCACCATCCCAGTAACTAACGACTGCTACGACATGACATTAGCAGCCGGGACCGACGGCTTAACATGCCCTCCGAAGAACGGGGGGGGAGGGGGGTTCATGATGGAAGAGCTGCTGGCAGACGAACAAACCAGTGGCTATCACCAGCTGCTGAGCATCCAGCACTGGTCACTCAGCAAATGGGTCAGACTAAGGTCCCCCAAATAGCCGTCCCACCCAGCAGTGGTCCTCAAGCCACTGGCTGTCACCCAGCCAGCAGCTAGCCCTGCCTGAAGTTGCTTAACTCCATCGATGGGCGAGCTGATCGACAAGACAACCAGACACCGGCCATCCCCACAAGATAGTTACTTATAAACTACCTATTAATTTTATAATACTCATCAAATATGTTATTTCTTCAATGAAATCTTAACTTGCTTCTGTAACTTTGCTACAATTTCTAATAAAACAAATTGAGCATTATACGGTTTTTGAACGGAGATCGAGTGTAGCGTTACGTAATTATCAAGGGGGGGGGGATCTGAATGTGCGCTACGGGTGCGTTACAAGGGGGAGGGAAATAGTTAAAAAAGAGCCAATTTTGCGTTACCTAATTTATGGCCGACCCCATAGACTTGTCTTTTACAAGACAAATTAATATTCCTGCGAATGAGATAAGATTTGGCAACAAGACACCATTAATACTGATTGGTCACATTAATAATGAATAAAATTAGTTTGATAAATTGGTATTATTTGTTCATTTCCTCGATAGTTTTTGATGAAAAACATGATAAATGCTATCGGTATTAAACAAGGTTGGTACTGCTGGTGCCACTGACTCCGGCGCGAGAGCAGACTCTGCTGCCAAGTTAGTGAAATTTTCACTAGATCTAGTGAAAAAATATGCATCTAGTGAAATTCTAGTGCACTGAAATTTCTAGTGTATTTTCTAGTGATTTTCTATTTTTATGATTAACATGTAATTTTTTAAGTATTTTTTAATACACTGCTTTGCATTGAAATTGTCCCACCAACAAAGAGTTATCCGACCTTATCCATATTTATTTGGGGAGTTCGTCTACCTCCGACTAGTAAACGATTGACGGGACATGACCAATTGGGTTGATACAGGGTGTCCGGGTGCCTGAATAGGCTCATAAGTTGATACCTGTGCGAGACGTTTCATGCAGTAGGGAGGAAGTAACTGCCTCGTGAACGTACACTACTGAAATCCGCACAATGCATCGCCGCTAGAGGTGGTGCCACAACCTACTGATGCCGCTTTCCGTTGGGACACCCTGTACAAACGTGTGCACGTCTTGGCTCCATAACTTAATAACGGTGTGTTCCCATGTATCTCTTGCTGTATACCTACTTTTGGCTCATTCGGATAACTCCTTGTGGGTGGGGCAATTTCATTGCAAAACGGTGTATTTTATCAGTCCACTGGTGATGCCACTAGTGGTCAAATGATTGAAATGATATCATGGCCACTTATTACCCATGGCAGGATCTCAATCAGCCTGAGGCCAATCAGTGTCAATTTACCTTGCACGTACATCAAATTTGGCTTGAACATAAAACCAAAATTTATGCACAACGCTACTGCACAAGTTGGGAAAAGAACCAGCGTTCAAGGATAAGTGTTACAAAGAAGTTTTTTTAAAGTTAGAATGTGTTTGAATGATACGAAAATTCAATCAATACATTTACGACAATATAGCCAATTGTTCAGTAGAGGCTGAATTAAATGAGATTTTCAAAAATCTCGATTGTGATAATTTCTAATATGACAATGTATTTATTTAATGATTTCATAAAGATGTAGAACTTCTTATTAGTCAAAATAATCAATGTAACTATTTGCGTTGTTAAATAAAATTTTAAAATTATTTAAAAAGAAAAAGACTTATTAAATTAAGTGAAATTTTTAGTGAAATAGAATTTTTTCCTAGTGAAATCTAGTGAAATTTCATCACTAATCTAGTGATGGCGCTGTTGGAAGACTTGGCAACACTGTACGTCACGTTGGAGTGGAAGGCGGACCTCTTCGGGATGAGGTAGTGGGGAACGGGGAAACCAGCCAGGCAGCGCCGGGTCGCGCCGCGCGAACACAGTCGCACAAATTTGGCTCGTACTACGCAGCGCCACACCATTCAGCTTAGTATGAGGTTCAATTTACGGCGCTGCTTGCGATTTGCGACCCCATGTGTCTTATATCACCTTAATCACCTGAATTTCGTCTACATCGTAGTGTATTTTTTGAAGGAGATAATTTAGACCCTGGATATTCAATCTCGGTTTATACCAGTTTTGAATAAAGTAATTTTGAATATCGAGAAAAATTATTTTATGGTTTTTTATAATACAAAAATAGGCATTTTTATCCTCTGAGAAATTATTGCTATTACTCATTTTTATGATGGTTTTCTTTTATGTAAGAAAGTATATATGTATGAAAAGTAAAAATAGTGCAAAGTATCAATTATCAACTAAATTTAGTTTTATAAATGCCTTTCCTGAAATATTCATGTCTAATTTTAACGGAAAAAGAAGGGTTTTTAAATTTCTTTCTAAAAGTTGCGTTTTTTAGATAATATTGAAAAGTTTTTTGAGGTTTTCTATTAATAATGAGGTAAATTAAGTGATAGATTTAAAATATTCATGAATTTCATTTTTGAACATTAAAAAAAAGTAGTTTCAAATACGGTCTCATAGACCCGTGCCACCTCTGAAGTGTTAAAAAGTCTGTCAACCTAAATGGAGCGAGAATTCTGATTGGCTATATGGCAGTTAATACGATCAGGACAAAATAATCATCCGCCGAAAGCACGTTATGTTCTCTAGCCAATCAATCCCGCGATAATTTAAAACAAATGAAATGTGGAAAGCTGCTTCGCTTTATTATAAAAGAGCATTATCTGCAGTGGTTTCCAATTTCCTGATTAATCTTAAAATTCTTCTTCGACTGTGCGTATGCGCATGTACAGGCTACATTGTGCGGGCGAATTTGTCGTTTGATTTTGGTTGACCTACTTTAGAATAGAACTGATCAAATTTCAACCTTAGGATATTCAGCACTTAGGAGAAACCGCCTATGACCGTTTAATAAACTATAAGCCAGGCTGAGAACTGTATTTATGAATTGAACCATTCCTCTTTCGTAATCGGAAAAACACGCGTCATATCAACAGTTTTCGAGAAAATAAGACTTTTAGAGGAACGTATGAGTCATTTGCCAGGGAGATGTCGATGAATAATATAAACAACTTAAAAGCGAAATCCCTCTAAACAGACTTGAATATCTAAATTCAAGTGCCATAGTGGGTCAGTTTTAATGCCTTCAGACTCTTATATTTTTAATATTTTTAAGAAATTTCTTTCATCCATCTCATATTCACGTTACTTCCTCATATTCCCATAGAGAAGTATGGAACAAACTATTCCGAATATGAAGTCATAAAATCCTCCAACTTCCCTTTAATATCACAGAGCGAAACAGTCACAGTTTAGTCAACAAAGAGTACAAAACAAACACAATAATAATAATAATTATGAAAACCAAAAAGAAACAAAGAGACAAACAAGAGTGACTCTTCTGATCTCCTTATTTGCTCAAGCTCACTAGTCTGACCTAATATCCCGCCTTTGTCATCGTTTCCGCCGACTGAACTTACAATGAAATAGGAAGCAAGTAATTCCTTTGTAAGAATTCGTACGTGACACTGATTTTCTTTATTAAATATCCCTTAGAAAATATCTTCCAAGAAAGGAATCAAAATGCTCTCTTTGTATTTACTAACTCTACTAACCCTTTATCTAGATGCCAGCGTGGAATCGGCTTCTTCGATAACAGGTAAGACATTCAGAGATATTTCTCAATAATAATATCTACGTTTCTTAATGATTTACAATGCTAAACTGAATGGTAATCGACATTATTCAACGAGTTTCTATCTCGGATAAGCCTATTCATCTTATAATCCTTCATTCGTTACTACACACATACACACACACTGATCAAGAAATTAGAAACAACTGTTAATCCTGTCTAAATATTTTTAATCCGTTTTTATATAAAATATTTTGAGGTCATATGATTAAAGCCTGTACTAATCTAAAAAAAGAGCTGGGTAAGTCTAATCATATAGCTTGGTGAACATAAAGAAAAGTAAGACTTGGAAATGGGACTAATTATTAGTGTAACGAACAGCCCACTGAATTCTCGAAAGGTACGATCTTCAAAGTATTCAATCGTTGAATCCACACTCTTCGAACCCAAAAAGGGGAACAACTGTGCCTTATAAAGAATCAATCATCATCCAGTGTGCAGCAACTGACAAATGATTTTAACAAAGACTATTCACGACCAGAATTGAAGCGAATCCTAATAAAGAACTCGTGATTTATGGAAGTTCGCCTACAATGGTGTAAGGAACGTGGTGCTTGAACGAAGTTCATGTGGTCTGACGAATCAAGATATACGTAGTTTTGTACCGACATTTTGGTGTGAGCCCCACGAAAGATAGGAGGTTTTTCTGCCAGCATGCCATATCGAGATAACTCGAGGTTATGGTAATTGTAGGGAACGTTTTCTGTTGGTATGGAACTGGTCCCCTGAATTCATGGAAAGTCGGGTTCACGAGTCCACACTGAATTCAAGAGAAATTCAATGCATGAATGCAACCGGATTAGCCCATATCATCGCTTTAAATATTGTGACTCAGCATCCGTGCCAATAGAACAAACATTTGCGTTGCAATTCTGTCGCAGTTACCAACGAACTTCGTTCATGAATGACTGTCTTTGAGCCATAGTTGTTACAAATTTCCCTTGGATGACTGCTTTTAAAGTTCGTTACTGAATTCTATATTTCCGTCTCTCCGCACTTTGTTTTAAGTTGCGGGACATATGATATGTGAAATCAATGCATCTTTCATCGCTGTATTTTATCCAATCATATTACTCCATATTTTATATTTCTGTATATAAGGGCGAGAAGCGTCTAGTGTAGTTTATATTCTTAATAAAGCCAGGAATAAATTGCGAAACTAGTCGGAAACTCTGTTCTCCCTTTATTCTATTGTAAAGTCTCTACCAATTTCAAAATAAAACTTCCCACTTATGAAGCGGCCCCTGAAGCGAGAGGATAGGCTACCCAACAGTACTGTCATGTATATTTTTGCAACACACTGTATGTGGCATCTGGAAGATCCCGAAGGAAGGTCCAGCATTTAGGGGTCCAATTTCCCTGATACTGCCTCTCCATCATAGAAATATCCTGATGGAACCTTTCTCCATGTTCATCACTTACGTCATTATAGGTGGAGGAGAGAATACAGGAACTGAATCTTTAAAATAATAAAATGCTTGCAGAAGCTCATCAAAAAGTTCTGCGTAGTTGAATTCCTTGTTCTTTCCCAAGAACCTTTCGATCTTTCCAGGCTGTTAATTCCACATGGAAACAAGGAAGTTTCAAACCACATATCAGCCTTTAGTCAACCAAGCAGTATTGTTAAATAGCGGAAAAATGTAGCTACGTATTAGTTTTACAATTTCCGTCGGTCCCCTCCATAAGTTTTACATTTTTTGAGGTAGAAGGTTGAAATTAGGAATGTAACTTACTTTGTGCATGTGCACCTTCATTATTTAGTTTAGTTTTTGATTGGACCACTGGGGTGGGAGTTAGAGGGAACCAAAAGTTCTAGGTATATTTTTTTTTGCATATATGAATGTAAAGGAGTGAAATTCGATATGCAGATTATTCTAGACAAGAACTATGGTACTATAAACCTTGGGCCAAATAATCCCTGTGGGGGTCGGAGTTGTGGGGGTGGCAGTCACTTGGCCTTTAGAACTATGGCAACATATAGCATGTGATATGGCATTCCATAGGAAATGATGAGAAACGAAAGAATATAGAGCTCTTTTTCATTTTCTAAACACTAGATTTAAAAAAATCAATTTTTCCATTAAAAAATTGGGATGGGGTTTAAAAGTGCAGATAAAAAGGTAAAAATATGCCAATACTAGGCAGCCGCTACGTACCTACACCCCCCCGGGGGGGGGGGGGTTAATTTCGTGTTTCAGTCAGAGTTGTGAAGTTAGTATATTGCAATAATAAAAGAGAGTAAGCAAATGGTTCAATACAGTATTGTTGCTATTATTAAGTAGCGGAAGAATGAAGCTACTTATTGGTTTTATAATATCCGTCTGTCCTTATCATAATTTCTGCATTTTTTGAGGAGAAGGTTGAAATTCGTAAATTAGCTTTCTATGGGCATGTCCACCTTCATTATTTAGTTTGGTTGTGATTGGCTCATAGAAATCGGAGTTTCGGGGATGGAGTTAATGGAGACCGAAAGGTCTTCGGTGTATTTAGGAAAGTAAAAAAGTGAAATTCGGTATGCAGATTCCTCTAGGGAAGATTTACATTACTATGAAGTCCCTATAGGGCATGTGGCAGTCACTTGGCCTTTAGAACTATGGTATGGCATGTGATATGTCATTCGATTGGAAATGATGAGAAACTCTTTTAAATTTTCTAAATAGTACGTTCGAAAAATTCAATTTTTTGGTATAAAAAATTGCGGGGGGAGGGTTAAAAAAATGCAGACAATGAGGTAAAAATAGATGAATTTAGGGCTTCCGCTACTTTTCTATATCCTCCTGGATCAAAACAGCTGTTCAAAGGTTTAATTTGCCTGTGTAAATTTGGCTGTGCTATAATTTCTAATAAAATACATTGGGGCATTATACAGTTTTGAATATCATTGATGGGGAGGGAAAGGCGAGTGCAGCGTTATGTAATTGTCGAGTGGGGAGGGAGCAGTAAAAAAAGAGCTAATAGTGCATTACATAATTTATGGATGATCCCAATTTGAAATTCTGCCCTAACATACTCAAAGAATTATTTAACAAATTCTCAACTACTACTGCGTCATAGCTAAGGCTCCTCCCTGGAAAGTTTACACAATTTTATTAGTAACGAGAAATATCATTAAAGTGACAGGATTCCTCCTTGATGTTGCTATTTTCACTAATAGACAGTAGCATAGAATTCAAAGAATGATCAAACATGAAAATTATAACTCATTTCTTCTTTTCCTTTTAAAGGAACAGTAATTGAAGATCCTAAGAATATAACGGTCGATGGAAACACAGCCACGTGTAAGGAGTTTATAACGACAACCAACGAAACCTGGTGGACTTTCCACTTAGGCGAACCCCATCCTGTAAAATATGTTATGGTAACCGTCACACTCGGTAAGTGGAGACAATTTCCTCCTCTTTTTAATACAATAAGGATAAACTCATCTCTATTTTGGGTTGAGTTCTCCAGCTCTCTCAGATGTTCATACATTCATCAGACTTACAAGCGGTAATCCACGAGTGCAACACTTTCAATAACATGCCAAAAAATAATGACACATTTGTAAATCTATTTGAGAATATACTGCTCTGTCAAAAGTATCTGGGTAAAACTTCTTCGCATACCAAGAGATGAAAATGGAGTTAGTAATATTTCATCCTTTGCTGCAATGACTGCTCCAACACCACGAGGAAGATTCAACAGCTTTTTGTGAATCACGTTTTTATTTGAATATCAGCATGGCATAGAGAATTGTCTTGGTGGAATAAAACAGAGGTGTCCGGATACTTTGGCAGGGCCGTGCATATTATCAAAGTTAAGCAGATCAGTTAACATTGAACGATTTTAACCTTCTTGCACGATTTCTTGTTAGTAGAACTTGCGTGATGACAAAGTTAGTTCAGAAGGTTAAGCCTAAAATGGTGAAAGACACAGGTTTCAGTTATCCCCTTATACGTGTAACTGGAAAGTGCATGGAGCAAGTCTCCACGTAAGTCAAATTGGTACTTGTATCAATAATGTTATTCAGGGGAAGAAACCACTTTCACCTCAAGACAGGGCTCGTAACATAAAACAAACCAGAAACAAACGAACCCAGACTACCAGGGTAACAGCCAACGTGAACAGACTTCTAATGCGTCTTTAGAAAACAACCAACGAGCTATGGTGTCTTTAGAAAACACACCGTCACATGGAACAATTAACTGAAAATATCTAAAAGAAGTCGGTCCCTTATTTAGGGGGGGGGGAACGGAACATATACTTTTCAAAATACTTGCATATTTGGCATATTATAATATTCTCAGTCAAAGTTTTGCACAAACTTACCAAAAAACATGGGGCATCACTAATTTAACGGAAACCCTTAGAAAAAAGCATGTGTTAGTATCTAGTTGGTTCACCTTTTGCTGCTATTACAGCGTCTATTCTGTCGGTCATACTGCTCACAAGTTTTTGATGTTTCCGCAGGAATTTTTCGCTATTCCGCCAAAAGTGCCTTCGACAGTTCAGTCACAGATTTCGGGCGCTCCGCTCTTACGCGCAATCGACGCTCCAGCACATTCCAAAGACCTGCGATGAGGTTGAGAGTAGGGCTCTGTGCAGGTCAGTCAAGTTCTTGCATCCCTATTATATCAAACCATCTGCCCGCAACCCTAGCTTTGTGGCAAGTTGCGTTATCGTGTTGAAAGAGAAATAGGCCATTTCCAAAGCGCTGCCAGAGAGCCACAGAAGCAATTGATCCCAGACCAAACCACGAAAAGCATCTCCCAACCTTCACTGACCCTCCGCCAAACTTCACTGTGGGCACTACAGAATGTCCGATATATTCAGCTGGCAGTTTTAAGACGTCTAAGTCACATAATCACGAACCCCGAAGCATAAACTGAAGCGTAAGCAGCGTCGAGTTCGAGTATAATAATGCAAGGAGCATCTGATGTGGGGTGTTGGTAAGCTAAGCATATTGAAAGGACGTGTGAATTCGGAGGTTTACCATGAAGTACACTTTATATTCGAAGATTTTTGTGACGACGATTTCATTTTCCAACAGGATGGCGCATCAAGTCAACATCAAAGAGCACCGAATAACTCAATGAAAAGCAAATGCATGTACTTTCTTGGCCGGCCAACTCCTCGGACGCGAATTTGATTCAAAATTTGTGTTAAATTATGAAGAACCAGTTAGGAATTAAAGCTCCAAGACAGAACTTATTGCATCTATAAAAAATTTGGGCATCTGTGATGGTGGAGCAATATTGTTTACTTATCAACAGTTTGTCTGCCAGATTAAAAGCTAACATCAGAACAAAACGAAATCCTATTTCATATTAAAGACTGTGATAACTAACAAATTGCGTTTTTGTTTTGTTTGAAAACCTCATTTTTCTGCTGAAGTCTACTAATTTTTTGAACAAGCAATTTTCAAACTGAACATCTTGTACTTAAACTATTATTTCGATATATGCAAAGCCTAAAAAAATAAATTAATTACTCAAGTGAACTGGTTTTCTCCTTATTCTAATATTCTGAGTCAAACTTGTAGAAAAAGTAATCAATGTAAACCCATTTTCATCCTTCCAAGTTAACTCCCCAGAACCACCTAAAAATTTTCTGGCTTTGGGCTCCTTAAAAAAGGCTTTAAAACTGGCGACCTTCGTATAATGCTGAGAGGAAGCCTGTGAAAACATGTGCTGCGAACAAGTTTGGAGTAACATCCATCTTGCAATGCTTCAGAGAACTGCAACGTCGGGGCCATTGTCCATAACGTCATTATATTTGTAAGGGCCCAGTGTGTGATAATTATATTTTGTATGAGTGTGAAGAATCAAACATTACTGACACGCAGGTTATTCATTTGAATTATGAATTTACTTATTTTAATATTTGGGCTGTGATACAAGTGAAGTTGAGAACCTTTTTAACGAATTCAAAAAGGGATAGATCCTGTGAAGTATAAAATCTCTTTCTTTGAGAGAAGGGTTTTTCTTTATTGCCCAGTTTGTCAATGACAGGGAATTGCTCAAGAAAGGAAATGAGAGCAATAAACAAAGCTCTGACATTCCGTAGCCCCTCTTGGAAAGGGGTCAGGTCAAAGGAAAGGGCAGGAAGCGGGGGTGAGCGAGAATCACCAAATATAGAGAGCTACAACCCCCATGACAATTTAGGAATCTTCGAGAGCAAACTAATGGCACTCTGCTGAGTAACTCCTTCATGCTGGATACCCTTTGCAGTGGTTTTAGAACAAACTAGCACCTCAGACAAAGACCGGCAAAATTACGTTCTAAGCCGATTTTAAACATACGTCCTTTAATATCAGTTTTCGCCTAATACATACGTAATCATGGCATCAATGATACACCAGCTGAGCACTGAATGTTTCAACAGCGATCTCGACATTTTTCTATACCTCACACGAGCAGCCAACAGGAAAAGCGACACGTCACGGGGTACCAGCCAACAGCCATCATCAGCCAAGACGGGCCTATTGAATTCTACGTACCTGGTTTGGCAGATTTTTACACGGATCTCGATCAATCTACATTAAGCTTAGAAGTCGTTATCAACAAAGGGGATGGACAGTTACCAGCTGGTGATAAAACAGGACCTGTGAACCTTTTCTTACATTTGCTATTCTCACAAGTCGATTGCTATCTAGGTGATACGTTAGTTAGTCATAGTAATAACTTATATCCGTACAGAGCTTATTTTGAAACTCTTTTGAACTATGGTCAGACTTCTAAACAAAGTCAACTCACAACAGCAGGGTATTGTAAAGACACGTGCGATAAAATGGACAATGCTGATGATACAAACAATGGGTTTAAGTTACGTAAAAGACTCGCACGAAACGGCGTTTACTACATGGAAGGTCCGCTCCATTTAGACATCTTTCGGCAGGGTCGATTGCTACTAAACTCTACGGATTTTCGTCTGAGGCTTTACAGAAGTAAACCCTCCTTTGCTCTGATGTCTGATGTAGCTAATCCCAATTATCAGATTACAATCCGAAAAGCAACGCTGAATGTTGAGAGAGTTAAAGTTAACACAGCCACGCTATTAGCACATGCAAAGAGTCTGCAAACAACTAACGCGTTTTACCCTATCGGACGGATTGAAATGAGGTCAGTGAGTATTGCTACGGGAACTAGAAATCATGTCATGCAGAACTTAATTACTGGTCAGATTCCCTTCCGGTTGATTTTTGCATTTACATCGAGTGAAGCCCAGAATGGTTCTTTTACTTCGAATCCATTCAACTTTCAACATTTTAATCTATCTTTCTTCTCCCTCTCATTGGATACTCATGCAATTCCTCTAAACCCTTTGACGCCGAATTTTTCCTCTGGGTCATACTTGAGAGAGTTTGTTCATTCCATGAAGGCACTTGGGATTTGGAAAGAAGACAGAGATGTTGACATCAGTCAGTTCGATTACGGTTCTGGTTACACATTTCGGGCCTTTGATCTTTCGGGGGACAGGAATTATTATACAGATAGATATAACCTTATACGTAACGGTACGTTAAGCGTTGAAGTTCAGTTTTCCGAACCTTTAGCTAACTCGGTGAATCTGATTGCTTATTGTCAATATCAGAATCTCCTGGAAATCAATAAAGACAGAACCGTGAGCTTCGATTTCACAAATTAAGGTCGATGGATACGCAAGAGCTATGGAGGGCTCTTGAGAGAGATCCATTCACATGTACTATGGCAAGAGGTGTTTTCCCGGCGGATTTGGTGCTTCAACTCAAACCTCTGCATCCAGCTTTACTCATTGCTAATACGGATGATTCCAGTAAGCCAGGCTCGCATTGGGTGGCTTTTTTTATACCGTCCAGCAAACAAGCATACATCTTTGATTCTTTCGGAATGTTTCCTCAACCACAATTCCACCCGTTCATGCTTATGCACGCGGAAAAATGGATCTACAACACGAGAATAGTGCAACATCAGATGTCTGACACATGCGGTCATCACTGTCTACATTACCTGAAATTAACAGCCAGGGGTTATTCTACGGCAGACATCTTGAACAACACTTATACAAATGAACTGCTTTTGAACGACTTACTCGTGAAATGTGAAATCATCCAAGAGGAATATACCAGCAACTCTGAATTTAATATCTGTCAAAAGGCCAAATGGAACCAATGTTGCAAACCTTTAAATTACTCTGTTTAATTATTCTAATTATTATTATTATCTGTTTTTATTCAATTTCTGTATATTCATTTGTTCAAATAAACTTTTCGTATTCAGATTGAATTTGTGTTTTGTTTGTGGTTACTTTTAATAAATAAATAAATAAATAAATAAATAAATAAATAAATTACACAATCAATGGTTTTCATACATTGAATTACATTTTTATTCAATTTTTTTTTTTTTTTTACCTAAGCACCAGCACCAGGGATCAGAGGATTATAAAATTAATTTTATTTCAGCCTTAGGCCACACCCAAAAAGGACCAACGCCCAAAAAAGACCAACGCCCAAAAAATGCCCCACGCCCAAATAAAGACCAACGCCCAAACAGGACCACCGCCCAAATAAAGACCAACACCCAAATAAAAGACCAACGCCCCAAATAAAAGACCAACGCCCAAAACAGGGAGGAGGGGTTTGGGAGGCCACGTGAGTCGCCTTCTGCACTCTGATTGGTTGAACGCCTGTGACGTCAGGAAGGTGGGGAGGAGGGGTTGGGGGGTCACGTGACACGAAAACGGGGGTGGAGGTGGTGGTGGGTCACGTGAGTCGCCTTCTGCACGCTGATTGGTTGAACGCCTGTGACGTCAGGAAGGGGGGTGGAGGATGGGGGTCACGTGATGCGAAACCTGCACGCTGATTGGTTGAAATAGGCCACGCCCACCTCATTAATATGCACCCGAATCGAGTACCCATCTGCTTATTCCTATTTTCCTATTTACTTAATGAATAAATTAATGGTTATTGTTTTCACAAAACTTTGAGTCCATCTTTTCTATCTCACCTTCCTGGGCACGGGCTTGATGCGGATGTAATGGGTAAATGGTGTATTGATAACTGGCTTTAATGTATAAATTTTTCGCTAATTAGCAGGTGGCGCAGTCATCTTATGTTAATCAACAGATAATTAAACCGGAACCCTTACAAATTGTAGCCGCAGCTTCAACAATTGGATCTGCGACCCTTACATATTGTGCACACAAGAAGGTGCAAGAACGGTATCTCGAAAAGAAGCTGAAGGTCAAAATCGTTCAAAGTTAACCGCCTCAATCTAATGAAAGTTATTGACAATAAAGTGTTCAATCTTTACAATTTCTTTTGTTTGTTTTTGTTTGTTTACATTTTTTCCATTAGTATCAAAGGCCAACTTTCATGCAGAACTTTACGTTGACGAATATTCTTGTGGCGAGATCTCTATCACAAGTAAGAGAAAATCAGTTGGTCATCTATTGACAGCTTCTTTAAAACTATCACGTTTTCTCATTAGATTATAAAAAGCAGGCCTTTTAAAGGATTGAATCAACGTTTTTAAACAATATCTAACAATTTGAAAGATTCCACAGTGAATGACCACTTTAGACACACTAGCCAAAGAATTAGAAACATGGACCAAGTCCAT
Source organism: Rhysida immarginata (assembly GCA_023313115.1). Classification (NCBI taxonomy): domain Eukaryota; kingdom Metazoa; phylum Arthropoda; class Chilopoda; order Scolopendromorpha; family Scolopendridae; genus Rhysida; species Rhysida immarginata. Next base: position 132,980 of record JAHWFO010017424.1, read on the forward strand.
CCTGCAATGGTACATTTTTATATTGCATAGATGAAGCCAATGATTGGTTCAGCATTGGTCGATTACGAAAACGACTTTTGTTATTAACCCTGGCTACCCCAGTACCTAGATTTCTATACCCAAGATAACGCTTGGATATATCCGAAAGCGAGATTCCAACAAATCAACTAAGAAAATTTGGAATGGCTAACGATCGCTTGATCTGCTTTGGGAGGTCAGTAAAATATAAAATGCATGTTTCTAATTCATCGGCCAGTATAAGCACTAGGATTCTTTCTGAAATCAAAATTAATGAATTCTTACAAATGTATTCCATCGCTTTCAGACAACAAAGGTCAAAGCGGTTCTTTCATAGGCAACGTACACTGCAACCAAATGGTATACAGAACTATAAAGATGAAAGAAAAACTTCAAGGAGGATCAGCATATGTAATTTACAACAACCTTTGTGAAGTCGAATTCTTAAGCGAGATGCCCTCACAACCAACAACAGAATCCGGTAAGCTACGTAGTGTCTCCTGTACATTTTAAATTTCAACTCTTAATCCAATCCACCGCGTTTCATACAGCTTGCAAAACACACAGATAGGTGATAGAACTGTTTAACCATGGGGAACATACCAGTTTATATATTGGGCAATTACTCCGTGGTTGTGGAAGAACACTCCTTAATATCGAGCATAGACCTACATATTTTTATACCCTTTCAGTCCTATTCCATACACGCCTAGAATCGAATCCCCCAGAGGGGGGGGGGGGGCATTAATGGTTAGTGGAGGCCAGACATTGCCGAACAATAGTGCTTGAACTCTGCTTAGACGAAGGATTATACATGGGGAGGCGAAATACCTTGCTGAGCAGACCACTTCTATATTAGACATGTATCGCTTAATAGCGTCTTCCCATAAAGACTAAAATGGGTTATATTATAACATCTTCTGATCTTGAAGTTGATAAGAGTTCATCAAGTATACTTTTGATGGACAGAGAGTTGCCTTGTTGAAACAGATCATCATCTGCAAGATTCGTAAGGGCCTCCAGTAGTCTGCACATTATTTATCTACAATAGACATATTAGACTCCTAAAACTCTCACGGAGCCAAGAATAACATTGGTGGACACATTTTAAGAATTTTTTGTTCACAGAATGAAAGTAGGGATTTTGGTAGTAAGTATTCTGCGGATTACGAATACAATTTTAAAATTCCTCTAGCACGCCCAGTTTTTGAAATAAAGCAAATTGAAATGCGGTATTGGCCCGTACAAATAAAATATATGTGGAGATTTTAAGGTCATTGGACTTGTTTTAGGTATGCACTGCGGGTATACGAAGTAATGCTGTTTTATTTATGAGTGGGGTTGCCGGGCAAAAGATTTCCACTACAGCAAAAAAAACTGGATATAGCGCTAAGCATTGTAAAGGCCATGGACAAGGCAGAGCGCGGGATTCCAGCATTTGAAATTAGAAAATAAAGGGAAAGCATTTTTGTCAGCCCGCAAATCAGGGAGCTAGTGGCTGATAACGGGTTTGAAACTGTATTGACCCCAGCAGGATTAACAGTCTGGAAAGCAGCGTTAATTGACTCTAAAGGAGTCTTTAAGAAAGAACAAGAAACCCAAGTTCGCCGAATTTGTTGATGAGCTTCTGCAAGCATTTTATGAATTGGGATGCAATATGCCACTAAAGATTCATTTCCTGCATTCCCAACTGCCAACATTGGTGAAGTTAATGATGAACATGGAGAAAGGTTCCACCAAGATATTTCTACCAGGGGAAGCCGGGTACCAGGAAAATTGACCCCTAACTGCTGGACACTCTTTCGAAATCCTTCCAGATGCCACATTCAAAAAAAAAAAAGAATATTTGGCAAAACTGGTCTAATATGCTGAAAGCTGAACAATTAACTGTTTGCCGCATTTTAAAACATACTTAAAATTACTTAACAAGGGATAGTGTTTTACATAATATGCACATTTTGCGAAATAAGCGTAGAAATTGGAAATATGGCGATTTATAAATATTGGTGCGTGATAGAAAATTATAGTTTTCATTTATAATCAACATTAAAAATACTAAAAGAAAAACCTACTTTGGTTCCGTGAGCATTTTGCCTCTTGCAATTACATAAATGCTCCAACAGTCCAATGGCCCAACAATTATTACACTTGCGCCATATAGGATGTTGATTTCGACACTGACCTTTTATGACCTTCCAGTCCTCATTGAAATTACACTGGATGATGTACACCAAAAACTGTAAAGCCACTGCTGTGAAAATCCATGTGTTTGAAAGACTCAATATTGCTGTTGCCATTGATTGTCATTGCAAAATCCTTTTCAAAGACTTCGATGTCTGAATTGGTTCTTCCGTGCTGCCAATTTAAACTACCTAACTTGTGTATATTAATATCCTTTATACGTATCTTACAAGGAGACTCCACGTACTCGGAAAATCACCGATTTTTATAAGAAAAATTCTAATCGGAAATGTATGTAATAATTGAATTACACATCCCCATACATGTTAAAATAAATTTAGGAAGGGAAAAAATATCAATGACGGGATTTGAGCCACTACCTGCAAAGTAAAATTCTAGCGTCTTATCACTATACCGGCAGAACGAGACACAAATCTCTGCTACAATCCAGGCATTTAATGTACAGTCAATGATAACAAACTTTC
>JAHWFO010017430.1:0-19355 GCA_023313115.1 Rhysida immarginata
AATTGGCCCTTATGTGTTGCCGCCACGATTGACTGGGCGAACGTATCTTTTGTTTCTGCAGAATGCATTGCCAGAATTACTGGAAGATGTTCCTCTTTTGATAAGATCTAACATGTGGCTCATGCATGATGGCGCTCCAGCACATTTCAGCCATGTTGTGCGAGCACACCTTAATGCTGCATACACGAATCGGTGGATAGGTCGAGGTGGACCGGTAGCCTGGCCTGCAAGATCACCCGACCTTAATCCCTTGGACTTTTTTCTGTGGGGTCATGTGAAAACGATCGTCTACAGCACAGAAGTTCCTAACATTATGGATCTGCGACAACGAATTGAAAATGCATGCCAAACCGTTCGTAATGCTGGCGACGAACTCTTCCAAGACATCAGACGGTCGCTCATGCAACGAGCCGAAGCGTGCGTGCGAGCTGGTGGCGGGCACTTGGAACAATTCCTGTAATTTGGATCCACGGGTTTAGTTGGCTGTATCGCGTAAATAAATCGTTTCCAGACAAAGTGCTATAGAACATTTTCGTCTTCTTTTGACCTGAAGAATATGTCACTAAATTTATTGTACATAATTTTGAAACACCCTGTATATATATATCTGACACTGTCATAGAGAACACCACACATTTGGGCAGAACTATAATCACAAACAAAACTATCCCTCGTAAGATAAGCAAAATAAAGTGGCCTACTTAATTGATATTTCCATCCCCAGTACACGTAATTTACAAAAAGACAAACCGACAACATCACCAAACATAGAAATCTTGCATACGAAATAAACAACTGTGGGGCGTGAGATGAAATACATGGTTTCTGCAAACAACGTCGTCATCAAAGATGGGCCGTCATACACTTGACCGAACTCGGATCAAGTTCGAAAGCCAAGTGCCAGAAGCGAACCAAATTAAAGCGTAGGAGGGGAAAAGCTATGCCAGTGGGCACTAATGACTGGATGTAGAAATTTATGTGTCTCCTTCCTCTTAGTACATACAGTAAGTGTTGTTTGCAGTGAGTTCTGCCAATTTAGTGATTATCTAGCATATGCGCATGATAGCATGGGTCATGTAGCATGCGTGTTGGCATGCCTTGCCTGTCTTAGTGGTCGCGGCTAAAGGAGTGCTTGAGCTATTATGAGCAGATTGGAATATTGTCCTAGCAGATAGGAGTTGGTGCTTCTTTCGCTATTCGTGACCCCGGGAGGCTATGGCAAATTTTTCGAACGTGATCTCCAGTCTAACAGACGAACGCTGTCTGAGCCGGTATAATCTTCTCCCTGTTAAAACACAATAAACGCCTGTTAGTCATATCCATCGTCAGCAAGCTCTATCAAAATAATTAACTCGTCGACATTACTGGATCATTTGGACTTTTAACTTGTCTACTGTGAAGATGGAGTATATATCGACTCTGTTCTCCAGATCCATCACACTATGACGCGGACGTAGCAACAAGCTTCGTAAATTTTAGCTTGCGTAAGAAATTGCGTTCTCACATAGGTAAGCCTTAATGGTCATGGTTTAAAGGAGCGCTTGAAATATTAGGAGCAGATTATGTATTTCTCTCTTGCGAAGTAAATTCTGTGAGGATTACACAATATGCCCTCCTCCCTTTCTGCCCTTCATGGTTATTCCTCTCTTACTGTAGTAAAGCCTAGTAAAACCGTTTGCTCATTAGATTTCTTTTCACATAGAAAGTAATGTATGCATAGTAATTATTCATTAATTAATATGCACCATAGTCACTCGGAAATAGGAAAGATTACAATTCTTGCTTCAGAGAATTTCTCTTTCTTCCTCTCTCTGAAACTTTTTGTTGCCGAATTGCAAAATTCACATCCTAAATGAAGAAATTGAAGAATGAATTTATTTATTAATTAATTATATGATAACTAAAAACAAAACTCGACGACCAAAAAAGAGGAGATCCAGTACTTGGTAGTGGTAACAGTTCCATGATTTTCCGATGTTAAGCCCATTGCTTTTTCATGATTACTAGTTGTTAAACCTTGATCGTTCGAGTCATATTACATTCTTTCGAATTTTCCGATGTCTTTCGATTTCATTCTTCCGTGGGCTTGGAATTTACAAGTGAATGTTAATAGAGTCTCAAAACTATAATTAATATGCCTTTTGTCGCTAAAGAAAATTTTGATACTGCTGAGAGGACTGAATTTGATTCAGTAGTAATCGTCGTTTTCTGAATAAAGTTTTGATGCTAGGCGAAAGGCATGAATAATGGGAGAATAATAAAAATCGATTTCGTAGTGAAGTTGTCGTGGGTGTATGAGAACTCCAAGGGGAAGTTCAAGTCCGGAGGGCAGAAGATACCAATTCCTGCTTGGTTTCTCTTCATTTCTAAGCCTGTTATTGAGAGAATCTGTCAGCAAGACCAAGGCTAAAAGCATGTGCGAGTCTCAGAGAGCAGAAAAGATATTGATTATGAGCTCCAAAAAATGAAATTTAATCTATTTCTAAGCAAAGAGAAGTTATCCATGCGTTAAGATCTCATTTCACCTGTTAAGACGACCTGTGCACAAAAACGCTTTAAAAAAGTGTTGAATTTACAATTAGTATTGGCATTCCCAGGCACAACCTTATGTCATTCTAATTAGCTCGATTTTACTCTTTCAGCGAGAAAACCTCGAGGCCGAATTATTTCCAATGAATAATTTATAAGTCGCCTGCGGGGATCTACGTTGTTCTATTGTCCGACGACAGAGCAACAGGATTTGAATGAATAAGAAAAGATGGCCCTTGCTTCCCCATGACCTGTAGGAATTTTCGATATTCCCTTCCTGTTAATAACATATACAAAGTTTCTCACTTAAAGTAAACCAATACCCAACTTCTAAAATCCAAATCTGACAAAGTACTTTCAATGGAAGAGTTTTTGTACTTTTCTGTAAGGAGTTTTTATGTGTATTTTATTTCAAAAAAAAAACCCGACGCCATTTCGAACATGGAAGTCATCTTAAAATGTGCAAATAATGGCCTGATCATCAGCGCATGTTTTTCCTATTCCAGCTGTGCTAGTGAAAAGCTGTATAAAAATTTAAACGATGGAGGAAAAAAATTTGATACTGCCCTACATGTTTGAACACGAGCTCGATATCCCTCCCACTGATGAAGAAAATGTCAGCAGCGACGACAATATAGATGAAATTTCATCGTATATTAATAGCAAGAGCGGTAATGGTGTTAATATTCCCATGGATTCTGGTCTGAATGCTGTATAATGCTGCTTCTCTCCTATGTATCCTATCGCACCTGAAGGAAGTATCATTGACCGTGTCACAGTAGAGTGCATGACGTTTTATGTTTTTGTTAATTTATCGAATATTTGGAAGAAAATTTCGCCATATCTTAAATCAGCATCATAATTTAAAGATATCCAAGCGTACTTTCATTATGACTGGACTTCCTCTTTAAATCCACCTATTCATATTTTGTAAGCGGGTGACCTGTGAAAAGATCAAGACTGTGAAAAGATTTATAGATAAGTTTGTGTGGAGCCTAGATTTGTTGCTTTTGTCCTAGTAATAAATGAAATGCTAGAGACACTGCATAATGATCTATACCAGTTCTAAGTATCGCCACCTGTGGTACATCTTTTCTGGGCAATGGTCAACTGGACGCTGGACAAGTGGCCGATGGTAAAACTGGACGATAGAAAAGTGGGGGGCGAAAACTTTATAACTTAAAAAATTATGAGTTTTTAAAATTTTTTAGTTCTGAATCGTTTGCATAAATAATATGATCGGACAATAACAAATTAAAACAAACATCAGAGTCAATACTGTATAGTTAGCAGGGATTAAAAGGAGAAACCGGTTCTTTCTCCCAACTTGCAATAAAACCTGCATGGATGTGCTTATTGTCATACCAGGCATCCGATTTGACAAAAATGAACGACGATTTGAAAAATCAATTAACGAAAAACGGTAGGCGATAGAAATATATGGTTTGCTGCGTTCTGCGTAGAAAACCAGGGAATTTATTCGCACCAAGTTTCAAAATTAGTTACAAGGCTCGTCAACAGATGGCGCTGCTGATGGGGGAAAACTATAAAACAATGTTTTCAAAATTTTCGAACTCCAAAACAAGAAATATCCGCTGTTTTAACGAATAAACCATTTTCGAAGCACACGCTAGTAGTCGAATGCTGAGCGAGATATAGAATGCCGATCTAACGGGACAGAATGTGCAGAGAATAGCAGCGCCATCTGTTGACGAACTTTGTAACTAATTTTGAAACTTGGTGCGAATAAATTCCCTGGTTTCCTGAACAGAACGCAGCAAACCATACATTTCTATCGCCTTCCGTTTTTCGTTGATTGATTTTTCAAATCGCCGCTCATTTTTGGGATACCCGGTATCATCTTGAATGTATAACACCGATGCCCAATTTGTTTTGCATACAAAAGTGATTATTTGAGTTGGTTTGTTCCAGAAGAATATATCATTCATACGATTACAAAACAGGAAAAGCACTAACTAGAAGAACTCAACTGATTTTAGTCTGGTTTACAAACACTTATACACTGAGCTGCCACTTATTAGGTACAAACACTTATTAGGTACACTTGTGTAGTAGTATGTTGAACCTCCATTAGCCCTCAAAACTGCCTGTATTCGTTTGGATTCAATGAGATGCTGAAAACGTTCAACAGGAGTGCAGCAATGAGAACTTCAAGCAATTCCTGGAGATCCGATAAAGGTGCAAGGAGCGAACGGCCCTTTCCAGCTCATCCCAAAGATGTTCAATGGGGTTGAGATCTGGGGACTGAGCCGGCTACTGCACCAAGGAGAACTCACCGTTGTTCCTGGAATCAATCCGTAATTATTCTGACCCCTGTGCTGGTACATTATCTTCCAGGAAGGCGTCGTCTGCGTGCGGATAAACTGTGAACATGTAAGAGTGAGCTTGATCTGCAACAATGTTTATGTATGCTTTGGTGTTCAAGCGACCGTCTACAGATATCAGAGGACCCAATCCGTGCCATGAAAACATTCCTCATACCATTACTCCGCCTACACTACCTTGCAAAGTCCGCATCAGATATGAGGGGGTTATGGCTTCGTGTTGTTTTCGCCATATTCTAAGCCTTCCATCAACATCATGCAGCCGGAACCAGCAATTCGTCTGACCAGGCAACCTTTTTTCAATCATCAATGATCTAGTCCTTGTGTTAATGTGCCCAGGAGGCGCGCTTTCTTGTTCTTCTCTGACGGCATTGGCACCCGACAAGGTCTTCGGCTTTGGTAACACATTCGAGCCAAGGTACGACCTTGGCTGTTGTCGATTCTGATATTGTTTTCTGGCTATCTGACCTGTAATGAGCAGAATTTTGTGCGATTGTTGCCTTTCTGTTTTCGCGCACAGTCTTCACATTCTCCTTTGGCCTCTTTTATCAATGATGGTTTTTCATCTACATGATGGCTGCATGTTTTTTGTTCCTTGGCCCACTCTCGATAAATTCTTGAAATTGTGATATGTGACAAGTTCAGGAGAGTCGCAGTTTCTGAAATGCTCATTTCAGCCCGTCTTGCACCTACCACCATGGCTCACTGGAAGTCAGTCGTTTTCCCCATTTTTACTATGGTTTCACGTTTAATTAATAGTAGAAAAGTTGCTTCAGGCTATTTATACCGTGATGTGTGATCATATGACATGCAAATAAGGCAGTTACTCAATCTGCATAATTTGTGAGATGTACCTAATAAAGTGGCAGCTCAGTGTATTTCAAGAATTTCATTCCCGTACCGTATATTTTCTCCGATGTTTCTTTCATCGCACTAACATAGGCAAATCTGATCTATGCCATAAACTCATTAATTATTTTAATCTTACTAATCATCTTAGTGATAATCACCTTTGATGCCAGACAAAGAAGGATTTGTTGTCACATAATTTAGTAACGGAAAAATGAGGATGCTTATTGATTTCATAATGTCCGATCTGCTCATCTGTTCCTTCATAGTTTTAATATTCTTTAACATAAAAAGCTGAAATTTGGCGCGTACAGCAAGAATGAAGATTAACGATTTTGAAAATTTATTGTAATTTATTGGCACAAGACACGGTAATAGTACTACTCAATTTGTTTTCCCTGGTTACTGTAGATTCGCCGACAACGTTCTTTCCACGAATCCAGAGCTTTATTAATAAGTTCCTGGGGCATATTCTTCCACTCATCAAAATGCGCCTTTCAAGCCCATATAGACTTGGCACTTTGCGACCCCACAGTTTCTGTTTTAAGTCGTCCCAAGCATAATAGTCCATGGGGTCTATGTCTGAAGATTGGGGCATTCGTTTGTCGGGGTGAAAGCACTTTTTTCCAAGAAGTCCAGGGTTTTATGGGCTGCATGAGCAGGGGCAGAATCTGGAGGGAAAATGTGATCGCTTTCGGATATAACATTTGTGAGCATCGGTGTCCAAAAGCGGTTTGATAACCGTCTTGATATAAGAATCTGTGTTTATCTTAGCTTTGGCCTTTATAATTCGAAAACGCATTTTGTTATTACCACTGAGTGGCCTAACCCCTTATTTGAAAGTAAACCAGTCCTAAAGTGATATAGAGTGACGTAACAATGCAGAGCTGCTTATATAAGGAACGCTCAGCTTCGGACGACGTACTTATCACGAAGTTACTGTTAAAATGGGTAAGACAAAAGTTTAAGTGAGTTTGAAAGAGGGGTGATCGTTGGTGCAAGAATAGCTGGTGCCAGTATCTCTGTAACGATGACTCTTTTAGGATTTTCTTGCCCAACAGTATCTCGGGTGTTTAGAGAGTGGTAGTTGAGCAAAAACACTGAGCTTGAATTACGTATGTTATGGATTTTTTGAAGTAAAGTTCGTTCAAAAAGAGAGTTGCATCATTCAACATTCAACATACTGTAGGTCTTATAAACCTTGTAGAAATTTTCTCCATCTCAACCTTTTCATCATCATCATGGAAATAAATGCATCTGTTAAATGTATGCAATACTTTTTGGCTCTCGTTGCCAGTAGTTCAGGAAGTGGTAAGTCTATTCCAGTAGCTCAAATGTTAAAGTATAGGGATGATATAGAGATGAAGTGATGCACCCTCATCCCACAGAAATAATTTACTGCTATGGTGCATTAATCCCTCCGGTTGTTAAAAATCTGAATCTACCTAGCATTACGTTTCATGTAGGAGTAGCTGATGAAAAGCTGATACACGAACGTATTCCTGAACAGGCTTTACTGATTTTAGATGATTTATTAAATGAAGTGAAAATTAAACGAAATTGTTGAGAAAATCTACATGCGTCCAAGCCATCATCTCAATTTCTCTGTGTTGCTAATAACGCAGAACCTCTTCACCCATCCAAAAATCATCCGCACAATAAGTTTAAACACACAGTTCATCTTTCTGCTAAAGTCGCCGCGAGACATAGGACAGATTCGCACCTTGGCATCGCAAACAGGGTACGGTCGTTTCCTCACTGAACCATTTAAAGATGCCACTCAGGAATCCCGTAGTTATTTACTGCTTGATTTAAAGTCCTCATGTTCTGAGATTGCGTAGTAAGATTTTTCCTAATGAAAGAGTAAGATTGCATAGTAAGGTTTTTCCTCTCCTATACAGATAAAACACGAGTTTAAAGACGATGGCCATCATTTTTAAATTGAACGAATAGGCGGATCCTACAATGATGATTCCTCTGGTTGTAAAACATTGTTATTTTCTAGGAACTTTGAAACACTCGACTCTGCGGCATAGGAAACTATTAATGCAGCATGCAACTCTTAATCAAGTTAAAACTCTGTGTAAGATCTGCCATAACATTCTACATCGTAAAGTCACCTGGAAACCACACATTAGACAGCATTTGAGGAAATTAAAAGGTTTAGCCCAGAAATAATTTCATTAAGGACTAAGAAAACTTATCTGAATCAACATGGAACGGATTCCTACTGCCACGTTTGGTAAGAAGTGTGGCTGCATGTATTTTGAATAAATTAATTAGTTAAGAACATGCAAAAGTACGTTTTACTACCTGCTTACGAATATCAAAGGTTCCTTCATGCTACTGCGCAGTGTTCCTACACCTCCGCCACCCTCTGAACATAGCAAACCTAAGCCTAAGCAGAGTGTAGATAATGAAGGTGAAATAAAAAACGTAATAGGCAACGAGATTCACAAATAAATGAGATTTTAAAAGCTCCGAATATGAATGTGCATCAAAAAATGAACCTTTATTTAAATACACTTCAAAAATATCTAAGAGGCAAGTGCCGTGAAGCCAGCTCGAAACAAACGCGCCCTTCAACCCAAACTGAACCTCAAATCCCATTAATGCCATCATTAAACCACCATACACCATCGCCACAATACCTTCAAGAGACACCAACTTATCTATTTCCACAACAACTCGTCTATTCACCTGATTTTCGCTCACAGCTGGCTTAAAAGAAAAAACCTACGACGATGGACGATGTCGCGATGGCAAGTGGACCCGACGAGGACGATCACACAGGAAACGTAATGAGCTTACGTGTTGAACAGACCTCTCCACGGGAATGCCTCTTCGAGAGACTTCGAAAGAGATCTGAAGTTTTCACGTGGAATAAAATAGGTACTGCGACAGTCGGTGGGAAATCAATACGAGGATCAAACATTAATCGTTTAATAAAAGACGAATTATCACCCGATCCCAATCTACCTTATTTATGTCCTGTCACTGCATCATCATTTTATGCTCAATATTAATAAGCCGTACTTGCCACAGATCAGCTTGCTAGGAAAACATCTGTCGTGGTGATCATTTGATAGGGAGCTCAAGGGAGACACGTCTGACTCCTTTGCCTCCTGCCAGCCAGGTGGCCGAGACGGCTAGGGCGTAGGCTTTCTAGTTCTCGAGTCCGCCTGGTCGTGGGTTTGAATCCCGCCGTGGACATGGATGTTTGTGTTTGTCCCGGGCTGCGTACTGATATAACTTGTGTAAAAGGCGCAAAATGACCTTAGTAGTCGACGCCTTAATTTCTAGAACCCCCCCCCCCTTTGCCTCCTCAATAGGCGCTGCTTGTTTATGTCCTGTCACTGCATCATCATTTTATTTCGCTACCTAGACGAAATCTGTTTGCTGACGTACTGCATCATATCAACATCCTTGAAGAATTAATCGTAAATCCAGTGATCCGCGGACATTGCTGACGCGTAAAAGCTTGCATGGCTATATTACGATCAATAACATTATAATGTAAAAATTCAGTTTGTAATACTGTGATAAAATTTTATTTTAATCTCTGTAAATTTTTGAATAAAAATGTAATTAAATGAGAGAAAATCTGTGGTTGTGTAATTTATTTATTTATTTTTATTTATTAGACATTAAAAGAAAACACAAAGAAACACAAATTCAATCTGAATTGGAAAAATGTATTTGAACAAATGAATACGCAGAAATTGATTAGAATAATTAAACAGAGTAATTTAAAGATTTAGAGTATTTGTTCCATTTGGACTTTTAAGAGATATTAAATCCGGTGTTAGTAAATTCATAATTCATCTTGAATGATTTCACATTTCACGAGAAGGTCGTTTAGAATCAGTTCGTGTGTCTAAGTGATAATCAAGATGCCATCCATAGAATAACTCCTGGCTGTTAATTTTAGGTAATGCAGACAGTGATCACCGCAAGTGTCAGACATCTGATGTTGCGCTATTCTGTTGTTGTAGATCCATTTTTCCAAGTGCGTAAACTCGAACGGGTGAAATTGTGTTTGAGGAAACATTCCGAAAGAATCAAAGATGTATGCTTGTTTGTCAGCGGGTATAAAGAAAGCCACCTAGTGGGTATCTGGTTTATTGGAGTCATCTATATTCGCTATAGTTGTAGAATCAAATCGGCTGGGAAAACACCACTTGCTATAGGACATGTGAATGGGTCTCTCTTGAGAGTTCTCCATAGCTTTTGTGTATCCATCGATCTTAATTCGTGAAATCAAACCTCACGGCTCCGTCTTTATTGATTTTCAGGGGGTTCTGTTACTGACAATAAGCAATCAAGTTCACCAATTAGCTAAAGGTTCAGAGAACTGAACTTCAACACTTAACGTACCATTATTATCTATCTGTATAATAATTCCAGTCTCCCGAAAGATCGAAGGCAAGAAATGTGTAACCAGCACCGAAATCAAACAGGTTGATGTCTACATCTCTTGTCTTCTTTCCAAATGCCTAGTGCCTTCATGGAATGAACAAACTCCCTCAGGTAGGAACCATTTGCAAAATTCGGTGTCAACAGATGTAGAGTATCAAATGACAGGGAGAAGAAAGATAGATTGAAATGTTGAAAGTTGAACGGGTTCGAAGTGAAAGAACCGTTCTGCGCTTCACTCGTTGTAAATGTAAAAATCAAACTGGAAGGAACCTGACCAGTAACTAACTTCAGTATGATGTGATTTCTAGTGCTAGCGGCAATACTTGATGACCTCATTTCAACTCGACCGATAGGGTGAAGCGCATTACAGGTTTGCAGAGTCTTTGCATGTGCTACTAGCGTGGCTGTGTTAACTTTAATCCTCTCAACATTCAGCTTTGCTTTTCAGATTGTAATCTGATAATTAGGATTTGCTGCATCAGTCATCAGAGCAAAGGAGGGTTTACTTCTGTAAAGTCTCAGACGAAAACCCATAGAGTTTAGCAGCAATCGACTCTGACGAAAGATGTCTAAATGGAGAGGTTCTTCCATGTAGTAAACTCCATTTCGTGCAAGTTTTTTACGTGACTTGCACGTAAAGAGAAAGCCTGCTCACGGAAAAATCATCCATTGTTACATCACCTACGGTAGGGCGAGGCCAACGAGAGACAGGGAACGTTGTATTGGGTAGCGATTATTCTTCTGTGACGCAAATTTGACGTCAGAGATAAACATCGTTTTCAAGCCATTACAGTCTCTGACGTCAAATTTGTGTCACAGACGAACAATCGCTACCCAATACAACGTACCCACAATTTCGGCCTCGCGGTAGGGACAATTTCGGGCTTATTATTGATAGAAATATGATTAACAATACTCTACCGAAGGTGATGTAACAATGTATGACGTTTTCGTGTTCAAGCTTTGAGTAGAGGTGGTGTTGCTTAATCCCGTTGTGTGTATCGTCAACATTGTCTATTTTTCCACTTGTGTCTTTACAATAGCCAGCTGTTGTGAGCTGACTTTGTTTAGAGGCCTGACCGTAGTTCAAAAGAGTTTCAAAAGCCGGCTCGGTGGCCGAGAGTGTTGAGGCGCAGATCTTGTCGCTCTCATAACCAGCGAGTCGCGGGTTCGAATCCCGCCGAGGGCATGGATGTTTGTGTTTGTCTATTTCACCACCATCCTTTCATCCCAAACAGCTAGTCTCCTGGATAAAAGCGGAGATGCAGGCTGAAAATCCATCCATCCATCCATCCATCCATCCATCCATCCAAGAGTTTCAAAATAAGCTCTTTATGGATATAAGTTATTGCTGTGACTAACTAATGTATCACCTAGGTAGCAGTCAACTTGTGAGAATTTTATTTATATTCAATCAATACTTTTTAAAGATAATTTTAAAATTACAAGTAGAAAAGTCTTAATATTCATATATACATTTTAAAATTTATATGGGTAAATTTTATTTACATTCTGTAAGTTTCACATCATTCAAGTAGATGATAAAGGTTCACAGGACCTATTATATCACCAGCTGGTAGACTCCATTTCCTTTATTGATGATGACTTCTAAACTCAATGTAGTTTGATCACGGTCTGCGTAAAAATCTACCATACCAGGGACAAAGAATTCAATAGTCCCATATTGACTGATGATGGCTGTTGGTTGGTATCCCGTGACGTGCTGTTTTTTCCTGTTGACCGTTCGTGTGGAGAATAGAAAAAAATGTCGAGATCGCTGTTGAGACATTCTGTGCTCATCTGGTATATCATCGAGGTCATGATTAGGGTATGTATTAGGCAAAAACTGATGATAAAGGTCGTATGTTTAAAATCGGATTAGAACGTAATTTCGCGTGTCTATTTGCTGCCTTCTTCTTCTTCTTCTTCTTCTTCTTCTTCTGTGGTTTTTTCAACTTTGTTGAATGCTGCACTCATCCTCTTCGTTTGTATCCACTCGTCGGAAAGGACTCCAAGCTGTTGCCTCTGGGTCTTTTTACATGCGAATGAATAGGTGATGTTGAATTTCGCCTTTCAACGCGACCTCTACCTCTCTGAACTCTAGCGCTCATTTCCTGCAGGGCACTGTTGCCAGCCTCCTTCATTCGTGATGACGACTGCTCGAGTTTTTGGCCATGTATCACGTCGTTAAAAACAGAAACACTGTCCTTTAGGGCATGGCGCCCAAGAATTTTATCCATAGATTTGAGTAAAGGCGTTTGAAAGCGAAACAGATTTGAAAATACTGAACCAATCCCATTGCCTCTCTGAAATGCTGACCCTTTAAACACTGGTAAGCCATTCCTTCTCTTACTTAAATCGTAGTATGAATTTGCTTCTTGGTTCGGATGATAGGGGATATGCATCTTGAAGAAATTGATGAGAAGAGAAAAGAAAAGAAATCAACCTCGTGCTACAGTTGTTTCTTTACAAAATGTAATTTCAAAACGGTTTTTCCTGATAAAAACGAGCAAATCCCCATGGTCTGAATGTTTAGTTATTTCAATCAATCGTGTCTATGATGTTTTTACTTAAGGGAAAGTAGTTGGGCGAGTGAAAAGTCTGATAAATCGCTTCTCACCTAGCATGTGAAACTGGAATGATTCGTAGGAGTGGTGCAAATGTGTTTTCCACAAATTGACCTTGGATGATGTCTCTATACAGATAATAACCATGTATACCTTGTGTAAGATCGATTGGGGTCGAACCCTCACCGATAATAAGCTCCAAATCGAAAAGTTTGGCTTATAAACCCAATGTGTAACACAAGTAAATTCACTAAAATTAATGTACCGACCCTTCTTGCATTTGAAATGAAAACATTTGTTAGGCGTAAGATTGAAATTGTAAAAAGCCTGTTCTTTCGGTGGAACCAATTTAACGAGCACCTCTATGTCTATTATAATACCCTTCGGGAATTTTTAAGATGCGATGTTCTGGAGTGTCAGATGGATCGAAAATAACATAACTGATGAACCCGTCATCTGTGTCGTTTAAGGGCATAGCAAGAGGCGTTTTCAATTTCTTGTTCAGAAACGTATCAGGTATAAAACCGATGTTAATAGCAGATGAGAATTCTATAAAGTGTTCTAGGGATCCTGTAAACTGTACAACATCATTAACCAACTTTATGTCTCTACCTTTAGCTCTAAAACGATCTTTTAGAAAATCAATAGCTGCATCCCGACTTTGCAATTTGGAACTCTTAAATTCAACAATATTTTGGTACAGAGTAGCCATTTTGGGATACCTTAACATAACAAAAAAATCCGACACCCGGAGAGCTATAATCTGGAGTTAGAGAGAAACACTCCTTGTAGAATATATTCAAAGAAACATTGAATACCTTGCAGAATTCAGGCGTGTTAATTCGAATCCCTACATTCGGAGGTAAACTCATGGTGATGTTTTGGTCTAAAGAAGTGTTATAAACTCATTCCTTTCAAATAGGGAATATCAGCATTCATATATAAAATAGTTTATGAACGAGCGCTTGGCATTACTTAACATTTAACATAATTTTCTAAGAGATTCTTTCCTCGCACTCTACGGCATATTACTTAAAAAATAAATATGTTCTGCGCAGTAACAAACTTCATCAATGAGTAAGACCAGTTCGACTTCGAGTATGAAAGACTGGAATGTTGAAATTCTTACTGGTGAAACAATGTTGAATTCGATTTGTCCCTCTACGAGATCGTCCTTAAACCCAATTTCAAAAGTATTGTTTACATCCGTAATGTTCTTGAAAAGAGCTGGGAAATGTGTTTCCATTAAAGCAACTTCCCATCATGCTTAGAAATGTAGTGTTCGCAGTAATTGTGTAATAAAATGAGCTGTTGTATTGGAACAATTTTGCTCCCCCATAGGCGAGTTTGATGACAACGTGACAGAAATCTGCGTCTTCATACATGATGACGAATCACGAACCCAATTGACGCCGAACACGATTCGCCAACCGTTTAAAATATCTGCCTCTCGAATCAATCTGTTCATGCTATCAGGATAGCCCTGCCATTTCACAAAAGCTTCGCAAACACCTCGTCTCGTGCGCCAACGAATAATCCGTTCTATGTTAAACAGTTCAGGTTTTTTCATCTTTTATAACACTTGTTCGTAGAATACACCTGCGATCTCGTTGCCATCTTAATCTTTAATCTTATACACAACAGGCTTTCTATAAATGATTTTTGAAACCTCAAACCCCTCCTCAGTCCAGTTCGGAAGATATCCTTTATCAAGTATATTTTTCATTTTCGAAATACGTACGTAATCTCCAAGTTGCAACCTTGGAGTTATCTGCGATGCTGATGTATAATAGCTCCGCAGCTTCAGCCATAGAGCTGGGGCATTTCAATCATTAACATCAGACGGAGCCTTACCCAGTGACCTGTGGACCCAGGGTAAGACATCAATGTACCTGTGTTTGTTGGTAAATGTAAAAACTTAAACATCCGCATTTTTAACGTACGGTTAAATCTTTCTGCCTTTGCAGCTTTCAAATCTGATTCTGTGTCATAAGAAATCAATGTTAAGTTTTTTAAAATAGTCTTGAACATGTTTGTTTAAAAAGTCCTTCCCTTTATCACTGTTCAGTTTTACAGAAACGTTGCCGTCTGTGAAAATTTTTTGAAAGGTTTTCTGAAGTTCGAGACCTAACTTCATTTTTAGTGGAACGATCCATGCATAGCGAGAGAAAACATCAATGCAGTTAAGTAGAAATTTATATCCATCGTTCTGCTTTAACAGGCTGGTCAGGTCGACCAAGTCCACTTGAAATTGTTCAAAGGTAGCAAATACACGCATAAGATTATGAGGGTAATAATGTTGAACCGGTTTATGTAGTATATAAGCCCTCACACCCTGTAGCCATTCTCGTGTCTCTTTTTCAGAATGATTTGATTGTGTAGCTAAACCTTTCACACCACCAAATCCTGCTGGATTAGCAGGGGAGAAAATGCTTCATCCATGTCAAATATTTAAATTAAACCGTACATAGAGCACAACTGTATTTACAAGCAGGTGTTCAGTCACCTTTAGCCACCATTAGCCACTACTCAGGTGTACACTTGTCAATTAAAACAATGCAGCAATTATCTGAAAATTAAAAATCAAACAATACACCTTGAGACAAAAGTAGATAATTAGAACAGAGTGTAAAGAACACTCTGGAAAAAAATTTAGTTGGGATGGAAACAAAAGAGAATTAGTAATTAAGAAAAACGTTGTAAGGGACCAGCACAATCAAGTACGCCTGATGTAGGTATACAGGGTGTTTCAAAATTATGTACAATAAATTTAGTGACATATTCTTCAGGTCAAAAGAAGACGAAAATGTTCTATAGCACTTTGTCTGGAAACGATTTGTTTGCGAGTAATCCAATATCATAGAGTAGGGAAGCACGGTAGTTAGCGTACGATATTTTAGCAGTTCCAGCGTTTCGACCCAACACTAGGTTGAGTGGTTTGTTCCATTTAAACCTACTTTAGGGTTGTTCCATTACTTGTGTACGGTTGTTTCCATTACTGTAGTTTCACTACTGTACATCCACTAGGAATATCAATTTCAGAACGTTTGCATGCTTTGACATACGCATTACGATTTACGTAAAAAAGGTCATGTACACGTATTCCAGTGTAGAATACACTGACATGCACCTAATGCGGACGGAAATCTTGTGGAAGCAAGAAGACTCTACCAAGAACGCTTTCCGAATAGACGTTTGCCAAATAACCGAACATTTGTATCTGTCGACAGACATTTGAGGGAGCGTGGTTCCTTTGGCCGTCAAACAGGACAAGGGCGACCTGTAGCACATTCTCCGGATGAGGAGGATGTGATAATTGACATCATACATGATGAACCACAGACAAGCACCCGTCGTATTTCTTCCATGGTACACATTCCGCACTCATCTGTTTGGCGCATTCTTCACCGTCAGCTTTTGCATCCATACCACCTGCAACTGGTTCAGGCACTGAACCCAACGGACTATCCACACCGACAACGATTTTGCCAATGGATACAACGTCGTCATGCTGCAGACCCTAGTTGTCTCAGTCAGATACTTTTCACGGACGAAGCAACCTTCACCCGGACAGGAATCGTAAATTCTCACAACCAGCACCATTGGGCAGATGCTAACCCGCATGTTACCAGAGCTCGAGCGCATCAAGAGCGTTTCTCCGTGAACATTTGGTGTGGAATTGTCGGAAATAACTTAATTGGCCCTTATGTGTTGCCGCCACGATTGACTGGGCGAACGTATCTTTTGTTTCTGCAGAATGCATTGCCAGAATTACTGGAAGATGTTCCTCTTTTGATAAGATCTAACATGTGGCTCATGCATGATGGCGCTCCAGCACATTTCAGCCATGTTGTGCGAGCACACCTTAATGCTGCATACACGAATCGGTGGATAGGTCGAGGTGGACCGGTAGCCTGGCCTGCAAGATCACCCGACCTTAATCCCTTGGACTTTTTTCTGTGGGGTCATGTGAAAACGATCGTCTACAGCACAGAAGTTCCTAACATTATGGATCTGCGACAACGAATTGAAAATGCATGCCAAACCGTTCGTAATGCTGGCGACGAACTCTTCCAAGACATCAGACGGTCGCTCATGCAACGAGCCGAAGCGTGCGTGCGAGCTGGTGGCGGGCACTTGGAACAATTCCTGTAATTTGGATCCACGGGTTTAGTTGGCTGTATCGCGTAAATAAATCGTTTCCAGACAAAGTGCTATAGAACATTTTCGTCTTCTTTTGACCTGAAGAATATGTCACTAAATTTATTGTACATAATTTTGAAACACCCTGTATATATATATCTGACACTGTCATAGAGAACACCACACATTTGGGCAGAACTATAATCACAAACAAAACTATCCCTCGTAAGATAAGCAAAATAAAGTGGCCTACTTAATTGATATTTCCATCCCCAGTACACGTAATTTACAAAAAGACAAACCGACAACATCACCAAACATAGAAATCTTGCATACGAAATAAACAACTGTGGGGCGTGAGATGAAATACATGGTTTCTGCAAACAACGTCGTCATCAAAGATGGGCCGTCATACACTTGACCGAACTCGGATCAAGTTCGAAAGCCAAGTGCCAGAAGCGAACCAAATTAAAGCGTAGGAGGGGAAAAGCTATGCCAGTGGGCACTAATGACTGGATGTAGAAATTTATGTGTCTCCTTCCTCTTAGTACATACAGTAAGTGTTGTTTGCAGTGAGTTCTGCCAATTTAGTGATTATCTAGCATATGCGCATGATAGCATGGGTCATGTAGCATGCGTGTTGGCATGCCTTGCCTGTCTTAGTGGTCGCGGCTAAAGGAGTGCTTGAGCTATTATGAGCAGATTGGAATATTGTCCTAGCAGATAGGAGTTGGTGCTTCTTTCGCTATTCGTGACCCCGGGAGGCTATGGCAAATTTTTCGAACGTGATCTCCAGTCTAACAGACGAACGCTGTCTGAGCCGGTATAATCTTCTCCCTGTTAAAACACAATAAACGCCTGTTAGTCATATCCATCGTCAGCAAGCTCTATCAAAATAATTAACTCGTCGACATTACTGGATCATTTGGACTTTTAACTTGTCTACTGTGAAGATGGAGTATATATCGACTCTGTTCTCCAGATCCATCACACTATGACGCGGACGTAGCAACAAGCTTCGTAAATTTTAGCTTGCGTAAGAAATTGCGTTCTCACATAGGTAAGCCTTAATGGTCATGGTTTAAAGGAGCGCTTGAAATATTAGGAGCAGATTATGTATTTCTCTCTTGCGAAGTAAATTCTGTGAGGATTACACAATATGCCCTCCTCCCTTTCTGCCCTTCATGGTTATTCCTCTCTTACTGTAGTAAAGCCTAGTAAAACCGTTTGCTCATTAGATTTCTTTTCACATAGAAAGTAATGTATGCATAGTAATTATTCATTAATTAATATGCACCATAGTCACTCGGAAATAGGAAAGATTACAATTCTTGCTTCAGAGAATTTCTCTTTCTTCCTCTCTCTGAAACTTTTTGTTGCCGAATTGCAAAATTCACATCCTAAATGAAGAAATTGAAGAATGAATTTATTTATTAATTAATTATATGATAACTAAAAACAAAACTCGACGACCAAAAAAGAGGAGATCCAGTACTTGGTAGTGGTAACAGTTCCATGATTTTCCGATGTTAAGCCCATTGCTTTTTCATGATTACTAGTTGTTAAACCTTGATCGTTCGAGTCATATTACATTCTTTCGAATTTTCCGATGTCTTTCGATTTCATTCTTCCGTGGGCTTGGAATTTACAAGTGAATGTTAATAGAGTCTCAAAACTATAATTAATATGCCTTTTGTCGCTAAAGAAAATTTTGATACTGCTGAGAGGACTGAATTTGATTCAGTAGTAATCGTCGTTTTCTGAATAAAGTTTTGATGCTAGGCGAAAGGCATGAATAATGGGAGAATAATAAAAATCGATTTCGTAGTGAAGTTGTCGTGGGTGTATGAGAACTCCAAGGGGAAGTTCAAGTCCGGAGGGCAGAAGATACCAATTCCTGCTTGGTTTCTCTTCATTTCTAAGCCTGTTATTGAGAGAATCTGTCAGCAAGACCAAGGCTAAAAGCATGTGCGAGTCTCAGAGAGCAGAAAAGATATTGATTATGAGCTCCAAAAAATGAAATTTAATCTATTTCTAAGCAAAGAGAAGTTATCCATGCGTTAAGATCTCATTTCACCTGTTAAGACGACCTGTGCACAAAAACGCTTTAAAAAAGTGTTGAATTTACAATTAGTATTGGCATTCCCAGGCACAACCTTATGTCATTCTAATTAGCTCGATTTTACTCTTTCAGCGAGAAAACCTCGAGGCCGAATTATTTCCAATGAATAATTTATAAGTCGCCTGCGGGGATCTACGTTGTTCTATTGTCCGACGACAGAGCAACAGGATTTGAATGAATAAGAAAAGATGGCCCTTGCTTCCCCATGACCTGTAGGAATTTTCGATATTCCCTTCCTGTTAATAACATATACAAAGTTTCTCACTTAAAGTAAACCAATACCCAACTTCTAAAATCCAAATCTGACAAAGTACTTTCAATGGAAGAGTTTTTGTACTTTTCTGTAAGGAGTTTTTATGTGTATTTTATTTCAAAAAAAAA
>JAHWFO010017469.1:0-12186 GCA_023313115.1 Rhysida immarginata
GCATTGCTTGGGCTACATGAGCTTCTTTCAAATCATTTTTTTTTTAAAGCACTTTTTAATCGTTTAGTTGCTTCTTCTAAAAGTTCAGATGAAGTCTGCCTTGTTCTTTCCTGTTCTTTTTTCTTTTCCTTTAAATTGCTCTCAACTTCTTCAATTTTTCTTTTCGACTGTTTCATTTCTCTTTCTTTAAGTTCTAATTCTTTCCTTAATCTTTCTTCTTCTTCTTCTTTCTTTTTTTGCTCTTCTTCCAATCTTTTTTTTTCATTCAAATAATTCGCATAATTCTTATAAGCACATTGACTTAATTTTATTAATTTTCTTGAAATAGGTACAAGATGGGGGCAATCATTATACTGCTTTAGAGCATCTTTTGTTGTTAATATTGCATTTAATGTTCTGTCTGACATTGATGTTTTATCTTCCGTCAGTGACCATCTAGAAACCGAAAATCTCCTTTCAATATCAGCATTTCCATGAGAAAAGCTGAGTGCAGCTTTAACAACTCTAGTAATGCATGGGTATTTCGGATTGCCTTCTGAGTTACATATGTTAAATATCTGATTCCAGTAATCATCAATCCTTTGATTTCCTTCTGAATTAATTTTCTCCAGCATTAAAAGTTTCCATTCATCGAGTATCAAGTCTTCAGGCGTTTCAAATGGAAGAGCTTTTGCTATTCTAACTATGTTTTTTGTGCTTCTTTCTTTAATTCTCTCTTGAGGTTGAAGGCATTTAAGAGATCTTAATATAGATGAAGACAAAGGAGATTTCGTTATAATATATTTGCAACCAACAATATAATGCGACTGTACACATTTCAGAAAGTTCACTCTGTCTCTTTCATTAACTTTTAATAATTCCACTTTCACTTCCGCAGGGCAACTAATATCATTTAGAGGAAGTAAACTTTTTCCTTCAAATAATGTGTTTTCATCAATTTCCATGAAATTATTAGAAATAATTTTGACAACATTTACTGTGCAAATTCTTCCAACTAATGACTGGAGTAAAGTTAATAATTCCATATGTAATATGTGAATAAGTGGTTCATTTTTTTGAAAAGTAAGTGTAAACTTCGTAAATAATTCTGCAGAAGAGATAATAAAATAGAGCTCAGCCTTCATTAAAGATGAATTTTTTAGATAGCCTACAATTTTCTTATATGAATTTGATCCCAAAATGTCAGATTTCTTTTTTAATGGAATGTGTTTCAAGAAATAGAACATGACACCTTCCCATTGCTCTAACAATCGTTTTGCAGCACTTTTTAAGCTCAGCCATCTCGAAGGGGAATGTTTAATAAACACGTTTGCAGGCAATTTTAAATCACTTTGAATTCCTGAGTATTCTTCCCATCTTGAGGGCCATCCATTGAAATAATGGTATACCGAAACTACTAAATCAGATGCACTTTCTCCAAACGCTTCCAGAGATTTAAGATATGCATTATGTACAACATGGATATTACAAGTGCCAATATTAATTAAGCCTTTAGTGCGAATGGTTAAAATGTCTTCATTAAAAAGGCGAAAAACTTTTTTATTTACATTCGGTCCATCACAGCCTAACATAAGTAGATTATGCAATGGCAAATTTGCGTTTTGAATTGCATTGTTAATTTCATCATGTAAACTACTGGCATCAGCTTTGCCCATAAAAGTAGTATTTAAATGCCTGGAAACAATTTGCTGCTTCTTTTCTGACCAAAACTTAACTGTTGTTTGAAGTTCCTTTCGGCCTTCTGCATTTGTTGTTTCATCATAATTTAATGTATAATATGATGAACGTACTTCTTCGATCATTTCTTCATAAAAATAAGGTGCAATAGCATCCGTTAGCAAATAGTGCATTTTTTTGGGGCTCAAACAAAAACCTTTAGGAACTGCCTCAGGAAACATAGCTTCAAATGTCTGTGCTAGGTTTTGGCATGATGCTGCGGAATAATTACTGCATACCGCTTTCATCACCCAAATTATTTCTGCTCTTGTTGCATCATCTTTGTGACTGATAAGGCGAAAAGTTCCATCAAGTTGATTCAGGTGGTCGTTATCTGATTTATGTTGTGAAGAAGTAGCCCGTGATAAATGCAATTGATGTGCTCCTAATAATTCTTGACATCTTTCTTTATGTTTTACAGAAGCCGAATGTTGAAAAATAGCCTGAAAACCTTTTTTTTCCACGTTTATTGTGCAAGCACAGGCTTTACAAAACACTTCTTGGTCATTTAGTCGTTGTCCCCAAGATGACACTGTGTAATGGTTGTGATCCTCCTTTAATAGCCAATCATTTCTGAATTTACATTTGCCCATTTTCAGTTTTCTCCCTTAAAAGAAAGGAAAAAAATGAATATAACTTCAATTAGGGATTTTAATAATACCTAAATTAACATATTTTTGTATATTTTGTGAAAAGGGAGAATGCAAAATAACCGTACAAGTAGGCCTATAGGTATCTGTTTGGCAAATCGTTTACGGTAAAATTTTAAAACGGTTATAAACGAAACACTAAAATTAAATCAATACATACCTTTTAAAATTATTTCCAGATCGATGTTGTCCTTTAGCCTAAAGTTTAACTTTTTTGCCACACGAGAACAAATTCTACAAGACGGGAAAGCACTTTCAGCTGGCGGCAAAATGCGAATTACGCTGTGACGAAGCGTGGCCTTCGAGATATTAGGCCTCCGCATCGGGCTTGAAATCGCGTGTCGAGGCATTTTCAACTTTTGACCGCTAGTTGTTTATCTCTATGGCTTATTTGGCGCTCTTCAGGGGTAAAGAACTACAAGATACTCGTGCTCATGCTACTTTATCCGACTTAAAATTTTGCCTTGAAAACAAAAAATAAAGCTAAAAACCGACTTGTCATCTTTAAAAAAGTGATTTTAGTGACAATTGCTTTAAAAAAGTGACTTTAAGTGACTTTTTTCAATAAAAGTGACTAAAAGTGATAAAAGTGACTTGTTCCGAGGCCTGTTTAAAGAATAGTTTCTTGTATAGCATGCAGATATAATTAATTTGTTATGCTCTAAAATTCATTGTGAAATTCCATTTTTCTACAATTAGATTTGGTGAGAATGTTTGCTTCTGGGAGTCAATTCTAAGTAATCATTTGTCAGCATTAAGTATGAGATTGCTCAAGTGATATGAGATTACACTTGTTTAAAATCTGGTCATTTTTCTGAAAATCACATTCCATTCACAGGACAGGGTTATTCAAAATGATGGACTCAATTTAATTCATCTTTTTTGCTTGGAATATAAATTATATAAGAATATTTGTAGCCTCTGTTTGTAAACTTTAGAACCTCCTCTCTCTATTGGTATGTAGATCGTTCATATATAATTTTTATGTCAAGAAATAAAGATAAATTAAATTGAATCCATCATTTTGAATAACCCTGTATATATGTTACCATCCACTATGATCATAATCAAAAATTGTACTGTGAACAAAGTATCATCCAATTATGGAGAGGATGACAAAAGAATTACAGAAAAGAAGGATAACAATAAACGAAGAAGGTAATAAAAAAAAAAAAAAACCAAGTAAAAAGATTCAATGACAAATTAATTTTTTTAAGTATTTCTTAATTGTTATTTAACTTTCTTACCTGTATTTATTTGTTTCTCCCTTCTTTAGTGATTTTCTTTTCATTATTATTAGGATAGCATTCATTATCCTACTTATAAGAGAATTTTAAACATAAAATACAGCATTTTGAAGTTCACTTTTATTGGATAAAATTCTCTTATAGATATATCTGAACTCACATAGCAAAAAAATGAGCATCAATTTAAATTTTGATAACCAATTCCTAAATTTAAGATTTATACATATGTAAATACCTAACTTGTATCATTAGAATACAGTTTAATATACAAACTTACATGAAAAAAGAATGAGAAATGCAACGATATAAATTATTAACTCACAAGAAGAGAAAAATACAGCGTGACAATTATTGAGCTATATGAAATAAAAAATCAAATTTTCAAAAACTACAGAGTTCAAAAATTTTATTCAAATGTTAAAAGTACCTATAGATATTCAGATTTGGTTTATGACATGTTCGATATGCTTGCCATCAATGGCTATGATATGGCGCAGACAAAGAGCAAAATTCTGCAAAACTCGCTGAAGTGTCGAGACATCGATGCTCTCGATGACCTCCTGAATGGCTGTTTTGAGCTCAGCGATGGTTATGGGGTTATTTGCGTAAACTTTGTCTTTAATATTGTCCCACAAAAATGAGTCACAAGGGTTCAGATCAGGAGAATATGGCGGCCAAGCGGTTCCTATTCCCATGGCCTCTGGGTACCCCAAAGCCAGAATCTGCTCTCCAAAGTGCTCTTCCAGGACTTCAAACACTCTATTGGTTCAAATTTTCTAATTTTAGTTTTTCTAATGTTTGTTTGGCTAGTGTTGAGTTTTTTATTGTGTAATTAAATTCAAAAAAATTTTTTAAATAATTATCTAGAAATTTTGCTAGTTTGTAAGTTGGTGATTTTTTGGTGGAGGTTATGATTCTTATGGGATTTCCTTCTTTGTGTATTTTTATTAGAAAATAAAGACAAAATTTATACAATAGATATAACAGCTATGTATGATAACATCCCAATCATACCAACTCTCAACATCATAAAAAATCAATTAAAAACAAAATTACCTTACACGAAAGTACTAAAAATCATATAATCCATAAATCTATGTTTCACCAACAATCAATTAAAATTCAATGAAAAAATTTATTCACAAATTGAAGGCTTACCCATGGGTAGCCCATTATCACCAATTCTTTCCAACATCTATTTAAATAACATGGAGCACAATTTACTAAACAAATCACAACACGAACAACACATAAAAATATGGATGAGATATGTAGATGACATCCTAGTCATAACAAACAAACCAATAGAAATATTAATACACCTATTAGAAGAACGATATCCTTTAAAATTTACACACAACAACATGACCAATAACAGTTATCACATTTTTAGATATAAACATTATAAAAAATGAAAATAATCTAGAATTTGAGATATATGAAAAACCAACAAAAGGTAACAACATACCACATTACTTATCACAACAACCCACACACCAAAAAATTAACACTATTAAACAATATTTACAAAGAATAAAAAATCTTACAACCCCGAAATATATTCCTACAAATTTAAAAAAACTTAAACTGAACCTAATAAAAAACAAATATCCAATAACTTTAATAGACAAAATTTTAATAGATGCGTTTACAAACAATACAACAAAAACTATACCAATTCTACAAGAACAACAAAAAAGGTATTCAATACAATACAATAAAAAAATTTTCCACAAACAGAAAAAAATATTAGAACAAATACCAAACATAAAAATCATACCAAAAATAACAAATAACATTACTAAAACATTAATAACCACCACCAACCTAAAAACAACAATCAATCAAAATAATAGCACAAATATCAATTTCAAAGAAATATGTCAAAATAATAAAGAAAAATGGAACACTAGAAATATAATTTATCAAATACCATGTAAAAATTGTGAACATATCTACACAGTCAAACTAAACGACAATTAGAAATAAGATTAAAAGAACATGAAAGAGCACTTCGCCACAAAGACAAAAACAACCATTTAGTAAATCATTGTATCAAAGAAAACCACACACCAGATTGGAATAACACAAAAATCATTGGAAAAGAAGAAAATTATAAAAAAAGATTAATTAAAGAAACAATAAATATCATTACAAATAACAAAAATTTAGCCAAGCCATCAATAGAGATAAATAAATGGACACTACTTTTAAACAACAATCACCCTAGTATACAATAGCCAACAATCATAACCAACAATTACAACCAACTTAGCTTCATCACCTTTATATCAATTGTTAAATTCTTATTTCAACTGTTTTCACCATTCAGAAATGTTTAATCCTACTGATGATGAGAAATATTCTCAAAAACGTTTTTTTATATAAATTTTGAAGGATCACCCTCTTCAAAATTTCATCTGTATTTCAAAGCCAACACTTCCTTCAAGATTATCGTTTTCCACTATCAACATTATCTTCACAAGACTTCATCTACATCCTCAATAGACTGGGTTTATTTCTGCTATCAACAACATCTTCAATAGACTGCATCCTTTGAGTTTTCTTCCATCTCACAAGTTTCTTCATCGTTTTTCAAGATTGGTGACTTTATTTATTATTTATTTTTTTGTTTTTATTGATTTTACGATTTTCCCCATTAAAAGGAGACTGAACACATTTAAATTTTAAATTTAATCCATTAACAGTTTTTTTTTCTTTTTCATCTTCTCACCTCGAATTCCGATGAGCAGGTGCGTTATCGCGCCAAATTCCTTCAGAGTGAATCTGGGTCACTTTGGATAATAGGGATCATTTTCTGAAATTTTCAACAAAAAATGAACAACAACAATATGAGTGCGCATGCTCAAAAAAAAATTCCAACATGCCCTGCATTCAACAGCCAAGTTTTAACTGAATCTCGCCAATTGTTCAAAAGTATCAAGTTTTTTTTTTCATATAGCTCAATAATTGTCACCCTGTATGTGTCTCCTGTATATTTAAGTATAAAAAAAATGAAACGTATGTTCTTTTAATGTCAAATTAAGAAATATCACATGAGCTAAGTAACAGAAATAAAATGAATTGCAAAATATATATGGCAATTCCAGTTTGCACAGAAAGTGGAATTTTTAATTCATAATGAAGAAATTTAATACCAGAATAGTTACATTTCTGGCCACCAGATGGCACTGTAGTGGAATGCATAGTTTGTGTGGGGTATGGTACATTTACTGTAAGAAATGCTTACTAATGTTCAATGTGGTGCTCCTCATTCTAAAAAAGAAAAAAAAGCCATCATATGAAGTGAGACACTGCACAGCATTAAAAAGCATATCAGTTATCAGTTGTATGGAGGAAACATGATACCAGATAGAGTCCTTCAATTGCACCATTCTGCTATATGTATTAAATTTCTTCAATAAGAACAAAAATACCACTTCTCTGCAAATTGCATCAGATTACTGTCATCACAAATAAATCATCCCTCTCCAATAATTTATTAATCAAAATAAATATTGGACAGGGATGGCTTATATATAAGAAAACAAACAAAACACAATTTTTAAATTATACTTGTGGTTATAATCTGTAAAGTTTATCCTATTTTATTATTTTTATTTATGAAAATTGTAATGTATGAAAATAATGTATCCTTATTCAAAGAAACTATTGCTGTATCTGAAAAAGAAAAACAATGAAAGATAAACCTAATCTCTTAAAATTACGAGATTTACTTGTGGCAATCAAAGTGATTTCTAACATAGACAAGAAATGTTGTGCATTTAGAAACATAGTCATTGCACATCTAGAAAGAAATGTCACTGCTTAAAAACATGATGATTATACAAAGTATCTCCCATGCTTTTGTAAGTTCTAATAAGCAGAAAAAAAGCAATCAAATTAAATCTTCTGAGAATGAATGGCTTTGTGTTCCATTATCAATCCTCTACTTTAGAATAATGCAAATGATTGTTGACTTATTACCTATGTGCTTACACATCTCTCTCTACTTATGATTATAATAAAGGGGAAAAAAAAGTTAAGATATCTTTAAAGCTGAAGGGGAAAGGGGGGGGGGGCAGTTAAGATATCTTTAAAGAATAATGCGTTACCCCCTCCTCCTCCTCAGGGGTAGAGTAGTCACCAGAGAAATAGGTAAATCAGAAGTAATAATCATATAATAATTTGGGTTTACTATACGGCATTTAATTAGATTATATTTGCATTCAAACTGACAAGGGACGTACACGTAATTGTACGACATTATTTTTGCAAGCAAGCATACCTTGGAAGCGATAGCATTGCTTTCAAGTGAAGTGGATTCATGCTTATTGTTGAGTAGTGGAAGAAAGAAGTTGAGAGCGCATTAATACACATACACACACGCTTTAACAATGTAGTCATTATATAGCTATATGTGCTCAATTTTTTTTGTTTTCTCGGTTTATTTTGAAAGAAACAAAATTTAGCATTTTTTTATTTTGCAAGCATCAATAGTGGCTTTAGATGAGTAACATTCAATTTGTTGTGAATCTGAAAGGTACATGTTCAAGTACTTCCTTTGTGAGTTACAACCAGTGGGTCATAGTGTAACCCAGTCATAAGTCAATGACCATCTTTTGTCATACGCTCTGCATATGTATTCTGAGTGATCCTGAAACTCATGAAATTATCAAAATTTAACTTGTAAATCTGTACTTCAAAATTACTTTTTTTTTAAATTAGCATTATTTATAGCTAATAAGTAAGAGTAAATTACAAGTAACCATAAAAATTAAAAAACAAAAACTTTTTTACATGTAATAAATTTAAAAGAATTATTAATAAAATGGCTTTTTTTTTTTTAAATTTCCAGTAGCGAGAAAAAAAGCCAGATCCTTTTAAACACATGAAATGTGAACCAATTTAATTACAGCTAATAATTATACAAAAAAAGTTAAAAAGATAATAAATATTTGTGATTATATTTTAATTGACAAGGATAAATACTCAATGTTATTTGGTATTCATTTATAAACACAGTTTCCTAAGACCAAATGTGTAAACTCAACAAAATTTTGTGAACTATTTTTCTTTCACTCTTCTAATTATATGTTTGAGCTACAGAATTTGTATGTTTGATTAACTTTTCTTTTCTTTCAAACTGCATAACTGTCATATTTTTAAAGATACTGTATTAAAAAAACAAGCTGCAGGCATTTTTTAAGGGTTTAAATTCAGTGCCTCAAGTATATTACCTTGGAACAAACTCCAACAAATTAACTAAAACTGTAATTAAGTATAGTTAATGCAGACTAAACAAATTAAATATGCATATTTTAAAGAATGAGCCACGTTTAAGGAATTCAAAAATAAAATTTAAATACATTGCTACAGGGAATGTCAAAACTTTTTCAGGAAGATAAGAAACCATGTAGTTTGTCTTAATCTATAAGTTTTTCAAAATTCATGAGGAACAGACAAATACTAAGATGACCTTTCTCTCTATACAATTAACAATTAGATAAAAACAAAAACATAATTAGGTAAATAAGACGCTCATTTTATTTTTGAAAAATTATATTAATTGGTTGTTTTAGAATATTTTAATATAATGTATTATCTAATTATCAAATAGAATAGAGCAAGGATATAATAGCAATTTGCACATAGCATGTATGCATGCACTAAATTGCCACACATACATATATCATGTGTTCACACACTTATGCAGGTGTGTAGGAAGAAAGAATGAATGAGAGAGACAGAGAGAGAAAAAATATTTTTAAAATCAAATACAATATATTCTACAAAATAAGGATTATTTCAGTATATTCATGTGTAAACAAAGAAAGGGATCAAAGAGTTTTGCTGCAAAGCCTTAATGCAATTCAAAAAAATCACTTCCATAAATAGTGCTGATGGCAATAGTGTCACTGGTTGCCACCTGCTTGCAGGCATTTTTGCTTGTAAACAAATTTGCTTAGCTCTAATCACATTGCAAAAATTCCTTTAAAGTGAAATTAAAGATTATGAAAATAAATGAACTTTATTGCAGGTGATATTTAGTGAGAATTGCTTTATTCAGAGAGAATTTATAATTTGTTTTTTTTTTTTTGGTTTTTTTTTTTTACAAAACAGTTTTCACTAGGCAACACAGCACCATATACCATCTGTAATCTGCTAAATTACATTTCTAGAAGGGAGAATTAAAACAAGAAGAACAACAATTTTAATTGATAAGAATGCCCTTTATTATTATGTCAAATCATAATTTTGGATTACTTTCAAAATTTAATTGCTAGGTATATAAATTACATAAAAATTTTGATCAATAATATTAGAGATAAATGCTAAAATAAGTATAAAACACAACACAAAAATTTTAAAAGAGAAAAAAACCTTGGCAAAGTTAAATTCTAATTTAAAAAAATGAGATAGAGGGAGAGAAATGTAGATGTAAGAGAAGAGATTAAGAAAAAACAAAATTACCTTGTCATATCTCCATAACTGCATACTGCCATTATAATGGCATGAATGTGCTGCTGAGAGCTATCTATCCCTTGGCTACTAAGTGAGAATCAAAGTGTCTGCCATTTCCAATCTACAAGGTAAAGAGGTGAACATGAATTAATATAAAGATGGGAGGGGGGGGGGGAGGGGAATGAGTGGTGGAAAGGGACAGGGAAAGGAAGAAAGCTTTCCAAAAGCGTTCTGGATGTTCAACTCTGGTCCTGGTAATGATGCTGACACCCCACCCTAACCACAGACACCCACGTTCTGCAAGATCCTACACTTGTGAACAGAGCCGAGGTCATTGAGAAAGTGAGAGAGTGAGAGAAGAAGGCAGTCCAGCATGACAACAGCATTTGGAATACATACAGAGTCTTTTCTCTTTCTGTCAATCATGATCTCAACAAAATGACTTAATGTGTTTTCCAAAACAAAATTATAACTAAAAAAAATGCCCATCCCATTTTTTTCTCCAGGTTTAATATACTTTGTGAAATGTCCATCTGGATTTAAAATAACATTTAATGATAAATATAAATAAAAAGGATAGCATATGCTACAGGTCATTTATCTTTAATATTGATGAAAATACATGTAGCTACATCATTATAAGCAGATGGTATATTTAAAATACAAACAATGTCAATAAACACATTAGAGTATGTTAGAATAAACTTATACATGAAGAAAGTTCAAATTCATTAATACTGATTTTTTAAAAAAAATACATTTTTTTTCTTATTTACATCAAAGCAAAAAGTAAAATATAGTGCCTCGACTTTAGGGCTTTTCAAATTTTAATAAATCTTTTCATTTTAAACTACATGAAGCCGTTTTGTTAAAGAAAATTCATCACACATCATGGGAAAATCTACAATAGGGACCACCTCCCCTTTAAATAATTAGTAACACGCATTTTAAATAAAATGTTGATTTATCCATCTTTCAGCATGTTAAAGTTAAAAATATTATTTAGTCATCTTTTTTCTAATGAGCTTAACATTTCCGTTAACGTATTTTATTTATGTTTTCTTAGATAATTTCAAGTTGGCAATTTATTTTATGCCCTGTCACCTAAAGCTTCATCCTAAGAAATGATTAAAAAAAAAAAAAAAATTTTCAAATAATTATTTCCTAAAATAATTCATTATAAAAGTGATTAATTTATTTCTTCTTTTCTTTTCTTAAAAAATAAAGCTTTAGAAACCTATCATTTGTTCTGGTGCAAAGTAGATGGAGGATTTTTTTGTGTGTGCTTCATTCATAAAGCTAATAAGCTACATAATTTATGATCTCATATAATATTTATGCAGAAAATTCATACTGACATCAGTGAACTACCAGGTAATTATCTACAATTAATGTCTTAACTTTTTCTGTCATTTTAAGAAATCCTTAAAATATTCCACCAGGGAAATCTCTATAAGTCCTCCAAGGATAATGGGGTGGTGGGGCGGGTTAAATAGAATTATTCTGTGGAGAGGGCAATTAAGGTATTATGAGCCAATTAAAATGAGCCATACCCTCCTATAAATGTCTTTATTGCAAAGAAATCCATGGATGGTTATGTGAATGTAAATAAGCAAAGATCATTTGATATTTATTATGTAGTAATTCAGTGCTTTACAGAAAAAAAAGACAGACCCCTAAATTAAAAGGAATAAATTTGGTTTATTATTAAAAATATTCTAAAGAAACAAATTTAGTTGATGTACTTTAAAATAACACATTGTTCTTCTTTAAAATCTTTAACAATTTCTTTAAATAGAATCGTATGAAAACTAGTTTAAGAAACCAGAAGCTAAGAGTTAAACAGACTGCCTCCTCCATATAATTCATGAATCACAAGAAATGAAGATATTAACTCACTTTAACATACAGAGCAAGTAGAGTGAATTTAGAACTGCTGATGTATTGACTGTCTTTTCATTCCTATGCAAGAAGGATAGCCAGGAAAATGAACAGGTGTTATTTTTAGAAGGCAATTACATGAATTAAAAGATAATTGAATATGTAAGAGTGCTTCAAAAAAGAATCTGATATTTAAGGAGTATAAGTAGAAGAATGAATGACATCAC
>JAHWFO010017471.1:0-13596 GCA_023313115.1 Rhysida immarginata
CCCTCTGCGTTGATGACATGCTGGAAGCACACGACAGCGTGCTCAACAGTAGCACGAAGTGTCTCTCTAAAATGGCTGCAACATGACCCTAGTAGCAGTAAATTTGTTGCTTTTCAGAAACTGCTGAATAACAGGTTAATTACTCTGGCATAAGTTCTGCAGCAACAGCATCTTTTACAGATGATGCCAAACTGCTTTCACCCCATTTGCAGGTTGATTCAGTTTGTGGCAGCACAGGTAGTTCTTCCAGGATCATTATTTTTTTCACATATGTTATGCAAGTTGCAGCACGTTTTTATTATATTTGGAACTTTGAGAATATCAACTTCTGTACGTTTTAAAATGCACGTGAATCGTGCTTTAAGCTTTCCAAATGCATTCTCTACTACTTGTTTAGCCCTTGTATGTTGATAGTTGTAATTCTTTTTCAGGATATGGCTTTAGAAGATTTTTCATAAGTGGGAAGGCACAGTCTCCCAAAATAACAGCTGGAATATTTACACAGTCTTTTCATTGCTGCTGGCAATCTAGCTTCTAGTGCAGACTACAACATTGATTGTTGAAATTGTGGGCATCATTATTTTGCCTAGACTTCCAACGTTTTTATATTTGAAAGAATACGTTGCATCACACAACTGCCAGGAACACAATACTATATAATCCTTTGTAATTATAGTAATCTGTACTGTGTATTTTGATGGAGAGACTGGGATGTGGCATCCATCTATTGCCCCTATGCACTGAGGAAATTGCCAAAGATCATTAAATGCTTTGATGTATGAGGGTTAATTTTCTTTGTAGGAAAAGATATCCATTTATCCAACCATCCTGCCACTAAAACTTCACAGAATTCATGGATCAAATAGCATAGTATACTTTTCCCAATACCAAACAGTTCTGCCACAGTGTGCATTTCACTACTTGATGCCAAATAGTATAGCATTGCAGCAACACGCTTGCGTAGTGGAATACATCTGCAACTTCTTGAATATATTCAGTGAAAGAAATCCTACATAGAATATTACGAGATAAAAAAGAAAGTATGAGTCATTCCAGTCGATTTGCGATGAAGTTATGAAACATGTATATATATAAATAAAAACATTAACATTAATATATACAGGGTGTCCGAAAAGTCTAGCACGCTGATTGTGCACAGTCCAGAGGCAATGCATTAGATAGAACAAAAATGTCTTATAGCAAGTGGATCGTGGGCTTTCCATTTCCGACCTCAAAAGTGAGCTTCGTGATCATCTTCTAAGTCATTCAAACATAACTTAGTAGAAGAAAATTTCCAATTACGAACTTGTAGAGAACCCCAAAATTAGTCTAAATTCATGTTTACTTTATTTTACTGATTCATTGGAAAATTTGTTCAGGTATTTACTAAATTTACAGCAACGGTGATGAGAATTGTCACATGTTAACTAAATTGCTAGGCGTGAAGGTAATTAATGCCAAAGAGATTGTGACACCTATGACAGAGGATGCCAGGGACAATCACATCTTTAGATACCGGAAAAAGTAGTGTCTCAGGCTTCGCACTCTGACTATCCCAATTGAATACAAAGATTTTACCAATTGTGAACTGGAAATCAACGATGAAAACTCCTCTGAGGAGTGAAAACACTCCATTATCTTTAAAAAAACATTTCAGCTGTTCAAAATTTTAAAATGCCTTTAATTTGTGACTGCAATGTGAAAAATATGAATGTAGCTAAGTAAAAATAATACTGCAAATAAACCTTTGCCAATTTTTCAAACGTTGTCTTTAATAAAAAACGTTTAAAACATTATTGCAATATATGTTGAAGCTTAAAATTAGCCATTTGTATAACTTAATGCAGAACAGTGAAAAATAGGTTAATATACTGGAATTTCAGTAAAATGCAATCTCTTTAAAATTAAATTGTAACTCATGAATAATCAAACATGAACTTAAATTAATTTTCAGCAATATTTTTTTTATTATTATGATTAATCATGCAAAGAGGAAAAAGGGAATATGGAAGGGATGGTTTTAATCTTTATTGAATGGTTAGGGAAGCCTGTTTGGGGACAGATGTATACAGAAGGGTGGGTGACCTAGAGGAACAATAAAGGTAAATAAAAACGGGAGAAACATTAAAATCAGAAATATGAAAAAAACGAATTGTAATAAAAATTCACACATGAACTTGAGCAATGGGAAAACTGGAAAAATTTGAATGAGTATGAAAGATCACAAAGGGGTTTAAACTTAATCGGAGGCTTCAATGTATCCAGCATCTCTATCTCCAACTTGACCTCCTTCATCAAAGCATCAACACAACGACACCAGGGGACAAAATTAAGGTCACACAGAAAATAAATAATTAAAATATAATAATAATAATAATAATAATAATAATAATAATAATAATTGTAACAACAACAGGGAGAGAAACACACCAGATAAACCGGGGTGCAAGGCCCCGTGTTGTCCCCCAACAGGCCTAAGCCCAAAACGGGGTTAATGAACCACATATAAAAATTTATAATAGTAAAAATAAAACAAAAAATAATAACATTAACACAGCGATTCTCGAATAATAACATTAAAAAATAATAAAATAATATAGAAATAATAAAAATTAGATGAAAAAGAAATAGGGAAAAAAAAAAAAAAACAAAACAAAAAAAAACCGGAAAGGACGAGGAGACAGGCGTTATGAGAAAAGAGAAAAATGGAGTTCATCAGAAGCCGTAAAGCAAACATCGTTGAAATTATCTAAGTAATTAGTAATCACTTTATACACCGGATCGATCCGTGAAATAAACTTCTTCCATTTGTACAAGGGAGTAAAAACGAAGCCCCTACGCGTCAATCTAATACTCTGAAAGTTAAAATCATTCACTAAAGAACCTACGCTCAACTTAGCGTGAAAAATACCAACAAGAATGTTAAAAAGTGAAATACTAATAATACGCGCAATGTTAAAAATGTTATGAAAATGGGCGGACGTCAAAGGTAGCTGATTGCCAAAGTTCTTTATTATGAAAGTTTTAAAATTAAGGCATTTACGTTGTATTTTATGTAAAACTTGTTGATTGCCCCCAAACCAGTTCCACGCGCAATAGATGATTTTAGGAATCACAAAAGTCTTAAACAGAAGCAAAAAAGTTTTTGCTTCCGTAAAGAACTGAATGGACCTCTTCAACATGCCGATGCGACGTGAAATATCCAGATATACGTGATTTAAATGCTCAGAAAAGGAACAATTGTGTGACATAACCACTCCTAAATCCTTCAAAGTATTAGTTCTAACCAAGGGAGTACCATTAATAACATAGTTAAACACAAACTGTGCAGTAGAACGATTGAAGGACATCACAAATGATTTGGACGCATTTAGTTCAAGCCCATTACAACAGGACCAATGATACACTCGTTTGAGCATGACCTGCAGCTCGTGGCATGAGGACCAGTCGTTAATGGTCCGAAAAAGTTTAACATCATCAGCATAAATAATGATTTTAGTATGGGAATCAGTTAAAACATATGCAAGATCAGCAAGAAAAATGTTAAACAATAAAGGGCCCAGAGGAGACCCCTGCGGCACACCACTTTTGATATAAAAGGGAGGACAAAAGTAATCCTGATTTCTTAGTCTGAAAGCCCGACCTGTGAGCATATCATTGAACCAGTCATTGGCCACTAAATCCAATCCAACAAATCGCAGTTTAAGCAGCAACAAGGGGATACTAACTTTGTCGAATGCTTTTGAGAAGTCCAAATATAGTGAATCGACCTGGGACCGAGTATCAAGAGAATGGGTAATATGGTGCAAAAATATGGCGAGATTAGTCTGTGTGCTTCTCTGTGAACGAAAACCGTGCTGTGCATCTGGAAGATGAGCGTCAACGTGTTGAGAAAGTTGGTCAGCAACTAAAGTCTCCAACAGCTTAGCTGGAAACAAAATTAAAGTGATGGGACGAAAAGCTGGTTTAGCCGAATGTTCGGTTTTTTTAGGGATCGGCTGAATCACCACTTGCTTCCATGCAGCAGGGTAACGTCCAGACCCCAGCGACACATTAAAGAGGTGGGTTAATGGAGAGATAATTGCTGACAAACAGCCTTTAAAAATAAAATCCGGGATATCTGGAGAAATGCAGACTTTTGACGCAGATAATCTCCGAGCACGATCTAAAATTTGCTGTGCAACCAAAGGTTGAAAAATGAACTTCTTATCTAAAGTGCTCCAGCACGCTGTCAAAATATCTTCATTCACACAAATTTTCAGATTATTGCTCATAGTTGACGCAAACGAATGAGCAAGTTCCGACAAAGCATTAGCATCCAGAG
The DNA here is from genome assembly GCA_023313115.1 of Rhysida immarginata. Lineage (NCBI taxonomy): Eukaryota > Metazoa > Arthropoda > Chilopoda > Scolopendromorpha > Scolopendridae > Rhysida > Rhysida immarginata. The sequence goes on from JAHWFO010017471.1 coordinate 4,325, forward strand.
GCTCTTTATAATTTTTGTTGCGGTTTAGACACAATTTGGCAGTTTCCCAAAAGGCAACAGGGTTATTATTAACTTGCTCTTCCAAACATTTAAAATAATTCATACGATCGTTGATCCAGCTATTCTTAAACGCTCTTCTGGCCTCAGCAAATAACAAATAATCGTCTTGGGCCAAATATTTTTTATACATTTTATGTCTTTTCCGTTTACATTCCCAAGCATCTCTAGTTTGTTCAGTAATCCAACTAGGGAACCTTGGCATTGATCTATTCTTCCTCGTTGAAATGCATCCATTAACTTGTCGCTTATGCATAGGAACGGCTTCAGAGACAGCATAACTGATAACAGTCACAATATCATTCCAAATCTCACCAACGTCCAACGACTTTAACGTTTTAGACCAATCGTTATTAGCAACTTTCCGATAAAGACTCTGAAAGTCTGCACGTCGAAAGTTGTAACACGAATCTTTGGGAGGCGAAAAAGTTTCCAACTCGTCCTTAAAATATGCAATACAAGGAGGATGGTAATCATCCGGGTCAACAAGAGGCGAATCTGTGGCAGTTACATGCAGATTTAAGTTAGAAAAAATTTTATCCAGATTATCGCCGTATCTATTCCGCAAATGGTTAACATTATTAAGGTCTAACTCTTTTATCCAACTGCTGGTAATTAATTTTCTAAACCTGGAATAGTAAGCATGATCATCATAAACTTTGAAATCAGAGTAATTAAAATCGCCCACAATAATACAGTCCGCGGGTGAATGAGCAAAAAGCTCCGTAACTTCCTGCAAAAAACATTCCAGTTCATTATTTCGCAAAAGCGGGGGCATATAAAGATTCATTATGATTACCGGTTTAGATCTACCCGCCGAAGTACGACGAACAATTTCCACAGCGACGACGTCGATACATTTGACGGTAGTAACGAATCGACAATCTTTAGCTCTAACAGATACCGGAACGGCGATAAGAACGCCTCCTCCTCGTTCCTTAATAGTTCTGTCACTCCTATACACATTAAATTCACGACCAAACAATAAAAAGTTGGAAATAGACTCATTAAGCCAGGTTTCAGATAAACAATATAGCAACTGAGGATTCTGTGCTGAAAAATCAAAAGTTCAAGCCATCTTGGTTCGCAAACCGCGAACGTTCTGGTAATAAATAGCATTAACCATCGGAGTTGATCATGCCCTCCTCCTGGCGCACAGTGTCTACTTCATCTAATTTAAGAGATAAGCCACCCGAAGCTGAGTCGTTCTTGCAATAGGACGAGTCTATCTGACTATCGTAAAGTTTGCCAATAAACAAGGAAATCAACACTCCTTCCGGCCAAATAGGTGAACTAAATAAATAATCAAAATCTTTTTCCTTTAGCAATAATACAAAAGAAGAATACGAATTAAACTTAAGTCTTCAGCTTAACGCATCTCTGTATGGAGATTGAGGTGGAAATATCAGCAACAAAGTCATATAACTGCTTTACAGAGGTATTTGGCTCCAATCTTGTGACAAACAATTTCTTCTCCCTCTCTTTCATATATCCAGCCTTAATTGGATCATCTCTATTAGCGTTAGCACCTATGATTGTATTTTTCTTATCTTTCTTAATTTTATCTACGCGAGAAGAAAATACTCCACTTGAATGGTTCGCCTTAATTGACTCGTGCGAGACGGTCTCACGCACGCCATGAATAGCTAAACCGCTAATATCGTACTTGCTAGACTCTTCCACAGTCGAATCTCGATGAGACGCAACAAGAGATATATCTCTCGCCTCCAATACGCCGAGAATCTTATCAATTTTCTTGTTAATTTCTCTGTTATCTTCCTGTAGTTTCGTAGCCAAAGCCGTATATTCCTTAACCGCACCGATGAGCTCATTAATAGCTGATAAAATTTGTGCAAAATTATACTTATCTGTGTTAATAGATGCGCACTCATTTTCTTCTGAGAGGAAACTGCACTCATTTTCTCCTGAGACGACTGAATCAACTCGTAAACTGCACGGGCACCTCCATGTTGCTTTCACTTTCTGTACTTCGTCTTTTTTAATGTTAACACATTTTGCGTGATAAACAAGGTGGCAGTCACCGTTGCAGGTAATGTATGGTTGCCGTCCATGAATAGCAGAATTACAAGAGGGGCAAAAGCCAATGGTTCCCTGTCCTCCCTTTTTATTTGGATTCCCCATGAAGAGAGAGAGAGGAGCAGACAACCACCGCCCTGCGCCGCCTGGTGAATAATGTATTTAATAATAATAATTAATAATAGTTATAAATTAAAATAATCATAACTTCAGGATAATTCTCTAATATTCTATTTGCTTTTAGAGAATTATCCTTTTTTGCTTTGATAAAGGATAGTCTCTATCCGAAACGTCAGCTTTTTATTGTGATTTTGATTAATTATTTCTGTTTATTATATCTTATTTTTTATTTAATTTGTATTTTTAATTTATAACTATTATTTATTGTATTCCAGGGTTCTTGTGTCTCGTCCTTCTCTTAATTTATATCCGTTCATAATAATAATTAAAATTAATAAGAAAAAATAAAATATAATTTGAAATTAAAGACTTCACCCAGGGGTTAGGGTCAAATCATTAAAACCACACCCATATTTGTTGACAAATTAAGTGGTATCAAGCTGTAAATTTATGGCCTACCCACCCATAAAATATGGAGTATATTATGGTGAACAATTTGGTTTTTTACTCATCTATTAATGAGTTAGAAGATTTTCCGCAAAGCATGTTTTCACCGAATTTTGATTGAAAGATAGATTTCAAATGGCTGTCAAAAAAAAAAAAAAAAAAAAATTTTAATCTGAAGTTTTTAAATCACATAGTCATAGCGCTTACTTGCCGTCATGTTTTAGAATTAAAACACTCTTGTATCATTTACTTTTTAATTACCGTAATTTTGAAACGTAAACTTCGGCGAAAAAAGAAAATGGTTCATGCAATAAATAATAGTTTCAACTACAGCGAATTTCTATTGAAATTTTCAAAAATAAGAGTCAAAATAAGCAGGTCGTTTCATCACACTTCACTTGGTCATAGTCACTTTTGGTTGCATCTATGTTATCTCATTCAAATCGCCACATTCACATCATCCCAGAATCATTTTGTCATTCAGTCGACTCGACACATTCACAATACCTGAGAAATAAAATACATCTTTAAAAAAAGAAAAAGAAAAGAGTGGAGCAGTGGTAAATGCTGGGCATTTTAGGTAGAGATGGCGGCTCAAATTCCTACGAGAGTTTTTAAATTTTTCCCTTCATTTTTTGTGCAGTAAAAACACATATACATGTATAACAAGTTTTTGCAAAAATATTAAACATTCAAATAAAATATAGCTTTTTTTCGAGTCAATTGAAATCTAAAATCTATTATTTTTGACCTCGTCTCCTTGATCTCTCGCGACTAAACGTGAGTATCATCTGTATCTTCTATTGTGACTTCTACTGCAGAACTTTCTGTATCTTCTGATGCAGATTTATTTCCTCAGTCAGTGGAAATATCTTCGGGAGCAGGATTTGTATGACACATCTCCACTTGTAACAGCCGGCTTTCATTTGTAACACTAAATTTAGCGTAAATTACGCCAATACTTATCAGTTGGATGCGATTTTGAAATTTTTAAGCGTCCATGAAGACGCTAAATTTATATCACGGATTTCTTGTCTGATCGAGTTAGATTGTAAAATTCCCTACGATTGGTGCAAATTTTAATAGTTAATTGGCTAAGACATAACATGTGATCACCGACATCATAACCAAGGTTTTTCGACATAAAAGCATGAAAGTGAAATTCCTGATAGCAAGGCTTGTAAGAGCCCCAGAGTAATGACGGACTTTTTAGTCAAGGAAAAGTTTCATCCGATTCACCTTCGGTTACTAGTAATAATTCAATGGGCATTGAAAGAGTAGATGAAAATATTAGTAATGAATGTGAATTTTTTTGAAAGAGTAAGCTAAATAAACAAAAGGGGACCCAATAACTGAAATACATGGGGTCCGGGGGACTCAATTATTCTCCCTAAAGCTAACCCTGTAACATGCCATTTTCATGATACCCCTTCATTCATACCTGATGATATTCGTGATAAAAATGCTGAGCACAAATTATATTCTGGCACCAAACGCATTTGATAAGTGGGATCATCTGTCAATCATCGAGTGAAAATATTCTGTCTTTGAAAACCACAACATAAGAGTCACATCTAGTCACGAGTCGAATAATAGAGGAGATTTTAGATTCCATTTAGATTCTATTTGCACCTGAAAAAATTGGAAAAAAAATGTTTGGTTAATGTCCTTAATTTATTTGGACAGTTAATGTTCTTGCAAATACTTGTTCTGCGTGATTTTACTGGAGAAAAGGTGAAGGGAAAAAGGCATACTCTCGCAAGGATTTGAACCCACATTTCATTGCCTAAAATGCATAGCGTTTATCATTGCATCACTCTTACAATTAAGAAAATTATCAATATAAATTTCTCTTATACATTTACTCCATTTAATTTTGTAAAATTTCTGAAAACTAAGGGCCCACACGTTCATGTGACTGATCTTGTGAGAAAGAATGGACCAATACCTTCAGCACAGGGAGCCTTTTGCCTTACCGTAACGTGGGGTCACTTGAAAAAAAAAGCTTGCTTAATAATGATATGTACTTCGTAATTGTGTTGTTAATCTAATTTGTACTTGTTTTGTGACATTTTTCTTGAACTTTAAGTGTTTTTGAACGGATAATAAATTATACTTGGATCCATGTTAAATTTTTTCAAGAAATAAGCAATTGCAATGAGTACTGGGCTCAAGTAAGTCCTAGGAACTAGATGAAAAATACTTAAGATGGGTACGTTTTAGTTATAGCATTGTTTGTGTATTTGGTCATTAAATTTGAAATATTCCATAAATTCCCTGATCTTGAAGGAAATATTTTTACACCTTTATATCCTTTCAACTAACCCTTAGAAGTCCTAAAATATTGTTTTGAGTTGGGTCCAAGTAACCTCAAATTATTTCAAATACCAACATGTTTTACTGTGAGTATCAAAATAAATGAGTTGACTGACTGATGAGACGAAACGGGGACGAATTGAATATGACCAGATGAATATGTCGAGTCGACTGAGTGAAAAACGATCTTGGAACGAAGTGAATGAGACCAAAAGTGACTATGATGAAATGAAGTGTGACGACCAGGAGCCCTCTTTAATACTTTAAAAATGAAAAAAGTAAACGAGCAACTTCAGACGCACAAACTTTCTATACTTATGAAGAGCACTTCTAAAACAGGTAATTTGTGATAGACACTTTGTAGAATTTTTGGATGGTCAAGAAAAAATCATTCGGACTTCAGTTAAGAGAGGATATTGGGTAAAAGTTCAGTGTAGTGTCCCCTAACAACCACGGAAGACATCGATCAGGTTTGTCGCCAATTTCTGTGAAAATAAAAAAGGTACTGACCATTAACCTCCTGTAATTGGCTAGGGAAAAACCAGCTGCACTCTGTAACCAAAAAGGTTGGAGTATGTATCATTATTTTGCCCCCGGAGGGGGACGTCATAGACAGAATAACGGCATTCAAGTAACGGAAAACAGTGACCAATGAGGCCCGCAGGGCCTAGAGTTATGTGAGGCTTGAAGTGCCGAGAGTAGTAAAAGTTTCCTAATTTTGCACTTAAAATTTTCCTTAGATAATATCTATAATATGACAATTCATTCAATTATTAAATAGATATGCTACAATAATAAATTTAGAGCATAAACACGAAGGGGATGCCCGAAATCTTCCATGATATTTACGGGACGCTACACTGAACTTTTACCGGATACTGTTCAGAAATTTTCTATACTTAGGTGAGCAAATGACCATGTGGTTTTAAGGGAAGGAAGTTAAAGATTTTCCACATCGTAGCTGTAGAGAGAAGGGAGAGGGGAGAAGAAGAAAAAAAAATGATATTCTTGGCCACAATTCCTAATTTGAAGTATTATTTTAAAAAGAAATAAATCCATAAAATAATGAGACTTGAATGATGCATCTTTCTTAAAAAAAAAAAAAAAAAAAAAAAATAAAAAAATAAAAACAAAAAAGCAAATGATCACCTTCATGCCCCAAACTTTATGAAGATGACTTTGAAAATTTTTATGTCTACGAGGGTAGCCAGAAATGTTATGCACCACAATTTTTTTCTCAGTCCCCAACATTGGTACGAATACGAAATTTGAGATATGCATTCTTTGAAGTATTGGAGTGCACGCGCAAAGTTTCAGTTTCTTCTGTACGTTACAACCAGCGTGTTGTCATTGAATTTCTTACTGCGTAATAAGAAATAGTTGGAATCATTCACAAATGTTTATGTGCAGTCTATAGAGCATCAGCAGTCGACAGAAGTACGGTTAGTTGCTGGACACAGAGGGTGGGGCCATCAGAAAATGGTTCGATGGAGCTCCAATGGAGCAGTGTGCAGATGCACTCATTTGTCAGGATCGACACAGAACGACTCGGCAGTTGGCGCTGGAGCTGTCAATTAGCAAAGGAAATGTGGGTGAAATCGTCCGTGCTCTTGATTACACAAAAATATGTTCACGATGGATTCCATGCTGTCTTACGGAGGAGCTCTTGAGAAAAAAAACATTTCTTCTGAGTTACTGCAACGTTTTGAAGCTGAGGGGAAAGAAAGCCTTCTTGTTCCGGATTGTGACAGCTGCTGAAACCGAGATGCACCATTTTGATCCCGAAACAAAACAACAATCGATGGAATGGCGTCAACTGCACTCTCCACAGAAGAAAAAATTCAAAGCAACTGCGTCTGCTGGTAAGGTCGTGATCACAGTGTTTTGGAACTGTGATGGTGTCATACACATTGATGTTATGCTGAGAGGCAGCACCATTAATTCGGAGGCGTATGTGAACACATTAACCAAGCTCAAGAAGCGCTTCCAGTGACTTGGACACCATAACAACGCCGCTGATTGTTTGCTTCAACACGATAACGCTCGCCCTTACACCAGATTGAGGACGTCGGAACACTTCACGAAACAGGGTTGGACAATGTTATCCCATCCACCCTACAGCCATGACCTAATGCCCTCAGACTTTCACTTGTTTGAGCCATTGAAAAATGCCATTCGTGGAAGACATTTTGAGGATGACGAAGAGGCGATTCGCACAGTGAAGACATGGCTGTGTGAATAGAACAAGGACTGGTACCAACAGGGCATATGCACACTGGAGGAAGGCCATAGAACGAAACGGAGATTATGAGGAAAAATAAGGAGTGTTGAAGAAACATCATTCTTTCGTGTGTATAAGTTTCATTCTGTTCAATAAATAATTGTTGAAGAAAAAAATTGTGGTGCATTACTTTCTGGGCTACCCTCGTATAATTACCTCAAATGAATAAATGAAAAATGGAGTAAATGATATCTGCGCCCCATTCTAAGTAATTTTTTTTTTTCTATAAAAGTTATAATTCTCATCCAAACGGCAATTTATTTCAATATTTATATAAATTTTTGTTTATTAAGTTAACATCCTGTTTGAGTTTTGTTATATTATAATAAATCATGTTATTTTGGAATTTCAACCGATTCACTTGCCTCTTTCGAAAGCTAGCTTAAAAATACCAATTCAAGCCAATCAATTTTATAATGACTCTGTATTATTAAATGATTAAGAAACGAAACTGTTTAGTACGAATCGTTAGAAAATGAAAGCTTCGATTTCAGTTGAACTCAGAGCCTTCGGCGGCAAAATCTTATACTATTTTTCAAATTATGAGATGGCAAGTTGAATATTTTGATCAGGATGTTTTCAAACCCGTCTCTACCATTCTGCTTTACATGATAAATAAACAGGGAAAAATAACGAACTTACGCTTTACATCATAAATAAATCCCATTTTGTTGCAAGATCTCACAAAACCGCACAAAAACAAAGACCAATGCACACAATCAATCTCTTCAGTTGTCAATGGCATTGCATTTTGGGTAAGAGGGGAACATGTGTCGACATCTATTGATGAAAAAAAGTGACGTTCGGGAAAATGACACGGCCTAAGAGATAGTAATAGAGATAGTAAGAGATAGTAAAAGGCAATGACGTATATTAAAGATAGACTCCGAATCCTATTGTTGTAACTTGAAGCAAATTGGGAAGCTCCATGCCCATAACTGTCATGGCTGAAAATGAGTGAAGATGATACAAAACACATGGCTAAACACGAGAGTAGCTGATTAATAATTCTTTCACACGCCGATCATGGAGTGATAAGTTTATCTTTTCGTTTACTTTGTATTTGAAGTATTTTATTATATTTTATAAACAATTTTTCGATCATGGTTTCAATTTCAATTTCATTTCGATTGTCTTTCAGTAAAGTATTTTCATTTTAGTTACGTATTTTTGATTTATTTTTGTGGAAAATGATTCCTGATCCTTTTTCGTGTCTGTTTGTATAGTTGTACGCAGAACAACTTTGAATAATGGTTTTGAATTAATAATTCCTCGGGGCCCAAAATCTTCAAAAACAAAGCAGCCAGACAGCTAATTACTCCACGGCTCACTCCTGCCCAGAACTATCATGGCTCAATTTGCTTCACTTTTTGGCGCTGTTAACAATAGGATTCGGAGTCTATCTTTAATATACGTCATTGGTAAAAGGCCTGTGCATTCGGTATAAAAGTAGGGAAACTCGAGTTATAAGATTCCGCCAGCAGATGTCTCGATTTCATGACATAATCCTAATATTGTTTCTATTACGAAAGTGTGCGAAAATAATAAAATCTATAATATTTAATCACTGTTATTACTTTGTTTTAAGAAATGAACTTTGTAATTCATAAATTAACTTGAAAACGTAATTTTTATTACAATTTATAGTTATAAAAGTATACAAAATCAAATAAAAATGATCAAGGGATGGATGGACAGGAGCATTATAACTTGATATATTGCCCCCCCCCCTTTCATCTGTTCTTGATATAATAAATAACTATGTATATAATAAATTTTATGAAAAATAAAAATAAAAGTTTCAAAATTTTTCTGTTTTAAAGGCTTGCGTTTTATATTATTAACAATATTGTATTTTTCTATCATTTTTTTGCATAAGTATCTAGTAAAGGCTTTAATAATTTAGTAAAATGATATTATTTATATTACTATGATTAGTAGTAGATTATATATGAGAGTTTTTAAAATTGCGAGTGTTTTTCTTTCAGAAATGAAATATGGAATCGCTTCATTT
>JAHWFO010017487.1:0-19982 GCA_023313115.1 Rhysida immarginata
CGAAAAGTACTTCCAGAATCAGGTTGTATTTATCCTATTTTTTTAGTTTTGTTGTGGTCTAAGGAGTTTTTTTTATCAATATTAAGATTCATATTCACCAATTATTCATAAAAATAAATAAATTTTCAATGATTATTATTTCTTTCTTATCATTAATTTTGTAGATTAGTTTGCATGTTTCTTCATAATTCCCAGTTTTCTGTGGTCTGTATATTTTGAGTTTTTTTAGTGCATTTTGATATAATATACATGTTCTTTGAATCTGGTTTCTAAATTTCGATAAGTTTTATGCTAGACAAATATTATCCGCAAGAAATTTTAAATAATATGGAATTAGTAGATAGCAATTTATTATTCAACCAAATACCAAAAGAAGAGAAAATAAAAGAATAACTAGGTGTGCAACGCGTGGCAACGGGCACTTGCAAAAAAGAGCTGAGTGAGTTGATTAGCCCGAGGGTAACGATGACTTGTGTGCTTGCTGTTCGACTTTTTATGTTGCCTCTTCGACGTGGTCGTGGCGGCATAATGTTTGAAATTGAGAAATTAATAGGAGAAATGCAATAAACTAAAACAAACAAAAACTGTTTTAACTGTTAAGTTTGAGTTATGAAGTTATCTCTTCTCAAATATTTAGATGAGGTTGTTGTAAACAATTGAACAGTTAAAATAAAACCTCAAGGTACGCTACATGATCAAAGGAGTTGGGACACCCCTGTGAACACCTGGGGTGTTTCTCCTGGACTGGACTGGGCCCGCTCATCAAGGTGGACGGAAACCTCAATGCTGATGGCTACAGGACCATTCTGGATAACGGGGCACTTCCATCGCTGTGAGAACACTTCGGTGACGGGCCGTTCCTCTTCCAGCACGACAAGGCGCCTTGCCACAAAGCAAGATCCATATCCGACTGGTTTGACGAGATGCGGATTGACGAACTGGATTGGCCCACCAGAGTCCTGATCTCAACCCATCGAACATCTTTGGGACGAATTGGAACGACGTGTGAGATCCAGGATGGTTTGCCCTACATCTGTCCAGGAAGTGACCGCGACACTCCTCGAGGAATGGAGGTCAATACCTGTGGACACATACCGTAAACTTGTGGACAGTATGCCATGTAGGGTGTAGGCAGTGATAGCAGCTCAGGGTGGTCCTAAACACTACTGATTGAAGCTTTTTGCGGCTTTACGGTAGAGCAACAGGTGTCCCAACTCCTTTGATCATGTAGTGTAGTTGTCAGTTGGAAAATATACGTATAGAATCGATTAAAGCAGTTGATAATGACCAACAATGTTTCTATGTAAAAAGAAAAAATTAATATCTCCAAACGTACCTTATTCCTCGAACTTACTTTTCCGACGTAGTGTGTGTATATAGCACCTTTTTGGTGAAAAATTAGTCGATATAAATATCTTAGAACTCGATAAAATGGATAAAATCGAGGAGATTTGTCACTAATGTTATTCCTATTTAAAAAGAAAACCTTAATTCCTCGATAAAAATTGCAGCTAAAATCTCAAATGTAATTTTCGTACATAGATTAGAATTTCTAGCAATTACTGATTACAAAAAGTTATCCAAAAAAATTCTTAGAACTCGAAAAATAGCGTTTGAAAATTTGCTCTCGAAAAAAAAATTGAACAGGGCTTCGCCGTATATTCAATGAAGAAATTCTATTTTGCGCGCTTTTCTATTGTTTACATTTCATTTTTCATTGTTGAAACGATTTTAGAGGGAAAAAAAGAATTTTTTTCTTAGCGTGTGTTTTTCTCTATAGCAAATCATAGAGAAAATTCTTTTTCTGGTGATTATTCCTCGATGGCTTGATCGATTTTTCTGAAAATACTTCAAAACCATCTATGACCTAATAGGATTAATTGAGCAAAATTTGGTTGAAATCAGTCAAGTAGTGTTGAAAAAGTAGCCATCAGTTAGAGGACAAAGTTTTACATTATCGTCGGTAAAGAACTTCGCTCACTCAGCTCAATTAAGCAAAAACAAAATATTACGAAAACTATATAATAAAAACTAATAAAAGTTAATATCATACATATTAACGAAATTACAATGTATAATAATTAGCAAAAACTCGTATTGTATCTCAAAAAATAAAACAATGTAACTGGAAAAAATTAACAATGGAAAAATATTTAAAATTTTAAAAATTGTATTGTAAGAACTTTAAAACATCAGTTATCAATGAATACTGAAGATGTGCGAAAGGACGAAAGTCGGCTCTGTTCTATACGAATAAAATTATTCTATTGTAAAATCAACATTGGTGAATAATTGAATAAGAAGTTACAATGTTAAGAAAATATGTAATCAAAATAAATCAAGAAAACTTACCTATTGATAAAAATCAGAAGCCCTATGCAGTGTTTGCAGTGGCCAGTTTCCAGCTTTACACTGCAAGACACTGAATTCTTGGTTGGCCATGGTTAACACTACTTCATATGGCTGGCCATGAATATTTGTAGTCGGAAAACAGAGTCAAAATTCGGCACTGACTCGAATTTCTCTCCAAAACACCACAACTGATAAAGTGTCGGCCAGTTACTGGTGCCTCACCTTCTTTTAAGCATCGCTTTCGATCACCAACATAGTCTATAATGCTTGATAATTCAACGGAGAACATGTTATTCGTGTTCAGCGCCCGTCGAAAGTCGTCTTCAGTACCCATGTCGGTGCCATTTTGTGGGCGTTGCCAATTGATCGAAGCGCCAGCTAAGGCCGTCGCGCTCACGAATAAAGTAATCTGGCTTACCATGTTTGCGAATAATAGCCATTGCATTTTGATATTTCTGTGTCATATTCCTTGGACTTCTTGGAAAGAAGAAGGAAGGATGACAGCTCTGCCCGGAAGCAAACCTTAGTCTCCTGATGCATTATTCAGATGATCCATGAGCCCAGTGTACTGCTGAGCACGCAATTTTGGTTTACTAGTTAAGACAAACTATATACTGCCTGGGAGTTTTCCAGCTGAGAGGAAAGGATTGAAGTTGTTGCCTACTGACAATCTATATCTATAATATTGCAATTGAACGGACATATTCTGAAAGACAATTGACCTTTATCATAAACTCTCGTTCTCACACACTTGCTTAGCATTCGTAGCCTTGACTACCCATGTGACCACCTAAAAAATGGCGTCCCTTGGTCGTGTTGTGAGCATTTGTGATTTGAGTAAAATTCACTTTTTTTTACATTTTTCATAGGTTTTTACTACTTTAAAGATTTTTATTATTATCTTTATTAATTTAACATACGTTATTAACCTGAAATTTGCAAAATATAATGATTTAAATGTTTACTGATAACCTTTCATAATTTTAATTTCATAGTCATTTCCAAATTACCTATAAAATTATTTTCTAATGATGTTTATTTCTTTCTCCTCACTCTGACAATTGGGAATACAACAATATTTAATTGCATAGCAATAAAAATTTTGAACAACAACAATTAAAACTTTCACTTAAGATACAGTCGACAAATGCCGTTAACACGTCCAGTGTCCGCCATTTGCATTTTGTAATCTAATCAGTGACGTTTAGTGGCAACAATCACAATACAGGGGATAAAGGTCAATTGGCCTTCTTTGAAGAGGAATGTTTATTCCCCAGCTTTGATCGCCAAAGCACTTTCGGCAACTCTACAGAATTGGGCTCACTGGGCGAGGCTTCACTTATGCCATGACACACATAACAGGTTACGTAGTAAAAATAGCATTTGAAAGCTTATAAATTTAATGAGGACTCGTTTGTCGAGGTTCTCGACAGGAAAATAGTTAACGTTTTTGAGTATCTTCTGTATAGTTAGGTTCGATTCCCCTTTCGTTGAATTTTTTTTTCAAAATTATTTTATATGTTTCTTCAATATTAAATAATATTGAGAGTAAATAAGCAGTAAATGCAACGTGTAAAAAGCAAAAATGAAAATATACAAAAAAAATAGTTAATAAATAACAAACATATGTCAGCATAATGAAAATAAATTATGTAAAAAACAATTTCCAATTCAAAAAAACTTAATAATGAATTTTTTCCTTTACTCTGCATACTTGCTTTCATTTAAATAAGCTTATTCTGTTATCTGTTTCTTCATTTCGTCCAAATTATTTTGTTAATTTTCACACGGATTTTGATTTTGTATACATTTTATATCTTTTCGTTATGATAAATATGATAAATCTTGTTCAAGTTTGTTTTTTTTTTCTTTTATTTTACAATTTTAAATACATTCGAATTTTGTGTAAATATGTTTGTTCCATAATGTTTTCTAACTGTGTATTTCATATTTCCTATTTGTATATGTACCGTCCAATGGTGCAAAGTAATTTGAGACAACTAGTGGTCTCACGACTCATTAGTTTTCATAATGTGTATTAATCCCCATTTTTTGCTGGTTTCAAGTTTTTCTTTTATTCGTCCAAGAAAAGAAATTTTTTCAAGCTTCTGCCAAATAACCCATCCTCTCAATGGAGAGTGCCAATGCCTTTTCTTAAGTAATTGAGATATTTTCTTCTAATTATTTTACTTTATGCATTCTAATCTGTAATTTATTCTCCTGCGATGACAAATGTAGTAAAATATAAAAATTATTTTTATTAAAATCGCAAGGTCACTTATAAAAAATATCAAGTACATTAAAAAAGGATGCTAATCTCCACACAGTATTTAAGAAATACTACGCAATGGAATCGTGGCTCTCAAATGCCCGAACCTTCTTGATCCCACATGCTAGACAATTTTTTCTTTTGTGTTTCAGAACACTTTATTTTTCGAAATAATGATAATTTAAAACCTAATAAAACCCAATTAACCTGTCTCTTCAATTACCTTTTATTTAACTTATCTTCAGCTACTATAAAAATTTTCTGGTTGCGCCTCTCCTATCAATAATGTTAACTTTGACCAAAATTAGAACCAAAATACATTAGATGAATTGAGATTAATATCATATCGTATTTTTGCATTTATTTAAGAAACATATCAGTGTTTTTCCTGAAAGCTCTTTATCTTCCTGGTGATCAGTTATTAGGCAACCGTTTTGAACGTCGGAGTTACTTAAGCTATTTCTGTGAAAATGATACGTCGTAGGTGAAGTCCCGCCCACAGAGCCCAAGTCTGTAGAGTTGCCGAATGTGCATCACGCAAAGGGGAAAATAACGGATATACCAACGGTTCTAGATTTGGATCTAAAATACTGACTCTTTCTGTACGACGGTTGTTAGCACAATATTGGTTCAGACGACAATGTACGAGAGTCATATTTAAAGTAGGAACCGTTCTGAAATAAAAACAAAACTATTATATACGAGGGGCGATTGATAAATAAGGTCTCCATGGCTGTAACTTTTTTATTTGTATCTTATACTCACATTTGTCCTCTATGTAATGCACTATTTACTTTTCGACATAGTCCCCATCTCTTTCCACGCATTGCGCCAACGTGTGACTAGTTGGGTGAACCCGTCGGAGAGGAATTCCCGCCAACCATTGGACTGACATAACCTAAATAGCAATCATTTTCATCTTGTAATTGCTTCATTCCAGCAGCAAAAGGTTGCATAACCTTGAGATACGACAGTAAAAATGCCATATCAGCTTCTGTCATTGCTTCGGCTTTTAATTGCATTTTCTAACTACATTTACGCAGCTTCTCTATACCACTGTCACAAACTGGAACAGCATCAAAGTCTGATGACCATCTTCTCGATGTAGGATTTATGAAAGTTGATTTTGTTATTTCCTATACAATGTCAGACATTTTGGAGCTTCTATGAACAGCATTAGAAAAGTCCTATACCTTCCCGTAGCACGGTCATATGCACTTCTGTATTCAGCATTTGATCGCGCCCTTCGTGCATCAACTGATGCTGTCAAATTCAATAAGTGATTGATACATTTTTTTCGTGGTGTAAGAAATGAAGCTATACTGATCTCAGTTTATTATTAAGTAACTCAGAAATTTTTTCACACTCAGTAAATTCATTTCCCTCTATTGTGTCATTATTATCATCATCAATATTAGGAACCTTGTTAAGATTGACATTGTGTTTACCAAAGAGCGGAATGCTTTCTCAAAATTTGCAGCATTGTCAGTAATGCAGTCTTGAAGTTTGTCAGAAAATATTTGTGCCAGCATTTCAGCTATTTTCTGCTGTATGTTCAAATTTGAACCTTAGACATGCTAGAACAAATCCTTTCCTCTGAAGGCTATCCTGATCGATGAAATGTATTGTGACCCCAATATATGAGGCGTTGCGGATACCAAGAGCGAACTGTCATGAATAAAAATGAGATAAACTAGGTAGAGTGCACAGTGGAAAAATCATTCATGTACATAAGGCGTAAAATAGGAAATACAAAAAGTTTATTGTAAATAAGACACAAATATCAGGTATAAATGGAAATAAATAAAATAATGTCTTAAGCCTAATGAAAAGACCTAAAAGTAAAACTAGAAGCTACTCTAACTTACAAAGTGCTCCAACAGAAATAATGCCGCTTGGGCTTGAACCACCTAAGTCGTTAGGTAAAACACATGAGCACTATACAAGACATATGTAATACATTCCGCTTCGAACAAAGAAAAATGAAGCGCTGTTTCATTCACAATAAAATAAAGCTGGTGCAGAAGCAGATAACCACAACCAAAAATTAAGTAAATTTTAAAAAGGTTGTAACATAACTTAACAAAGCTTAAATCTAATTAGATTCAATAACATGCATCAACTAAAAGGAGGGTAGGGTAAAATCCTCCTCTTTAACCTCGCCTTAACTCAGGGCGTAGAAATGAAACATTTAACCATAAAATACATAAACGAACTAACACAGCAATCTTAACAGCGCTAGTTACATGAATACCAGTTCAGGAGTCACAAACAAATAAAGTCACAGTCCAACAGAACTGAATAACTCAGGACACAGCTCAGTAATGCACAAAAAGTGACGTCACAAAACGGTAGCAAAAAGTTCTTATCGTCACAGTCCGGTAACGAAAACTAAAATAAAAGTCAGTTCCAAATGAAGTCCGGGTCAGGCAATGGATTTAACTACTAACAGCAGTAAACGATAACGTTAATAAAAATCACATTAACAAACATAAGGTTATCGGAAAAAACCTCCGCACCGAAAACCCGTTGCCTAAGACGGTTAGCGAGGATTTGAGGCAAGAACTGGCCAAACTAATTCAAACAGCTTGGCTAACATTTACTGCCTTCTCCGCACGAGCACAAAGCCCATATCGTGCAAGACAAACGCTGATAAGCCGCACGGCCAAAGCCCACGCACTACGGAGAGATAACGAAGCTCGTAGTAACGAAGCTCCGGGAAAACAGCTCGTGCCTGACGAGCGCACGAGCCCACATGAAAACTCACACTCACCAGGTAAATGATGCCTGTCGAGATGGTCCTCCGCGGAAGCTTCGCACTACGAACGGCTTCAGCTGGCTCGGGATGCCCGGTGAAACGGCTGCTGGGTTCACACGCTGACGACCTCGTTAAAGCGGAGGTCGCTCCAGCCGACACGCCCGACGACGCTCGTTGCTCGTCGTCCTAGTCAACGGCCGTCGTTGCCGACGTTGCTTGGGTGCCTCCCTGGTCAACGCTCCGGGACGAGACTCCACTCTCGAGCCTTGAAATTGAATTCACCGCTCTCCATGGTTCCCCCGTTCGTGACCTCTTTGTGTCGAGTCTCCAACCAAATTCCTCCCTCCGATCTCGTCCGTCGTCTCTTTTCAAATCCCCTCTCGAGCTCCTATTCGTCCTTTCCTGATGACGATGTTCTTGACGTACGCCACGACGGGTTTTACGTCGCTCCTTCCTCCTCTCGGACGAATAGAAAACCCGAGAGGGAAAACGCTTGATTCCGTCACTGGAATTCGTGTTGAAGACGGAATTCCGTGACACGAACTCAACATTGGTTCAAATTTTTTTTATATTATTTTTCGGCTTCTCAGACAGCAAAGAATAAGGTGGTATAGTTTTTTGTTCAATTGGCCTCTCCTAATCGTATAAAATAAAGGCTGAAAGTAAAGCGTTCAACTCATAAGAGTGGCAGAGCAAAAATTTCAAACGCGTATTTCTCGAAATCACAGTTTGTTGAGTTCGCCCTTCGTATCCGTAACGCCTCATATGATCTATAACGGCAAGTTCACAAATATGCTGTTGAACAGATCCATGTAGATGCAGCTAGAGCTTTGATAATTTTTCCCTTGAAAATAGAAAATAATGCCTTCTAGAAACATGTCTTCGATTAGGCAATTTTAATGTGGTGGTGTTGGGTACACACAGATTAAAAACACACAAAAAAAACTGTTTTTAATCAGTGGGGCTAAAGCTCTTTTAAATAGGTGGAAACTGGATGTGGGCGGTGTGTCACTGGTGTCAAGGGATTAAGGGAAACTCCCCCCCCCCTCAAGAATGTCCGATTTTTTAAGGCTATGACCTTTGACACAAGAAGTAAAGATTTATATTTACTGTCATCTTTACTAAAATTTGATTTTCTTACGGTATTTTAAAAGTATTTGCTAGTTAAGAAAAGTAATTTGTAGTTAACTACGTTTAAAATGTAATTAAACTACATAGTTAAAATTATTTTTGGCTGAGTAGTTGTAAATTACTTTTTAACTACTAGTTTAACTACTCCACATCACTGCCAGGAACAGGTGGTAGCCACTAGATACGAGGTCCGGAATGTAAGGCGAGTGTCGAGTTGTTCCCAACTAATCAGATTTTTTGTTTGGGAACAACTTGACCACCCGCCTTACAGTCCGGACCTCACGTCCAGTGGCTACCACCTGTTCCGGGATCTAAAGGAGTTCATCTGCGGTCTGCATTTCAGCGACGAAGAAAAAGTGAAAACTGCGTGACTTTCTTCACCAAGGGCAGCTTTAATGAAGTGATCATGCGGAAATACACTGAGCGGTATGACAAGTGCTTAAATAAACTTGGAAACTATGTGGAAAAATATTTAAGGTATATAAGGTGCGTCCCATAAAGATAAGGCCACCTCAAGAATTGCTTGTTTAATGAAAACAACAACAGTTTGTATTAAATATATTATTTTATTCAAATCCTGCAAACATTGTTAAGACAACAAAAAGAAAAAACTTTAGCCATACATTACAACAATGGAGAAAAAAATTAAAATGAAATTTGCACAGTAAATTTCTGTCCCATAAAGTTAAGGCCACTTACAATTAATGCCAACAGGTGGAACAATAATCTAATTGCAAATGGCGCACTATTTGAAAAACCATCTGTAGATAGTTTAAAAGAAATATCCAGCAAATGGGAAAAGGTAAACCTTTAACAGACCTTGAGAAAGGTACAATTCGTACACTACACTCTGAGGGTAACTCATTTCGTAAAATCAGCCAAATATCTGGAAGATCTAGATGTGTAATCTCTAATTTCCTCAAGCTTGATAAAGATTATGGCACAAAGAAATCATCAGGTCGCCCTTCGAAGGTTACACAACGTTCAAAGCGTCTAATTGTACATGAGGTAATACAGAACTCAACTTCTTTTCGCAAAATAGCTGCATTGGATAATGTAGCAGTATCAAAATCTTCAGTTGGCAGGGTAGTACATTCATGTGACTACCTGAAATTCACAAAACGAAAGGCTGCACCATCGCTGAAAATTCATCACAAGGTGAAACGTTTACAGTGGGAACAAGAGCGCATGAGTTGGACTGGAGTCTGGAATGGTGTAATTTTCAGTGATGAGAAAAAATTCAACCTGGATGGCCCTGATGGTTGGCAATACCATTGGCAAGATTTGCGTAAGGAAAAAGCCATATTTTCCAAACGAAAACAAGGAGGTGGCTCCGTGATGGTATGGGCTGGATTTACCAGTTCTGGTAAACACGTATTGCTTTAGTCAGTGGAAGAATGAAAGCAGCTGACTACCAGAAATTGCTGGCTGATTTTCTCCTGCCATTTATGGATTCAACCTCGGACAGAATAACTTTTTTCCAGCAGGATAATGCCCCTGTCCACAGTGCAAAAACTACCTTTGAATGGTTTCTGGCAAATGGGGTGCCTGTGATGGATTAGCCTGCCATGTCTCCAGATTTAAATCCAATGGAAAACATGTGGGGAATGCTGGCTAGAGCTGTTTATGAAGGTGGGCGACAATATTCAACAACAAATGATTTGAAGCAAGCCATCATTCAGAAGTGGGAGGATATCACTATTGAAACTTGTGCGAAGCTTGCACAAACAATGCCACAACGTATTTTTAAGGCCATTAAGAACAATGGTGGCCCCATAGAATACTGAAGTTGTTTCCTATGCCAAAGGGAATATGGTAGAAAACTTTGTGTTGGCATTAATTGTAAGTGGCCTTAACTTTATGGGACAGAAATTTACTGTGCAAATTTCATTTTAATTTTTTTCTCCATTGTTGTAATGTATGGCTAAATTTTTTTCTTTTTGTTGTTTTAACAATGTTTGCAGGATTTGAGTAAAATAATATATTTAAAACAAACTGTTGTTGTTTTCATTAAACAAGCAATTCTTGAGGTGGCCTTATCTTTATGGGACGCACCTTAGAATTTGGTAAAGAAAAATTTTTGAAAATATATTGTAGCGTACCCCCGCCCCCACAAAATGTTCTATAAGGTCTTAACGTTCGAAGAACGACCCCGAGGCGGAAGATTGCTAGGGTTCGGGACCGATTTTAATTGAGAGAGACCACGATACTGCTGTATTTCATTATATTGACATTCACTTTATTCTCAATAAACATAGTCTATAATTTACTGTTTACAACTTACCAAAATTTTACTGTTAATTCATTAAGGTACTTTTGGGGCCCCAACTATTAGGTAAAACAAGCAATCATCAGAACTTAATCTACATAATTACACATCACTCGCAATAGGTAACCGGCACACCTGCCTGTGTAATGGGATAAATGGGGGTTCATACGTGTGTTGACAGTGCTGCCTAACTGGGTACTTGATCAGTATGAGGGAGGCTGATAGAGGACTGTGCACTCCCGGATCAAATATTCCACTTTCCTACGCATGGAAGCGTAATGCACTTCCTTTATTGTACATGTAGGGGGGAAGAACATAAACCCCTCTTGGCGAGTGCAGTCCTCATGTCTCTCACACACCCACTAGCGAGCTTGAGCTTATCCTTTAAACTGCAACAATCTACAGTTACAGGAACCTGCTCACAATTCCTGCCAACGTACCAGTCGTGCTTTGCTATACACCTGTCAACTGACTTAAACCTCTGGTCCCCTTGCACAACAGGGTGCTTAATAGGTATAACTGAATTTAACCATATATAATTCCTAACCAGTTATAACGAATTGTGAAATTTTAGCATTAGCAGTTCTCAGCACGGTTGAGTTTAAAAAATTCTTGAGCGCAGTTGTTACGATTTAAAGTTCTTGCAAACATATCAAGGGCGGGAGGACCGTTGACACCGCAGACTTGAGCATCGAACAAAACTGTCTAGTTGCTGCTCTTGCATTATCTAACGGTTTAATACCACTCACCGGAGATTGTCGACATACTTGCCCACCTATGCTGAATCATACGAGGTTCCCATCTGGAGCTATAGCCTCGCTTTCGCTGAACGGGCGCAGATCCATTTCGCTGGTTCCATTGTGTTCCATTTCGTCCTTGCTCAAGTCGTCACGTTAACGGTGTAGAGTATAGTATTGTCCAAAAAAAATTGTTTATTAAGACTGAAATATTTATGCAAATTTATGGCTATCAAATTCTGCACATGTTATCTTACTTTTTACTTTCGTCATACAACTCCTTCTTCCAAAGTTCACAGATTTCACCTATGATCTTAAACATACTCAACTACATAGCAAGACGAAAACTGCAATCAAAAGGCTTTCGATCGATACCATGGCCGAATCCGAACATACACACAAAAATTTTTGTTTTTTTGTTTTTTTTTTTAAATTTTTTTTTACAACAAACGAAAACTCACACACAATTTCTCCGAAAGCGATCGCAACAATCCCCCGTTGGAAGCTGAGCAATCTTCTCGGAAAACATCCTAACAATAGCTGCTCCAACAAAGGACCATTTACGATCGCCCACGGAGGATTTTTTACTACTCATTCATACAACAAAACAAACAACGCGCACTTATATTTCACTATACACTACGCACAGCACACACATACAACACACACTCATTATAATTACTACAAAGACAAAAGCCAACAATCGTGTAATCGACTTATAATCAATATATTTTTAATTATACCGACCCCTACCTAATTAACACACGTGACTGCTACACTGGAACGTCACATACCCCCAATGACAAAACTCGAACATACCCCATCAAGGGTTATGTTCGGATTACACACCTTGAAATCCCCTTCAAACCAATTAACCCACATAAGTATATAATTCCAATTTGCTTACACACTAATCCAAAAACTCTTTAAACCCAAAATAATTTTATACGCTGTCACACAACCTAGAATCATGAACGCATCATTAAACATGCCATCATCATACCATCATCGTCACCAGTAAATCTAATTACGCAATACCAAAACATTTACGTTTAATAAAAGAAAATAACACATTCACCTTTTACAACCATACACTCACAACAACTAACACACACAATTTCCAATAAACACCACAAGCAAAATCTCAATCGTACAACAACAACAAATAATACAATTGATCAAAAAATAAATAAATAAAACGGCTCAACACATTATTCAACACCCATTTACCTCCTAAACTTCCCTCTATGAATTACCCAGTAGTCTGGGCGCGCTCGGTTCCTTAGTGCATAACGTTGATTTACTGTGGTCTCTTCTTGGTTCACCTGAGGTTGATTAATATTACCAGTTTTTTTTTTCAGGTTCTCGCCCAGGCTCTTCAGCGCACTTACCACTTCCTTCCTCTTCCACTACACTATCTACATCGTCTTGTAATGGCTGTAGGGGTTCTTGAGCCATAGCTTCCCTTCCCATAAGCACCCTCTCTCGTCTCATCCTTACTATCGGCTCCCACTCATCCGCTTCTTCGTCCTCTTCCTCGTCTTCCTCGCTTATACTCTTGCGTTTAGGTTCAACCCCTTTTTTCCGCTTCTTAGGATGCTCGTTCTCCGGGTCTAGCCAAAACAGTTTAAGCCTATCAACGTGGACGACGGACCTATTATGATTGTGAACCTCCTCAATCTCATAGTTGACGGGTGATACCTGGCGCAATATCCTGTATGGACCAAGGAATTTCGCGCAAAACTTCCGCTTGGTCCCCCCCTTAAGCAACAGCCATACTCGACTACCAGTCAACAGTTCACGTGATTCCCGGTTTTTATTTATACTCTTCAACCGATTACGACGCTTTTGACCATCTCTCAACCTGACCAAGTCTCGTGTTCGCTTCAGCTTTTCTACCAGTTCTGACCGATATTCCACCACATTCAGTGTATCCCTTTCCTCCTCGTTGTCACCACTAAGGTGTCCCTCGAGTGGGCCCGGGTCAAAACCGTATAGTAGGAAAGCCGGGCTCTCCTCGGTGGCCTCGTGCTGGCTGGTTCGCAGTGCATATAATGCGAAGTCCAGCAGGTAGTCCCATTCCTCAGGGTGTTCGTTACATTGTGACTGGTGTCAGTGTGTTTTGTTTATAGTTTTAGAAGAAATATATAAAATTTGTTCATTTTGAAACTATTTTCCCGGAGTTCGTTTGTTTGGTAGTTGTTACTGTGTAGAATGAATTTTGTGTGCGCTGGTACTGTTTGTGGATGTAGTGGGTTTGAAATGTGTGGGCGCTGTGTTTGTGATTGTTGGTGGCGATTTGAAGAGTGAATGTTGTGTTGTTTGATTTACAAAATGTTGCTGGAAAATTTTTTTTTTTTTTGTTTATAAATCTATATTTCGTTGTAGAAGTTGATTGTTATCCGTTGAGTTGATGATTACCGGGTAACAATCGCTTAAAACTTTTCTGGTTAATCACTTGTTAATGAGTTGCGGCTGCTTTTTCCTTTGTTGGGAGCGCGTTTCTTTTTTCGAGTGTTAGGCACTGGATGACAGCGACTGGAGCTGACGACATGACAGCGTTCGTTCGACCTTCTTCCCCTCCCCGATGCGGCGACATCGCTACAGAGTCGGAAAATCATGCCAGCTAAATAAACGGAGACAATAAGCGGAATCAGCGTCGTTGCGGACGAAAAACGTTCAGATGTATAGACGTTGTTGCAAGCCATGATGTCTTTGGTTGGCCAAGGCGAGAAATTGTGCGTATGGAACGTTTGCCCGAGGTCTCCTGCTAAGTTGAGAAGATCCCTCGTATTGAAGCTCTGCAGACTGGTGAGAGCGTTCTGTTTTTATTAATTGATTTCGCGTAGTCAGTCCAATTGTTTTAACGGGGTCTACTGGTACAAGTCGCAACAAAAAGTGCAACGAGTACTTTAATCAATGGACATATGTATGTTCACGTTAAACTGGAACAGTTATTTGATAGCTTAATTTCAATGATTGAGAAAGTAAATGGAATGCTAAGATAGAGAGCCTCTCCTGATAATAGTAGCTTTCATTTTAAGCTCCAACCGAGATCGATGTCCTTTTATGGTTAACAGACTACAGTTATAGATTTGAATTAATGACTTTTTTTTTGTTGTCTGTTTATGTATGAGAATACATTTATTCTTAGGATTATTTACTTAGTAGCTGAGTATGATAATTAACTTAACCAGAAGGTACACACATGGTATGCTAAGGTTTGTTAAATTATTGTCAGGCAAGATAATTGTGTCTCTGAACGTATATTAGCACACAGAGGGTGAATTAATAGCGTCTTAATTGCTCTTAATTGCCATAGGTGGTAGTTCACATTAGTTGTAACGGGGTTAATGCTCTCTCCCCGATTTTCCGAACCTAGGGTACTGAATGTGGATCTTAGGGGAAACTTTGATTAAAGGAGAGCACGACGCGTTCTTGAATTCATTCTATTGTGCTAACGGTGTCGGGACAATATGTTGCCAAGACGACAATAGTATGAGCAACTTGCCTATGTTGAAATAACAGTTAAGACTTGTTATTGTAGCAAGAGTTTTGAACTTTTTAATAGATTATTTGTTCAAATTTTGGGGCCCCAAGCTTAAATTAGATGACTAATTATTCAATGCTTAATGCTATGATTATCTTAAGGAAATAAAATTGGATTTTATGATTCACTCTCACCTACTCTTTATATTACAATCATATCACCCGTGCAAGTTCTAGAAAAACCCGCACCTGTTCGCGTGGGTGGTTACTGAGGTTCTGAGGTGCCTTCTGGCTCCACTCCACCCACGCCTCAGGGCACAACATAATGTCGCTATGGCCTCGCAGAGCGATTTGTTACATCGCTCCGCGATACCATTGGACATTGGGCGGTACGCTGTTGTTAGTTTAAGCGTGATATGCAGATCGTCACAAACCGCCCTGAACACCGCTAAGGTAAAGTTGGCCCCACGGTCGCTGATCACCTGCCGAGGCACCCCGTAACGACAAACTATATTACGCGCGAACGATCGTGCAATAGACTCCGCTGTCTGGTCGGGCAATGCCTCGGACTCACCATACCGTGTAAAGATGTCAGTCATTACGAGTATGAACCGGTTTCCTCTACTTGTACGTTGCACCGGACCTACCACATCTATAGCGACCTTTTGGAATGGATAGTCCGCGACGCACTTTCGGCAACTCTACAGACTTGGGCTCACTGGGCGGGGCTTCACTTATGCCAAGACACACGTCACAGGTTAGTAGTAAAAATAGCATTTGAAAGACTCGTTTGTCGAGGTTCCCGATAGGAAAGTGGTTAACGTTTTTGACTATCTTCTATGTAGCTAGGTTCGATTCCCCTTTCGTTCCTTTATTCTTTTAAAAATTATTTTATATGTTTCTTCAATTTTATATAATACTGAGAATAAATAAGCAGTAAATGCAAGATGTAAAAAGTAAAAATGAAAATATACAAAAAAATAGTAAATAAAATAAAATAACAAACATATGTAAGCTTACGTAAAAAAACAATTTACAATTAGAAAATTTAATAATGAATTTTTTCTTTATTCTGTTATCTCTTTCTTCATTTCGTCCAACTTACTTTGTTAGGCTTTTGATTTTGTTTGCATTTTTATATCTTTTAGCACTTCTTTATCTTGTTCAAGTTTTTTTTTCTTTTATTTACAATTTTAAACACATTCGAATTGCGTGCTTTATGTAAATGTTTGCACCATTGGACGGTACATACACAATACATTGTGTGAAATACACAGAAAACATTATAGAACAAGGTAATTTGAGTGGTCTGCCGACTCATTAGTTTTCATAATGTGTATTAATCCCATTTTTTGCAAGTTTTTCTTTTATTCGTCCAAGAAAATAAATTTTTTCAAGTTTCTGCCAAATAACCCATCCTCTCAATGGAGAGTGCCAATGCTTTTTTCTTAAGTAATTGAGCTATTTTCTAATTATTTTACTTTATGCATCCTCATCTGTAATTTATTCTCCTATCATGACAAATTTAGTGAAATATAAAAATTATTTTTATTAAAATCGTTAAAATCGCAAGGTCACTTTTAAAAAATGTCAACTACATTAAAAAACGATGCTAATCTGCACACAATATTCAAGAAATACTACGTAGTGAAATCATGGCTCTCAAATGCTCGAACCTTCTTGATCCCACTTGCTAGACTGTTTTCCTGTTGCTTTTCCTAATGATAATTTAAAACCTAATAAAACCCACTTAACGTATCTCTTCAATTACCTTTCATCCATCCCTGCCTGCTTGTATTTTAACTTATCTTCAGTTGCGCCATCTCCTATCAATAATGTTAACTTAGACCAAAATTAAAACCAAAATATATTAGGATGAATTAAGATGTAATATCAGCTCGTATTTTTGCATTTATTTAAGAAACATATCAGTGTTTTTCCGACTAAGATTCTCTGAAAGCTCTTATTTTCCTAGCGTCAGTTATTAGGCAAACGTTTTGAACGTCGGAGTTACTTAAGCTATTTCAGAGAAAATGACACGTCATAGGTGAAGCCCCGCCCACAGAGCCCAAGTCTGTAGAGTTGCCGAATGTGCGTCCGCGACCACCCCTTCCTGCCAGGGTGCCCGCGCTAAATTATTTTTGACTCGTTGACATGGCTCACAATATTGTACCCGCTACCTCACTTCTTCTCTCATACCTGGCCAAAAGTAGCGTTGACGCAGCTTACGAGTGGTTGCATTGATACCTCGATGCCCGCCTAACAGTCCCTTGTGGTGCCACTCAACTATTTTTTTTCGTAAACTCTGAGGTATGCATATCCTTGCGCTTTTTTATTGTTCTTATCTCTAACATACATTATTAACCCGTCTTGCAACGTAAACCGACCTCCCGTATCGCCCACGTTGGCCTGGGTTTCGATGTTCCTGGCGATCTCTCGGATCCACCCATCCTCCCGCTGGGCCTCCGAGATCTCCTCACGTGTCCATGGGGCAGACAGCTCGGTCACCACTGAGCAGCAATGCCGAGACAATAGGTCGGCCACCACATTCTTTTTGCCCGCCACGTACTTATACACGAACCCATACTCCTCCAGCTCCAGCGCCCACCTCAACACACGCTGATTGGTATTACGCATGCGTTGGATGAACGCTAGAGGCTGGTGGTCCGTTAGCACAGTGGTCGTGTGTCCAAGAATGATGTGGCGAAAGTGGCCAGCCGCTCGGACGATAGCTAGGGCCTCTTTCTCGATCACAGAGTAATTACACTCCCCCCCCCCCTGCAGTTTTTTGCTGAAATAGGCAATGGGCTGCAGGTCTCCTTTGACTTCTTGCTGGAGAACAGCTCCAATAGCGTGTGCCGATGCATCGGTCGAAAGGAGGAATTCCTGATGGTAATTTGTGGGGATTAGCAGAGGCTCGCTGCTCAGGGCCCTTTTTATATAGTCAAATGCTGTCTTACAAGCGGCGCTCCATTGGAACGTCACCCCTTTCTTCGTCAGCTCTGTGATCGGAGTTAAAATTCCCGAGAGTTCCGGTATGAAGAGTTGATAAAAATTCACCGACCCCACAAAGCCTGCGAACTTCGCGTGCATTCCTGGGTTCCGACAGCTTCAGGATTGCCTCTACTTTGCCCGGATCGGGATGGGCTCCCTCCGCTGTGATGACGTGTCCCAGGTAGTGCACGCTTGGGGTGCAAAACTGGCATTTGGCTGGCTTAACCACCAACCCGCATGCCCTGAACCTCCCCAGCACCCACCGGAGAACCTCCACATGCTCCCGGAGCGTTGCTGTACTAATCAGTATATCATCCAGGAACATGTGGATGCTCTCCCCGACCCTTCCCTTCAGAGCGGTCACCACATATTGTTGGAAGAGGTGGGAGGAATTCCTCCCACCCTGGGGCAAACGAGTCAGCTGGTATTTGCCCCACGGTGACTGAAAGGCATAGCACTCTCTCAGTGACTTAGATAATGGGATTTGATAGTAGCCATTATTCAAATCAATCACTGAGAAGTACTGATGCCCCCGTAGCTCTTCCAGGATATCCTTGATGATCGGGGCCGGGTAGTCCACCGGAGTCGTATGTAGATTCACCTTGCGAAGATCCAAGGTGATTCTTACTTCTCCATTATTCTTTTTTACGGTTCTCTTTTTTGGTTTTGTTTTTTGTTCTGGTTGGACGTTTTTGGGGTTTATGGTTTGAGGAGCGGATGGTTATGGTTTTTTCTTGGATATACAAGCGGGAGGTGGTTGGGTTGTTTTACGTTGTTTTGTTTTTCTTTAGATGGGATTGTGTTTAAGGGTGGGGGCGGGGGTTGTGAAGGTTTGGATTATTTTTCTGTGGTTTGTTTCTATCTAAATGGTTTTTATGTTAGTAGACTTTTATTAGGGTGAGTCTACTGGTGTGTTGGTTTTGTGTCCCTGTTCAGGTGTAAGTGAAATCCATATTTTGATTCGTCCCAGTTTTTGGTAGTAGTTTTGGGGAGTTTTTGTGAGACAGTGAGAAGGTATGGGTTGTTAATGGTTTGTGTGAGTGTATCTGGTTGGGTATGTTTGTGTGAGGGGTGGTGTGTGTTTGGTTATGTCTTGGTTCCTCTTTGGTGGGGGTTCTTTGTGTTTTGAAGATGTTTCGAATGGAGTTATTTTTCCTAGGGAATGATTTCGTTAGCTTTGGGAGTTCAGCGCTTTTTCATTTCGCGGTCGTACCACGTTGATTCTTGTCTTAACATGTTTTTACATGTTCATCGCTAAGGTTTGTTTCGGGCGTTTTCCATCTTAGCCCTTGTCAAAATTTCAATCATCTTGCTAAACATCCCCTGTGCTGAAAGGGAGGGGTGTTTTCAACGTGGTATGGCCGTGAGCTGATAGTAAAGGGGCGAAAAGGCCTAGTTAAACGTGGGCGCTAACAGGAAAAAAAAACAAAAGCAAAAGTCTAGCCCTCGAAACTTGAAACGACTGCAAACTCGGTTTTTGAGTGATGCGGTTTTGCGAAGTAGACTCTTATGCCTATAAAGGGTTAGTCTTAACTCCGCTGCCATCATGCCACCATGTTGCTATCGCCGTCAGCAAACGAAAAACGGAGCCTGTGCGGCGAGTGGCGTTTTCGAGAGAGCGGCCGGCCGTTGCAGCGGAGAAAGGAAGAAGAGCGTCTCACTCGTACACGTTCGCTTCCCGGCGATCTGGACAACAGCAGCAGCAGCATCATACTTCCAAGCAGGAGGTTCTCTGCCCGTGCAACTGTTTCGTTTTTTCATCTTTCTATCCCCATTTTCTCTCAAATATCCTTTCTTCCGGCCGCCATTAAGGAGAGATGGCCGTAGTAGGCCGCCAGTTGGCACCACCTTTATGAGTCTGCTGCTAGAACGTCTAAGAAGAAGTAGAACGTTCTCTTCTCTCATGGCCTGGATGGTCGTGTTGTTAGCACAAATACGATCTCTCCGGAAAGGCTCCATAGGGGACACAATGGAATAACTCAG
>JAHWFO010017490.1:0-11853 GCA_023313115.1 Rhysida immarginata
CATTTTCGTGGGAAGCGGACAGTAGAACCATTCCCAATCTGGTAATTCTGCGAGTTTGTGCATTTAAACAGCCGATGGTGATTATTTGAAACTGAAACTACGTTACCAAATAAAGAAACTGGAGCTAAGTCCAAACATCAGGTAAATGATATTAATTAAAAAATGGATGGAAAAATTCTCGCGACCTTGTCTCCCATTGGGCTATCGCAGACCTTTGTACAGCCATGCTGTCACCAGGGAAGAACGTTAGTCTTCCTTAACCTTATTCCCTGCTGTCACTAAGAGTCTTAAAGACAACCAGGTTGTCAAGATGGAAAGTCCAATGGGAGGTGGGCACCCGGTTCACAGATCGTGAATTAATCCTATCCAAATCATCAGAAAGTTTTATGAACACACAATAATATATAAAGAAATTAAACTAAACCAACGCTTAGGCCTTTTCTCCCATCTTCATTTCTTACCCACCCCCGCTAGCAGTTTTCATTGTAAAAAGCAATTAACAACATTATAAATACATCCCTCCCCCAACCTTTATTTACAACCATTAGAACACCCCCCTACAACACCCGACACAGAAATTCCTTCCCAATCGCCCATATTAGATGTAACTACTAGTTCAAGAGTATCTCTATCGCCGGCAATAGACTTTGGTCCACTTTACCCCCAGATCTCCGTTCGTCACCAAGCACCAATATTTTCAAATCCTGTCTAAAGAACTTCCTCTCTACACCCCCACCTAACTAACTCCTGCCCCTCACCATTCCCCTCCATTTTTTAAAACTTCTTTTATAAATTATCAAAAATTGTATCTTTGTTACCCATCCAGGGAGCTACCTCGTCAGCTCCCGCCATAATGGTTCTGGATGGATGACTTATATCTTCCTTTAGATTAAATAAATAAATAAATGAAGACATGCCAGAAGATGTTATTAGACATTTTGCTACAAGGCTACATCACGTTAGCTTCAAGTCAGTGCTCCTTAAATTGAAGTTGGCAGATGGACATTTGATAAAACTGTACACCGGTGAAAAGTTGTTAACAAAAATTGAAGCTCATTTTATAAATTAAAAGCTTAAATGAATTATTATTTTTATTAAGTTTTCTATATAACTTCAATTTATCTAATAAACATGCCTAACATGGCATTAAAGGGTAAAGGAATACCGGTATTAAGTAGATAATGCCTCAACTTTCTTCCATTATCATGATTTTCTATCATTTTAAATAATGGGTTGTTAATTACCTTTAATTAATGCTCGTTAATTAATTAACTTTTTTGCTGCTGATTAAGCCAAGGTGTCATAAGTGAAGCATCCCTGTCCTGAAGTGGGCTATGCAATGAAGCACCACCACCTGTGTGAAAGCCAAGGGGGTCCTTATACTCAGTGTGCAAAAACGAGCTGTTGAGGATGTTTACGTATTTTGCTTATTTCCTGTTTTTGTCACTAGGTGGCGTTACTTGTTCTTTTGTCTCTCTTCTTTGTAGCACTCAATGAATAAACATCGTTTGTTTTTGTTCTCGTACAATTCGTGTACTGTCGTCGTTTCTTTCGCCAAATACAACTCCATGAGCTCATGAACCGCAAGTATACACCTCCTTAAGTTTGTCATCATAATTAACATAAACATTTTTTGGTCCTTTGAGCCGGATCATATTTGCAACTATCGAAGTTATTTCTCTCGAGTGCTTTGCTTTCGTGAGCTCAATTGATGATTGCTCCTGATCCTTCGAACTGTTGAATGTGTGTTTTTACTGATAAGACATCGTGATGTTTCTGTCCTCCACTTCAGTGTACTGATTGTTTTTCGTGTTTCGTGACTGTTTCTCGCCGTTCCATGCTGTCGTTTGCTCAACACTGATTCGTCATTCCCGCCATCATTAGTGTTTTTCCCGCCATTCCGCCATCTTGTCTCTACGCATCTCCTCCTGATTCAGCTTGCTGGCTTCATCAAACACAATGGATCCTAAAAGAAAATGCACCTCCATCAAAGCTAAGCTGACTCGTTTCGAATCCTACGTACAAGAACTCTCATCTGCAAATCCTTCTACACCATTGAACGACTTCGATGCTGCTTACTTACGTAAATGGCTGCTAAACGTGGAACCATTACTCGCTTCGTATGATGAGATTCAACTAGAGATCGACGCAGATGAAACAAACGACAACAACTCTGAATCCGCACAGTTTGAAGCTAAGTACTTTAACATAATTATTATTGCTGAGCGTTTGTTAGATAGAAGTATGCCTCGCCCCACATCCCGCTCCAGTTCTGCAAGTTCGCATCGCAGTTCATGCCACTCTAATTCGTCATCTAATTTAATTAAGTTGCCTACCATTAAACTACCAGAATTTAGTGGAAAGTTTGAAGACTGGCTGAACTTTAAAGACTTATTTACGAGTCTTATTCATGAAAATAGCGAATTCAGCAATATACAAAAATTTCATTATCTGCGTGCCTTGCTGACTAGCAAAGCGGCAGATGTTGTTAAGAATCTCACCTTCACTGGTGACAACTACATTATTGCTTGGGACAGTCTTCATGATCGCTATGACAATCGAAAAGTACTAATGCATAACCTTATGAAGGCCATCTTCGATCTAGAGCCCATTTCCAAAGATTCCTCTGCTAAACAACGCACCTTGATTGACTCAGCCAAGAAAAATATTCGATCTCTGAATTCCTTGATCAATAAAGAGCATCAGAGATGCACTCCTTGTATAATTTATCAACTCCAAATTAGATAACACCACTGTAAAGGAATTTGTAAACAAGACTGCTACTTCTGATCCAACTTCTTTCGATGATCTCATTAAATTTCTTGGAAACAAGGCCTCTTTATTGGAAACTCTAGAACAAAGACATGCTAAACCCACAAATGAGCGATCTACCACGACAAGAAGTTTCGTCTCGACATCGTCCTCTTGTCCGGTCTGCAATAAAGATCATAACTTGTACTCTTGTTCCATTTTCAAATCTATGCCTGTCAAGGAACGTTTTGCCAAAGTAAAGAATTTAAGATGCTGCATAAATTGCCTTTCTAAGGGTCACTTCACTATGAACTGTTGCTCTAAGCACAGCTGCAATAAGTACAAAGCCAAACATCATACTCTTCTATATCTTGATCCCATAACCACCCCTGAGAACTCAGTTGTTAAAAATGATACAGTCACCCTTTCGGCATTGTCCTCTTCCGAACAATGTGCTATTCTCTCCACTGCTGTTGTGAATGTTGTTGATCATCAAGGTCAAACTCATCAAGCAAGGGCCCTACTTGATTGTGGCAGCACTTGATCGTTTGTAATTTTTCCCTGTGTAAGAAGCTCCAGCTGCCTCAAACTCCAGTCAACATCCAAGTTCAGGGCATCACCAATTCTACTACCAGTGTCCACTGTCGTGAAATTCTTTTGCATTCTCGAGTATCCAGTTATCGCCTGAAATCTCAATGTTTGGTTGTTTCTCGGATTACTGGTCATCTGCCCAATACGCCAATTGATCTTGCTAACAAACATTCCTCGCGGCCTAAAGATATCTGATCCTCACTTCAATGTCCCTGGAGAAATAGACATCCTCCTTGGAGTAAATTCATTCTGGCAAATTGTTCTCTCAGCGCATTCTACTTGGACCCAGAATGCCTATTCTGCAAGTTTCTCATTTTGGATGGATTGTAGCTGGTTCGTTTCCTTGCACGACTCCCCAAGACATTCGTTGTAATTTTAGTCGTAGTTCTGTTCGCATTCAAGAGCAATTGGAAAATTTCTGAAAAATGGAAGAACTTGTTACCCCTAAGCTCCACACCTTGGAAGAAGACGAGTGTGAATCTCACTTCAAGAGCCATACCAAGCGTGATTCTAGTGGTCAATTTATTGTCAGTATTCCTCTTAATAAGGCTCCAGAAGTATTAAGTGACTCATACGAAATAGCTGAAAGATCTCTTCTAAATCTTGAAAGAAAATTTGTCTCCAACACTGCCTCGCATCAGCGTTATGCACAGTTCATGTAAGAATTGTAACGTGCTAGAAATTGGTAATTGCAATTTCCGACACGTTCAGCCAAAAACTAAAGGAGAAATCTCTCCCTCATCGTAAAAGCCCCCTTCCCTTGCTAAGCTAGTAGTATTTCCCAACCCTTTAAAAGATAAGTCACTTTAGAATTAGTGAAAGAAACTCCTGAGTCCAACAATTAAACGGGGACAACGCGATAATAAGAAAAACTTTGGCAAAGGAAAGTTAAAATCGTAATTAGGATTAAGCAAACTTAAAGAACCGTGGAACGATCCCTTAAAAAAAAAACCCACCTTTTTTACTTAAACTCTTAACCGAGTTACCCTTTAAACTTAGTTGGAAAATGGACATAAAAGAAACGAACAAAATTCCAAACAAATATTTTTCTTTATTACATTTTTTTTTTAATTTTTTTAAAATATACATGTATAATTGCCAAAAACAACAAATGATCCAGTAAGATGAAACTCAAAGAATTAATCAGTCCAAATGATCTGAATTCGATGAAGGCCATAAGAGCTCGTCTACACCAAGGAGATTCACGACGAGGAAAACCGCACGACACACGGGTGAGAGGTTGACTGCCTACTAATTAAGACGAAAGCTGGCGATAGCTGCGCAGGCGAGAGGTAGAACTTCAGTCTACGAACCAACACGAGGAGCTAGCAGGAACTCGGACGGGCAAGAAAACCTAGGCGAACGGGACTCAGAGTAAAACTATATATATATATATATATATATATATATATATATGGAAATAAAAAAATTTATGATTGACAAGATAATAGGAAAAACAAAATTCAAAAAGAAAGGAAGCAAAATTACAAAAAAAGGATATTCAAGAAGAATTCTATATGCAGAAAAAAATAAAAACAGGAACCTCCGACAAACGTTACCTAAAAGGTGAAAATGAAACGCAAACTAATAATAAGTTACATGGAAACCGGAGGAAGAGACAAGGGAGTTTTTTAAAGACGAAGGTAACGGACAAAGGTTAGCAGACGTCATTGGTGGGAAAACAAAGACCCAAACACGAACGAGGTCCTGGAAAAGAAAGAAAAGCATAAATAAAATTAAAATGGAAGAAATTAAAAATCAAACAAAGCAAGCTAGTTAAATTAAAAAAAAATAAAAATAAAAAATTTACAAAAATACAAGAAAAATTTAAAACTAAAGTCCAGAACTAACATCATTGTATTGGCATTGTATTCTAGAAGAAGTCGAAACCTGCGTTGAAATCTTGAGCGAAATATACATGGCACAAAATCTCTGGATTCCTACGAAGTCCGGTGAGTATCGATAGGTTTGTGGCAAGCGCTAACAATACGTCTACGAGAAGATCCGTGGACAAAAGCATGTTGCGGTGGCGATCGCATCGAAGAAAATTCTTGGGAAACTACATGAACTGGACGGCTACGCATGAGCTGAAGCAAGGCGATCAACAAGAACGTATATTTACATAACAAGTCTTTAACTAACATCAAGAGTTTATGCTCGACAAGGAAGAAAAGAATAAAGACGGTAGACCAACCGGTCTATGATGATGGTGGACAAACGGCGATAAGCTTGACGCTCATGAACAGAACCTGCGATGAGGAGAAAACCCGGCTCGAAAGGCAAATGCCGATCATGATCATCACTGCGAGGAGGAGAAAACCCGGCTCGTCGACGGCGACTAGAAGCCTATACCGTTAGCTTAGTAGATAAATCCCGTGGCGGTATATTTCTCCTAAGACAAGAAAAACACACGACGAATTCTGTTACGAAAAACATCGATTAAATCCTATGGAGCTATGGTGAAAGAATGGAAAACAGCCTTGTGAAATTCGAAGTTAACACGTTCGTCAGCAGTGGTAGAGTTCAGGAAACCATGAGTAGATGAAACATTGGCGAACGAATCGCGACGGCTATGTGCTGCAACAGCAACCGACAAATCGGCTAAGTCCCGACTATTAGTTTCGAGAACATAATCAGAAGGACCATGCCGAGAGCTGATGTCCTTTCCACAAGCCAAAGATGAGGAAAAATAAACACTCTCCTCTATTTTAAAAAAATTTTTCTATCCAAGAAAAAAAAACAACTTAAATATTACCCGGACACGAGACACGTAGACTCGCGCTCCGGAGAAAAAAAAAAAAATAGCGCGACGCTCTAAAAGACCAACCTCTGATAACCAAGACAGATTTAAATATCAACAATCGCACGCAAAAGTGGAGAGAAAAAAAAAATCATGAAGCGAAAAAAAAATAAATATTAAAAGATAAAAATATTCTTAATGCATTTCAAAAGGATTTATTATTATTATTATTATTATTATTATTATTATTATTATTAAGAATATTGAATCTGATGATTCATGCTTTCTCCTCACTAAAATCTTAACATCCCTAAGAGTAATAATTACGGTACAGACGAAAAGACAATTTCTAAGCCTTTATCATTCTGATTCAAGTAAAAGAATCAACCCATAGCAAAAGACGAAAATCTTAAATTCTATCTACCGATTGCTTTTCCTAAAAAAACCTTCAAGACAGGCCAAATAAACGTCCACGCCGTAGCCAAATTAGACACTTACTATGTTAAGTTCGAGATAAGATATGAGTGAGATAAAGATTGACCCCTTTAGCCGCTAAAATCGGTTTCATAAAAAAATAAAATCCAAAATCTAGAATTAGTCAAATAATGACCTGGCCAGGCCTAATGTGGAGGAAAGTAATTATATATTTCCTTGAATTAAAAGGACCGATAACCGATTAGCCAAAAAAAGAATGTAACAAAGAGCAAAACTATCAAACTAACAGTAATACTTGGTAGGGACACCATTGGCATCATTGAATTCGTTTTGGAAGAGAATGAATCAGTGGTCGACATCAGTGTTCGACCAAACTTTGTTTCAGTTCTTGAATTGTGAGTGGTTATCGTTTGCCAGTTTGCGTTTCATTGTGACATTCGTCAATTACAAAGACTTGTAACTTCTTCATCTATTCCCCCCTCTCCACGTGTTGATGAGTCATCGCCTGTGATTAAAGACGGGAGACCCCAAGTCACCAGTGACAACCCCGGAAGTTTTGTGACTGATTCGGATTGTGATCACCAGGAGGCGAGGACATCGGAATGGCAGGCAGCCAATCAGAATCGTGCTAACGCGCATAGAATTGTGGGTAATGCTAGGGGCATATATAAAGCGGGTCTTTCAAACGATGGGCACGGTGGATCGTGCCTACCTAAGAAAACCTATGCTGAATGCGTCTCGTCAAGACCTTCCTACTAGATCTTCACAACTGTAAGTACCCTGTTTTTATGTATCCCCTAGCAGCCCCTTCTATGCGGTTAGAAGCCTCTCCCAAGCCGGGAGTTTGCTTGGTCTCTCGTACTAACTGATCTCGATCGTGTTTTATTATTATTGTATTTCGCGTCCGTAGGGATGGCGTTGTTTATTCATTTTATCTCTTTTATATTATATTGTTCTTTATTGTATTCCCAACCTATTGATTAAATTGTTTACTGTTTATTTACGCCACTGTAGACCCTTGTTTTTATTATTCTTTAACATTTATATATATATACATATATAAAATATCACATCATGATTTTCCATAGACCTTCTATGGAGTTCAGGTCTGGGGAGTTAGGAGTCCAGGGCTTTGTGTGAATATTCTGTTCCTGTAGCCAATTCTTAGTTGAGCGCGATATGTGAGCTAGGGTTTATCTTGCTGAAAGAAAAAGTCTGTTTCCATATAAATTTTCGGATGATGAGACAAGAAACCCATCCAGTATTTCCTGTAGGCCAATGAATTAGTCGTTCCTCTGACGATTACAAGCTCTCCCTTACCCATGGAGCTCATACACCATGATGCTGCGTAGAAACTTGAAATTTTTGTTCATTGTGCGGGGATAGTGTGCCTCTTCTTTAGTTTGCCATACTCTGATTCCTTGGTTACCGAACGTAGACAATATCGGGATTCATTGCTGAAATTCTCAGGAGTCCAATTGGCATGAGTTTTACACCACTTGAGTCGTGCTTTGCATTGATTTTTGTTGAATATAAATGTTTTGTTTGGCACACAGCTGTTCATTCCAAATTCAGATAAGTGCCGGAGTGTTGTACTTAGGAATACGTCAGTTCCATCCTTACGCCACAGTGTGTTAATAACTTTTGATGATTTGAATTGATTATTAGGTAGAATTTGCGCACCCATCTCTCTTTAAGTGTTGTCGTTGCACGTTTGTATCCACGTTTGTCCCGACTTGTTTAAAATCCATAGCCGGAATTTGCTTTTTTCAAAACTTTGGAAACAACACTTTATGAACAATGTACTGTTTCCGCAATATCACTTCGTTTGCGACCAGATTTGTGCAATTGGAGTTTCAGCTTACGCTGGATTAATGACATATCCTTTTGGGTGACATTTCTCAACAGATAGTGAAGTGAAATTCTTTAGCAGCCAAGGAAGTATGTGAATTATAGTATAAAGTAACAAAAAGTATTCTAGTGTAGAAAACCAAATGGGATATCCCATTCCAGAATATGTAAATCGGAATATTCCATTATTTTGATGCGGTGCAGTCAATATTCCATTATTTTGAAGTGATTTAAACTCTCATAACTTTTTTGATTTTTGTATATTGTTTTAATTTTTATGTAGAATTAAACTATATCCAGTATACGTTTAGAAATAAAAATTTTTGTTTCATTTGACCAATTTATTCACATTTAACATGAGACTATTTTACAACACAGTCACTACCTATCTGAATATTCCATTTTTTTGAAGCGCACGAGTACAACACGAGAATTGTGCAGCATCAGATTTCTGACACATGCGGTCATCACTGTTTACATTACCTGAAATTAGCTACAAGAGGCTATTCTATGGATGACATTGTGAACAACACTTATACAAACGAACTGACCCTAAACGATCTACTCGTGAAATGCAAATTCGTTCAAGAGTTTACTAACAACACCTCATTCAAGACATGTGAAAACTCCAAATGAAACTAATGTTGTCGATCTTTAAATTATTCTGTTTAATTATTCCAATTCTTTGTTTCAATTAATTTCTGTATTCATTTGTTGAAAATAAAATTTTTGAATTCAGAATGAATTTGAGTCTGTCTGTGTTTTTCTTTTTAACATCTAATAAATTACACAACAACAGATATTTCACGCATTTAATTGTATTTTATTCAAAATTTTTTTTACAGTTTATAAAAATAAATTTTTCAAGACAGTATTACAAATTGAATTTTTTTTTGCATTAATTTGTTATTGAGTGTAACCCAACCAGTAGCGATCATGATGATTTCATGTGCGACGCCGTTTTGCAAGGATGTTTGTCGCACTCACAGTTCGATATGCAGGATTAACAATTAATTCTTCAGGGATGTTGAGATGTTGTAATGCTACAGCGAAGTGTTCTCTCCCACGAAGTGGTTTTTTCAGATCAAGTATAGATGATAATACGTCTTTTATTAAACGATTAATGTTTGAGCCACATATTGATTTGCTGACAACTGACATGGTCCCTTCTTTTGTCCATCGGATAACATCAGTTCTCTTAAGAAGTCTCAAGAACCTGGTCCCGTTTCGAGGTTTGCTTAACATGTAAAGTCAGCACGTTATCACCAAGTTCGACCTCGGGGGTTTCACCACCCATGGAGCCATCATCATTCCGGTTGGGTTTTTCTTCTATCGGGTGGTATAATGTTGAATTCAATTTGTTCCTCGATTTGATCCGTCCTTAAAACCAATTTTAAGAGTGTTTCTTGAAAAGGGCAGGGAAAAGCGTTTCCGTTAATGCAACCTCCCACCTGCCTTGGAAACGTAGCGTACATGGTAGTCGCGTGATAAAATGAGCTGTTGTATTGGATTATTTTTTGTCATCTGTCGCCATATTCGATGGTAAAGTAATGTAGAAATCCGTGTCTTCATACATGTTGACGAATCACAAACACAACTGACACAGGTCATACCTTGTTAAACGTTTCAAAGATCTGTCTCTTGAAACCTGCCATTTCACAACAGCTTCACGGACGTCTTGTACGTCTTCGAAAAATTCTCTCAATGTTGAAGACTTCGGGCATTTTGACCTTTTGTAACTCCTGTTCATAGAATACGCCTGCAATCTCAGCACCATTGTAATATTTTTTTTATACACAACAGGCTTTTTATTTATTTATTTATTTATTTATTTATTTACGGATTACATCATTTTTACATAAAGGAAAAGTGGCAGACATTCAAAATGAAAGAAAGGTAAAATTATTGAAAATGTAGTAAAAATCAATATATAAGTACAGTAATGTGAACCTAAAATTAGCAGTGCAGCCTAAAGTTGTAAAAAAGTTCTCTTCAGATGTTCTATGGAATCGAAAAAGAAATCGTGGTGAGGGGAAACAATATTTCCGACCCTATGAAGACGAGCAAGAGGGCAACTCATTTCGTAGTTAGTAGTGAGCACCTGTCGATAAAATAGTTCAAGGGAGCATGTACGTGAAGGTATTCTAAGCTGGCAGCAACTTAAAAGGTCAGAACGGTCGATGTTGGCATTAAAATCTTTTTTAAAAATATCGCGTCGTGGAGTTGTCTTCTTTTGATCAGGGTAATAAGTCCCAGGAAATCCGCAATGGAGTCGACGGGCACCGAAGCATATTCGAACCCAAGTTTAATTCCTGCAATGCGTATAAGTCGTTCCTGAATTTTCTGGAGCCGTTGGGTATGTCCAAACTGATGGGGAGCCCAGGCTACACTGCAGTATTCAAGAATAGGTCTGACTAATGCCACAAACAATATTCTTAGGGCGTTCACACTGAGTCCATGTCTGGAAGTTGTAATAATAAAACCGAGTGTTCTGGAGGCTTTGCGGCAAATATCGTCCATGTGAGAATCGGGGCTAAGGTTAGAAGACAAGGTTACTCCAAGATCCAAGATCCAAGATCGCGTATGACGGTCTTTCGTGGCAGCAAAGTATTTCCTATGTAGCAATCTGCAGTTGTGGGACTAGCAGAGCGGAAGAAAGTTACAACTGCACATTTCCCGACGTTTAGCTTCATTGAATTCTTAGAACACATTTCTACGACCTTCACTAGACAGTTTTGAATTTTGGTACAATCTGAGATTTTGGATACCGTGCTAAAAATCTTGATGTCATTAGCAAACAACAGGCAACGGAAATCGATGCTACTAACAATGTCACTAATAAACACATTGAACAGAAAGGGACCAAGATGGGAGCCTTGCGGGATGCCTGAATGCATTAAACTTGACAATGAGACTACTATAGAAAGAAAAATAACTCCGAAAACACTATTCCACATAATAAATAGTCATTAAAATTTATTATGTGGAATAGTGTTTTCGGAGTTATTTTTCTTTCTATAGTTGTGTCCACAGTTTTTGGCTTGATTCCATTGTAAATGAGACTACTGTTGCTTAAATATGATCGGAATTACTTAAGGAGACTGCCACCAAATCCATATGATTTTAACTTGGCTAAGAGGTGTTCATGACTGATGGAATCAAAAGCTTTGAAAAAGTCCACATATATAGTATCAACTTGTAATCCCTTAAAGAACGCAGATAAGATGTAATTTTCGTATATCACAAGATTTGTGGCAGTGGATCTTCCAGAGGTAAACCCGTGTTGTTGTTGGGCAAACAGGCACTTTGCGGAAAAATTAATACAGTCAAACACCAAGGATTCGACTGTATTAAATGCAGATTGAATCGCTATTGGTCTATAGTTAGAGACATCTGATGAATCTGAACTTTTAGAAATGGGCACCACGTAGCTAGACTTTAATGAATCCGGAAAGATGCCTTCTTCCAATAATCTATTGAAAAAA
>JAHWFO010017500.1:0-14470 GCA_023313115.1 Rhysida immarginata
TCCTCCCCCCACCTGCTTCTCAATTATCAAACAGACTTTAATGTATATGCAATACTTAACTCTTTATCCGATCTATTATGATCCCTTTTTTCTCGGTTTCTTTATTATGGTTTTTGTTTTCCTTTGCATTTTGTTATTTCTTGCTTGTTTATTTTTCTGTAAATCCTCTTGTCCCCAGACAACCGGATAAGTTCTCTTTTCAGTCCGCGTAAACGCGCACCATCCCTTTGTATATTTTCTTTTTGTATAATTTATAAAAAATTAGCGTTTACACCCTTTTTTTTCTATTGGCCATTATATTTCAAAAATCTGTGCTTTTTCTATTTATCCTGTTGGCCATTATTTCCTCTTTAATTCTTTTGTATCCTATTGGTTCATGTATATGCATAATTTGTACCACTGTTCTGTATATAAAGGCTTGCATGCCTCTTGCTGTATATATCCTTGACAAAGCCGGGAATAAATGGCGAAACTAGTTGGAACTCCTGATGTCCCTCTGTTATACTGTAAGGCCACCACCTGTTTAATCAATAGGAACAGTATTATGATCCACCCTTCTACCGATATATATTTTCTTTCGTGGCTTATAATATTTTAATATTTTCCTCATTATTTTAATTTACTTATTATTATTATTATTATTATTATTATTATTATTATTATTATTATTATTATATATATGGAAACATTATAAATCAAATTACAAATATATTGATGTAGGGTGGAAACTTGTCGATTGTTATAACCGGTCCAGTGTTAAACCAAACATTTTTTATCCTTTTAATTAAACATTTTAAATTTCCTTTATTGAATTTTTAAATTTTTATCTTAATAGTATGTTTAATGAAATTTTCTTTTCCTAATGATCCGGCTTATAGTAG
This sequence comes from Rhysida immarginata, assembly GCA_023313115.1. NCBI lineage: Eukaryota > Metazoa > Arthropoda > Chilopoda > Scolopendromorpha > Scolopendridae > Rhysida > Rhysida immarginata. The sequence goes on from JAHWFO010017500.1 coordinate 882, forward strand.
AATCATTATTATTTATTATGTTTGTTCTAATGTGTTATTATTATACTATTATTATTTTACTAAATAGTTAAGTTTCTTTTTCTAATGTCCTCTTATATAGATAGTTAAGTTTTTTTCCTTTTGACTTTTCTGACTTCAGGCTCAATCTTGCCGATTATTTTAATCGTGCAATTATTTGGGCTTGATATTTCTTATTTATGACCCTCGTTTTAGTAACCCCGCTTTTGGGCTTCGGCCTCTTGGGGGCGACTCTTTTTGTGAGATGTCGCACATTATTATTATTATTATATAACTATTTTTATATTATTATTTTCTTTCTTACCGCTATTTTTATCTGCTCATTTAACTTTAATCCTAACTTATTCTTATTTTAGTTATCACCCTTTCCCCTACCGACAACCTTGACCTCCGTCTCCTGATCTTGCTTTTGTTTATCCTCCCTCTCCAAGAACTGTGCGGAACACAAAAGGTAGCTTCCACGAATAGGGCACCTGGAACTCTCAACAACGGAAAGTGGAATCAGGCTATAGAATCATAGCTCGGGAGTCAACCATAGGTTTCACTCATGTCGAAGAAAAATTCTACTCGGGGATCGTCAGTAATATGTCAGAAATGTCTGAAAAGTATTAGAGGAAAGCAACTGAAGATTAAATGTGCAGATCGCTGTCAGTGTTTTTTTTTCATGCTGCCTGCGTTGGTGTGGGTTAAAATGCACTCAAGACAAGCTGGATGCAAGGAGAATCGCTCTCCGCTGTTGACCGAGACAGGACCTGCTCAGGATTCCGGTAACTTGTCCCTTAATTCTAGTTTGTCCAGCATTAGCGATCCATGGCTTGCCTCCCAAGGGAACACTGAGCTCTCTAACCAGACCTTATCTGGTGTTGTCGGCCATTACAGATCTTATATCAGTGGTGAAAGGGTTTACGGGGACGGTCGCAATACTGTTACAGAGTAACAAATTATTAAACGAGAGAGTGGACAAACTCCTTGAGTCAACTGCCTCAGAATTGAAGGAGAACACTGCTAATAAAACTAGATTTCCGAAGGCAAGAGGGAACTGCACATCCAGAGTCGATCGAGATCAATAACATTCGAAATCAGGTATTCGAGCAGAATGTTCAGTGATCAACAGTTAACTCTGATAAGCATTTATTCAGCTCGGCTTTAAAATCATCATCTAAAGTTAAAAGAGACAAGCGAACTGTGTTTGGATGTGCCGCTGATGTGAGGATAAGTGCAGTCACTCACTTGAAGCGGAGGCCGTTGTTAAAGAACATTTTCATCTCCAGACTTTCTCCTGATATTGATAGGGCTTCTCTTATTTCTCACTTGCCTGAGTTTATGGACACTAGGAATCTGATTAGATGTCATAAGCTTAAAACCAAATTTGATATCTACGCTTCATTTTTCGTATCTTTAACTGAAGATACATTTGATTTGGTGTTTGATCCGAATCACTGGCCTGCAGGAACTTTAGTTTATGAATTTTATGGCAGATTACACCAAGATCAAATAGTTCATGAGAAGGAGGAATCATCCTCTAGCTTAGCTTAATGTGCTCAAGATCTTCTCCGAATTTGAAAATGTCTGTTCCTCTCAACATTTTATATCAAGCTGTCACATTGAACCAAACTGTCACATCTCAATCATTTTGTCACCCTCAATAATAATTTTATGTATTGTCTTATGGAAACATGGCTTAATGACTCTATCACAGATTACATGTTGTTCGGTGAAGGTTTTGATGTCTACAGATCTGATAGGTCATCTGGTAACTTAGGTGGTGGTGTTTTAGTTGCCATTCCCAATAATTTTGACTCTTGCTCCGTTCCTTTGAGCTCTATTGTCAGTGGCATAGATCTGGTAGCCGTTCGTCTTTGATCGCCATCAACCATGAATTTCAACTCTCGGCTCTTTAGAGAAAGAAAAGATTTAATCATTGTAGTGACTTACGTTCCACTCAACACGTTAACTGGTGATTATGACACTTTCTTGAGTGACTTGTCTGAATTTGTTTTGAGCTGTAATTGTAATACTCTTGTAATGGGCGACTTCAACTATGATGACAATACGATTTACCCAAGTTCTTCATTTTACACTAAACATCGGCAACGCTCGACCTCATTTTGGAGCAACGAAACGGGTCTCTCAAACTTTAATCTTGTGCTTAATGCGAAAGAGGAGTCCCTAGACAAGGTGTTCGCCAATTTTAATGTTAACGTTACTGCAAGTAAGAAACTTTCAGTGTCACCTGATGTTTATCATCCTGCCCTTCTTATTTCTGGCGTTAACACCGCCTTCCAGAAACGTTATACCGACTCGAATGGGTCTCCTTTTAATTTTAGGAAAGGCGACTATTCTGGTCTTTATAATTATCTTGCTACTTATGAATGGGATGATTTTTACTCCTTAGATGGGGTGGATGACAAATGGAATTTTCTTATTCATACCATTTTGGTTGCTATTAACATTTTTGTCCCAAAGTCGAACAAAACTGGCATAAATGATAAATTACACAGATTCCCAACCTGGATTCGCCAGGATAATATCAAATTATGGAACTTGAAGACTGGGAAGCATAGGCTTTGGAAAAAGACTGAAGATCCCCATTATTATAATGAATTTAAAACACTCAGAAAAAATTATAAACATGCTTGTAAAGTTGATTATGACCTTTACTATAGAAGTCTCGAGAATTCTTTGAACTCTTCTCCGGTCTCATTCTGGAGCGTGACCAAGAAGCTTCTATCAAGGTTACAATGGTGAATTAGTATCGAAAACGAATACTTTGGACTATTTTCAGTCGAGTTTTGCAGGTAATGAGATAACTGAGGTTAACATTCAGAATCTTCCGAAATACTGGGATAGAGTGGAGGTGAAATTTAATGTACCCGCTTTGACAACTTCTGAATTACTCTCTATTGGGAACTCCCTGTCTGCCTCCAAATGTTATAATTATAATGGCTTTCCTGACTATATTTTCAAGGGCTGTCTTCACGCTATTTGCAACCCTTTATGTGACCTTTTAAACCTCTCTCTGTCACAAGGTACTTATCCTACCGATTGGAAGACTATTTTTATTCTTCCTATCCCTAAAATTGTGACACCGACCACACCGAAAGATTATAGACCTATAGCACTTATCTCTTTTCCTGAAAAGATTCTCAAAACCTTCGTTGCTACTCATCTTTCAAAATTTGTTGATCCTTATCTTCCTGATATTTAGCACAGCTTCCGCAAGGCCAGATCGATCGAAACCAATCTTGCTGTGTTAAGTTCTTACCTCTCGAAAGCTATCGATACTCGTCATCATTTGGATGTAATTTACTTGGATTATTCTAAAGCCTTCGATAAGGTTCATATTGACCTTCTTCTCCAGAAACTAGAGATTATGGGATTCCAATTAAATATGCTATCCTGGATGCGCTCCTTTTTAACTGATAGATATTTTATGCTTTATCCTGTAAATAATTTCTGGAAATTTGGTAAAATCAATAGTGGTGTTCCTCAGGGTTCTCCCTTGGGACCGCTGCTATTCAATATCTACTCTGCAGACCTAATAGCTTCTCTACCAACTAATGATTTTCAAATTCTAACGTATGCAGACGATCTTAAATTTTTTTCGTGCATTGACAGTTGGCAAGACTGTATTAAAATGCAAGAAACGTTGGACTCAATTCTCTCCTGGTCTAAACCGAACGAATTAAGTCTTAACTCGAGCAAATTACACGTAGTTTCTTTCTCCAGGAAAGTAAAAATTTTATTTTTGATTACAAGATTGGTCATGATATTATTGGGAAAAAAGATGAAGTTAAAGATTTAGGCATTTTATTTAATTATAACTTATCTTTTACCCTGCATATTGATAACATCATAAAAGATATCTCCCATAGAATTGGCCTCTTGAAAAGGCTTACCGCATTTTTCAAAAATCCATTAACAATCGTAAAGTTATTTATTTCCATTGTAGTTCCTAAAGTTACATATGGTGTGTTAATTTGGTTTACTCATCACACTCAAAACTTTTTACTCCTACAAAAGAAATTTCTTGCATTTTTAAATTTTCTCTCAAAAAAATATAACAAGCATGATCTCAATATGGAATTTATAAATGTGTTTACTCTTTCCAATATCATTGGTAATATTTTTCTTAATTTCCTTAAGAGGATTGTTTCTGGGGCTGTTTGGATGCCCGAGGTTCTGTGCTGTCAGTTCCTAGAAAAAGTAGTCATAAGTGTCTTACTTTAATAACTCCTAGTACGAGGACCAATATTGGTGAGATTACTCCTTCGTATAAACTTGTTACTTTGTATAATAAAAACCTTTCTCGTAAAGATGTAGACATTTTTAATGACCCAACTAATTCTATTTTTAAGATTTTAAATATCTGATTTTGATTCATTTGTTCCGAAATGTAATCTTTTTCTTTTGTTTCCTTCCCCCGCTTGGGTTTTACCACCTGTAGGAGCACTTTGTATTTGCTTGTACATTCTGATCTGATTAAATTACATTAAATTAAATTATTATTATTAATTATGTAGTAGCCTTTTAATTATTATCTAGGTAACCTTTCAACGAACGGTTGTTATTTCAACGAAACTTTCAATCATGTTATTTTATTATTGTATATGTATTTGTCGTTTAGTTTGTCAGTATGTAAATTTCTTGGTAATTTTTACCTGGTATTTAATAAATAATATTGCTATATTCCATCTCTCTTTCCTTCATTCAAATTCTATCTGATGATGAGTAAAAGGTTCGAAAGCATTTGTGAATATAAAACAACCTATCAACATAACTTTGATAAGTCTAAACTTTTTTTATTTATAGAAACTTTTTTCATTTGTTTATTTCATTATTAAACACCTATTCAAAAGGAGTCTGGCATTCCATTAATAGACGAGAGTGAGTGTTCCAGTCTCATAAATGCAATGGTAAACTACCACAAATACAAAGTTCATCAAAAAAAAAATGTATACAAACTTCAGCAAAAGAAAAAAAACTACTTAAAGCTTGTAACAATAAATTAATTCATCTAGGCATCAAGCAATGAATATAAGTCCTCTTTTACTTTTACAATCACGATAGGTGTTCAAAGTGATTATCATAAGTATTGAGATACTTTTGAATATGGCAAACTAGTTGCTCCTATGCGTTTTCCTAGCAAAATACACGGAGAGTTTAAACTTCAAGACATCAAAGTTTAATGGGCAGCGGCATGATGTTTTGCCAGAAAGAGTGATTATGCACCTTTTGAATGGATTTTTCGATCAGCGCATCATTTCCCAGGACCTCGGGCCCCCTTGCTCATCAAATTTATCACCCCCCTAATTTCTTCCTATGTGGTTATCTGAAAAATGTGGTTTTGTGAATAGCCCACAGTAGTTAATAGATGGCCTGTCAGAGCTCATCATCTTCAAAATCGACATGACCTTGAGCTGTCAATACATCAGCTGCCAATAAAATCAATCAATGAAGTCAATAATCATGAATATTAATGAGATTTCATGAATATTAACAAGGTATCATGATGATTGACTTATTCGATACAATTACAGGTATAATGAGGTCATTTAATGATGTACGAATTAATTACTTGTAATTAGGCATGAATAGTTAATTAGCAGCTCTTTTATTATGAGTTATTAGCATAATGATCAATATTGTGATTATCGATGATATATTGATAAATTACAATCAGTCGATACAATTAATGACTTCAATTAATGATGATCCTATCAATTAACATGTAATTTAGCTTGAATTTAATTTTGCAACTCTTTTTTTATCATAGTTACGATTACATGACATTTTTAGTTACGTATTCTGTCACTGGATGGCGCTCCAACCTTTTTAGATGTAAAGCTCTAGATTAGGAAAGTACGGCAAACCTTTTCCGTGCCGCCTGCAGCTGCTGATTGGTAGAACGGCTGTCACGTGAGTTTGTCAGCCATTGTCGGCCCAAACGCAGCGATACATACCATTGAAATGCATGAGGAAGATGCAATTTAGATTAAATTTTTAATGAAATATTCGTTTATTGATCCTAAATTTTAATCTGAATAAGGAAAATTTCAGGATCCTTCAATTTATGCTTCTTGGAGGTTAATAAATTCGTTAAAATATCCGAAGAAGTAATAAGAAGCAAGTACGTTTATATTATAACTTTACCGTATGTTATAGAAATGTTGCATTGTGCAATTCTCAGACAATCAGAGAATATAATTTTTTGTTGAATATAGTTCTTTTTAAGAAAATACAATTCAATATAACAAGGTAAACTGTCTGTGAAATGGGTCGGCGAAACTTGAAATAAAACGTCCATGTTATTTTCATCTTATTTTAGCGAAGTTAATTATCACTCATCATATAACTTGAGTATAACGTATGAAATTGAATAACGAAAATTTGCTATTTGGATGAAAAAAAATATAGAAAATTTTAACTATAAGTTTTCGGTAGATTTTTTACGTCAATATTATAAACCTCCATAATTGAATAAATTTCAAAATACAGTTTTTGTAATTTTTTTGTAATCAAACGGATAGTTTTTCCAAATTATAATTTTTAAAATTTTCTATCAAAATATAATTATCAAAGTAATTTTTATATTTAAATCAAAAGTAGTTTCTATTTTATTAAATTATATTTGATATTTTTATAATTATAATTATAGTTTTTTTTAATAATTTAATAATTTTTATAATTTAATAAAATTAAAATTGGTAAAGTGAAATTTTTGATATAAATATAAAAACTAATTTGATAAAAGTTTATTAAGTTATATTTTAATAAAAATTTATAAAATTATATTTTGATAAATAAAATTACAAAAACTACACACAATGTTTTTTAAAATTTATTAATTACATGTAAATTGTTTATTAATGATAAATAAATAAAGTGAAAATAAAATAAAAACTTAGTCTGGTTATCATTAAACTGCCTCAACGTTATCATTATTTATATGTAAAAAATTAAACAAAATTTCAAGAAAACTCAATAGTTACGGAATTTACTGATTGTCAGTTATATTTCCAGACGATAATAATAAGAAAATTTGCAAAAAGGATGCATTTAATCCGAATTTTAGAGGAAGCGTAACTTACTTGATAGGGCCAACTGGGCCAACAATGGCGGATTTGGTAGCAGACGACGAAGTTTGCAGTACTTTTTTAATCTAGAGTTTTATTTAGATGTCATTTTCAGTTTCGTATTCTGTCATCCCCATGACTTCAAAATCGATATGATTAGATGATGTTTTTAGTTTCGTATTCTGTCACACCCATCAAGTTCAAAATAGATGAGCTGTCAATAATCAATGAAATCTCTTGAATATTTAATTAGCAACTCGTTTTTATCATAGTGACGATTAGATGATGTTTTTAGTTATGTATTCTGTCACTAGATAACGCTCAACCCTTTTTTTTTTATCCAACCTTTTATTTTTTTTTTCCTCCAGTGAATATTTCGTAATTTAAATAAATAAGTGATTTTATTTGCATACGAAGAATTCTTATTGTTGATCTTACTTTTAATTATATTTTAGAATCTTTATTTTCCAAAATTATTTCACACACATTTCATCTCTCTGCTTGTGTTTTTGACTCAAAATTAAATATGTTACTTGATGAAAACTTATTGTGAGTGAGTGGAAAAAAAAAATCTGAGATAAAATGAAAAATTTATAAGGCAGCACCACTTAAGATTCTTTTTTTTTATTTTTAATATCCTGATTCACCTTTTTTCTCAAGAAAGAATAAAATTTTTATTTGAAATAAGATATTGTATAATATTTTCTTCCAAACTTTTATACAAAAAATGTTTTATATATTATTGATCTAAGGAGTTTAAATGAATAATTTTAAATTTAAATGTGGGTAGTCTCATTTTAATATATTATTTTCCCCATTAAAAGGACACTACCCATATTTAAATTTAAAATTAATGTTTTATATAACATTGCTATTATAGGTTCACCAGATTGCTTTCTTTTAAATAATTTGTAATTATACCGACCTTAAAATAATATTTTGATCACTGATGATACACTGCAATAATTCTGATAGAAAATAAGTAAAAAAAACTATCATTTTTTAAATAAATGAAAAATAAAATTTCAAATTGTTTATTTATTAAACTTTTTATCTTGTTAAATCGTTTTTAGAAACAAATATTAAATACGCAAAGGAAACAATTGAAATATGGTTGTAACTTAATTACAGGATTTACTTCTCAAATTACTGTTATCTGATTTTGACATCTTTGGTGAAATAAAGAGAGAGAGAAAAGAATAAGCCTTTTTCAGTATTATTAAATATCATATTATTTCTTAAGAGAATTTTGATAACACTCACAAAATATTTGTTCTTGATAATATCCATCCCATCATGTTAATACTTTCAGCTGAAATATTATGACTTTTCTCTATACTAACATTCTATCTGGGAATGGAATTGCTCTCTGTGAGAGAAAGGAAATAAATTCTCCCCTCCCTTAAGCCAAGTACACACTAGTTGCAAATGCTTGTTGCGTTACACCGGATGGAAACAAGTGTGGACAGTTTGCATGTGTCAAAATATGCCTCAAAGCAAGCAACAGGCACGATCGCTCGGAAGACGGTTTTTCTCCGACACATCAAACGATTGAAACGACACTGGTGTGGACGGGGAGCGTATCTTTTCCTCCTTCCTTAACCTTCCCCCTCCCTCTGCTTAAATACAATCAGCGATTTTATTTTCATTTCTTAAAGAAATAGATATAGTCTTCTCAATTTTTAAATAGATTTATTTTTTAATTTATATGTTTATATAAATGATAATTTATTTATGCTAAAATATATTTCATTTATATATATATTATTTTAAAATATATATTTCATTTATTTATTTACTTATTTATATATTTATTTATTTTATACATTGAAATATAATTTACATTTATACAAATATAAATTAACAATTGTAATGAGTTAAAGAAATATTTCTCATTCTTGTTTAAGATGTTATGGGAATATAAAATATTACAGAAGTGAGCCATAATTTTAAAATATGTATTATATAAGTCAAAATCTTTGGGCAGTTTCTATATTATTTTTATATTATTTTCTTTAATAGCAAAATATTAAACCTTTCAGTGATGGAAATCGCCTTCTGAAATTTCATGTCATTTTTAGCAATTTTAGGGCCGATTAAAGATAACAGAAATTCGAAATCTGTTGGGTGCATCACGAGCGAAATTTTTGTACATTCCACTCATTACCCAACAGATTCGTGCCAAAATACGCCTTCCTAGTAGAATATAGTTTACTAATCCACCATGCTGAGGTTTCCATTTTATTATTTTTTTTTTTCCATAAGCTCACGATAGAAGAAAACCGTAGTTAGATATGGGCTTAGCACAAAATAAGCATAAGAATCAGCACTTAACGTTAAAAAAGTTTTTAAAAAGTTACTTTTTGTTGGCCTATGTAATTCACACTGAAATCGATATTTTTTATCCCATAAACAGCAATGGATTTGAACATTCGATAGAATAATTGTATAGAAGTCATCGTGTAGGATCCTAACGAGACACTGTCTACATTATGGGAGAACATGCAAATTCACGCCCCTCCCCCCTTTGGAGTGGGAGACCTGAAAGGGGTTCTTCCTGATAGTTGCGTTTCCACGAGTTTCCTCATTTCCTCTAGTAAAGAAACAGGTGTGTACGCACATGCATTTGCAGCGTTGCGTTACAGGAAATAACGTAATGCAACGGGCATTTGCAACTAGTGTGTACTAGGCTTTAGTGTTGCCATGCCTGGAGGGCAATCATTTAAGCAATTGTCACTTGACCTAAAAAAGAGAGTGCTTTCATCCTATCTGATTTTGTCATCACAGTGATCTAAGAGAGGGAGTGAGGAAAAAAAAAAGAAAAAAAAACCTTTTCAGTAATTTTAATATCGTCACGTATTTAATGACTTTCATCCATACCTGATATCATATTTTATAAGATGGATTTTTTAAGAGAATTTTGTGTAAATACTCGCGAAATAATAGTTCTTGAAAATATCCATCCCATCTTGTTAATTCTTTCATCTGATATATTACATTTCTTATTACATTTCTTCTAGCTATTACATTTATAAATATGAAAATAAAGTTACTTAAAAAAAAAAAAAATTTAGGATATCAACATTATTACAGAAATTACTATATTACAAATAAAATAGAAAAAATGTTGTATTTAAATATTAAAACAAATTATTGTTATTTGATCTTATAAACAGTTAAGCAAAAATAATTATATTTTAGGCAATAAAAAATTATTCCCCAGAGAGAAAGAGATCTTAGCAAGTGCTCATATAGAATTGTGCAGTTGATCAGGGTAAAGAAGATCGACTTCTAAGAAAAAATCCGATTTCATCATTTTCATCTAATTTATACACATCTATATGCTCGATTTCGTTTCGATCCAACCAATGAAAATCGGAATAAGGAAGTAGGGTTGAGACAATGTGTGTCCGTAAAGATTGTTAGCATCTATGTGTGTCCGTAAATAAATAAGAGATGGGAGCCTCTTTGTCATAACCCTCTACAAGTGAGTTATTGGCTTTCGCTTAGCGTTTAGATATAATTGATATCCCTCCTCTGACTGCTCTCTCAAAAAAAAAAACATGTAAAGATCCTCATCCATCAAAAGTTCTGCTTCCCACGATAAACCCAGAGTCTTCTCATGTGTTACAACTGGAATTGCCTCTATACCGGTGAAAGGGGGTGGAACAGTTCAAAGTGGTTTCAAGTTGCCAGTTTCATTGCTTGAAAACTCAACATCAAAATTTAAGCTATCGTGTCTTCAAGGTAAAGATGTTTTAGAATCAATACTTATAATTATCGATGAAGTAACAATGTTAACAAAACCTGGACTGAGACGCATCGATAATTTCTTGAGAGATGAAGTTCTAAAAAATCCAATTAAACGAAATAAGTCATTTGGAAATAGGGGGTGATAGTCATTGGAGAACATTTTCGACAATGCTTACCGGTAGTTCCAAGAGAAACTGCAAAAGAAGTTATCAAACCATGCATCAAATTATCAAATTTATGACAACATTTTATAAAACTTTCATCGATATCTAACATGAGAAGTGCAGGTCAGGAAGATGACAATAAGTGGCTTCTTAAAATTACTTCCGGAAATTTTGCAAGAATTGAAACTTCGATCGTGATTTAATTGAAATTCCAAATGAAGTTACTGTCTCACCAGAGATTGATATAATTTTTTTTACTTTGACCCTGCTTGAGCTCTGCTCTAAGATATAAATGCTATCAATCATATTTTTTATTTAAAATTTATAGCCTTTTTTTTTTTTTTTTTTTTTTTTTATAAATGGAGATTAGAATCTTCTCATGTGCTACAACTGGAATTGCCTCAGCACCCATGAAAGGAGGTGGATCAGTTCAAAGCAGTTTCAAGTTGCCAGTTCCATTGCTTGAAAACTCAACATCAAAATTTAAGCTATCGTCTCTTCAAGGTAAAGATTTTTAGAATCAATACTTATAATCATCGATGAAGAAACAATGTTAACAAAACATGGACCAAGATGCATCGTTAATTTATTGAGAGATGGAGTTCTAAAAAATCCGATTAAACGAGATATGCCATTTGGAAATAAGGTGATAGTCATTGGAGGACTTTTTCAACAATGCTTACCAGTAGTTCCAAGAGAAACTGCAAAAGAAATTATCAAACCATGCATCAAATCATCAAATTTATGTCAACATTTTATAAAACTTTCATCGATATCTAACGTGAGAAGTGCAGGTCAGGACGATGACAATAAGTGGCTTCTTAAAATTGGCTCCGGAAATTTTGCAAGAATTGATACTTTGTTCCTGATTTAATTGAAATTCCAAATGAAATGACTGTCTCACCTGAGATTGATATAATTTTTTACTTTGGCTCTGCTTGAGCTCAGCTATGCTCAGCTCTCTGCTAATAGTTGGTCGTCCGAGTCTGGTGAATACATGCCCCGTGGGTAAGCTGCAGCCAGCTACTGTGCACCCACATCATATTGTCATAAATTTGATTTGATGCATGGTTTGATAACTTTTTTTGCAGTTTCTCTTGGAACTACTGGTAAGCTTTGTCGAAAAAGTCCTCAAATGTCTATCTCCTTATATCCAAATGGCTTATCTCGTGAATGAAAGTTTTATAAAACGATGTCATAAATTTGATGATTTGATGCGTGTTTGATAACTTCTTTTGCAGTTTCTCTTGGAACTACTGGTAAGCTTTGTCGAAAAAGTCCTCAAATGACTATCTCCTTATTTCAAAATGGCTTATCTCGTTTAATCGGATATTTTAGAACTCCATCTCTCAAGAAATTATCAATGCATCTCAGACCATGTTTTGTTAACATTCATACTTCATCGATGATTATAAGTATTGATTCTAAAACATCTTTACCTTGAAGAGACGATAGCTTAAATTTTGATGTTTAGTTTTCAAGCAATGGCACTGGCAACTTGAAACCACTTTGAACTGTTCCACCTCCTTTCACAGGTATAGAGGCAATTCCAGTTGTAACACATGAATAAGATTCTGGGTTTATCGTGGGAAGCTTCAATGAAAAAAAAAATAAACATGTGAATCTTTAGAACTTTTGATGGATGAGGATCTTTACATTTTTTTTTTTTTTTTTTTTTTTTTTAGAGCAGCCAGAGGAGGGATATCAATTATATCTAAACGCTGAGCGAAAGCCAACAACTCACTTGTAGAGGGTTATGACAAAGAGGCTCCCATCTCTTATTTATTCTACACAGATGCTAACAATCATTACGGACACACATTGTCTCAACCCTCCTTCCGTATTCCGATTTTTGATGGTTGCATCGAAACGAAACCGAACATATAGATGTGTATAAATTAGATGAAAATGATGAAATGGGATTTGTTTTAATATTTAAATACAACATTTTTCCCTTCTTATTTGTAATATAGTAATTTCTGTAATAATGTTGATATCCTAAATTTTTTTTTTTTTTTAAGTAACCTTATTGTCATATTTATAATTGTTATAGCTAGAAGAAATGTAATAAGAAATGTAATATATCAGATGAAAGAATTAACAAGATGGGATGGATATTTTCAAGAACTATTGTTTCGCGATTATTTACACAAATTTCTCTTAGAAAATCCATCTTATAAAATATGATATCAGGTATGGATGAAAGGCATTAAATACCTGACGATATTGAAATTACTGAAAAGGTTTTTTCTTTTTTTCCCCTCACTCCCTCTCTTAGATCACTGTGATGACAAAATCAGATAGGATGAAAGCACTCTCTTTTTTAGGTCAAGTGACAGTTGCTTAAATGGCTGCCCTCCAAGCATGGCAACACTAAGGGAGGGGAAAAAATTTATTTCCTCCCTCTCACAGAGAGCAGTTTCATTCCCAGATAGAATGTTAATAGAGTAAAGTCGTAATATTTCAGCTGAAAGTATTAACATGATAAGATGGATATTATCAAGAACAAATATTTTGTGAGTATTATCAAAATTCTCTTAAGAAATAATACGATATTTAATAATACTGAAAAAGGCTT
>JAHWFO010017542.1:0-17761 GCA_023313115.1 Rhysida immarginata
TTTATTTTAATTTATTTGTTTTCTTTTAATTAAAGGAGTTTTATTTATCTTAATTAATATATATTTTATCACAACTTCTACGTTTATAATATAATTTATTTTTTATTAACGGGAATGAACTTCTCTGTTATACTCTATCCAATGAAAGTTCAACTGGACACGCCCACTCCAACTTTCCTTGGAGAATTTTTTAACTCTGCGTGTGGCAACAATGGTTTTACTGCTGGTCGCATGAGATAGCACGATTAGTATGAGAGTATTAATTATAAAATACTTAAGGTTAAATCATGTCGATTTTTTCTGTATTTTTTGTTTGTGTGTGGCTCTACGACTTTCATGACTCGATGATTCATTTACTTCAACTTATGTTTGTGTGAGTCACAGGGCAACGTCATCACCTCCAACAATTTATAATTCCTCATAGGATTTACCTGTTTTTTCCCTGTGCTTTTTGGGCCCATTGATTTGATTTCATTATACTACTGAAAAGCACACAGGAAAACAAGGAAATTCGACTACTGTGCTTTAAACAGGTATTCTTAAATTTGATTTCATGTTGACAGAAGTATCGGTATAAAAACAAAATGAAATTGTTTCAAAACCAACGAATTAAGCTTGTTGATAATTGTAATAGTATAGAAAATGCACTCTTTAACCTCAACGAAAATGCAAAGAAAAATACGATCTGGATACGCGCATTTCGAAAGCACTGTTTTCATCGTCGGCAGGGAAAAAACAAAAAAACGAGCGGTCCGGAAGCCATGCTTCCACAGCCATACTCGTCCAAGTAATAGCCAAGGGAAGTACGCTGAATTAGGAAAGAAGCCAGATGAACTGGTTAAGTCATCCAGAGGATAAATAGGAGTCCTTTCCTACGAGGATCACAGAGTTGATTGTTGATTGACGATAGGACACAAAAGAGCTAGGTGATCCAGTAGGTTGGAAAGATGGCCTTTTGAATGTCGTCGAAGTTGACATCCAGGATGTGACGAGGCCTCCGATGCCTGAGAATACTTCTAAAGGTGAGCCAGAATATTTGCAACCAATGAATTAGGATGGTCCTTAATCTTCGGAAACAGCTTCTTCAGCGACTCTTGGACGTGGTTTCCAGTGGTAGGTATACCGAAATCTTCAGCAATGAAAGTATTAGTTGCTCTTCATCTGTCGAGTTGGGCAATGGTCCTCAGGGTGACAGTTTGGAAGGTTTGAAGGTCCTTCCATCTGGATTTGCAGATTGTAGCCCAGGCAATGGTTCCAGACAGAAGAATGGTTCGGATTACCATTTTATATAGCAAAAGTTTGCTATCCACTCTAAGAGCACTGTTACGCCCCAGAAGAGTAACCAAACTAAACTTTGCCTTCTTGGCCTTGTTGATAGCATAAGAGAGATGGTCGCCTCAATTTAGCTTGTCATCAATCACTACTCCGAGGTATTTATATTTTTTTACCCACTTGAGATCCTTTCCAGATAGGAAGAGTGGCTTCGGGGGCTTTCTAAGCTATTTTGTAATTAACATGGCTTTGCATTTATCAATGTTTAGGCGATACATTTTCCGCCGAAACATACGCTAGCAATGGAAAAAATGGACGAACAGAAGCTTTTTGCCCGCCGCTAGCAGCTGCCGCGCAAGCGCATGCCCCGCCCACCTTCTTACTGAAAAGGATCCATAATTTCAATTATATGAAGAAAAAAAAACAAACAAATTTCAGTTCTGGCACTATTTCATCTAGTTGCAAAAAACAACTGATTATATGATCTTTTTATATAATATTCTTATATCTCGGCTAGAACTTATACAACGACAGTATCGCTGAAGAAGGCGGTGACGCAACTGCGTTAAAGGGTTTTAACCGTAAGGGACAACTATACTCTATCCAACGAAAATTGGAGTGGGTGTGTCCAGTTAAACCTCCTATTTCAATTGTTAGACATTGTTGCCAAAGTAGAATCAACAATGTCTAACAATTGAAATAAGAAGTTTAAATGGACACGCCCACTCCAACTTCAGTTGGACAGAGTATAGAAATAGAATTGAGGAAAAATGATATCCTATCTGAAGCACATAATTTACAGCTGGCGGTGGTAACTTATGAATGCGAAAAAGCATATCAACTAGGAAAGGCAAAGATATTTCTTATGAGAGATTCATGAGCTACCTTAATATGAGAATACGGCACCTAGTCCGTCCAGAATGAACGCTTGGTACCCCCAGGGCATGGTAACATCCGCTGAGGCATCAGGTTCAAATTCCGATGAGAATAGCTCTTTCACCTACCTTGGGTTTACTTGCAGCGGCAAATTCTGCAGGAAGACTATCCCATGAAGCAGGTCAGCTACAGATGACGAGATGAGGCCTACGGGCACTGGAGAACCAATGTTGTAGATGCTACCGTCTCGGCCATTGCGGACAATTAGCTAAACAAATTATCCAGTTCAATGAAGTGCTTTGTGACGAGGGCTCAATGACGGAGATAGCTTGCTTATTCTCTCTGGCTGCTGAATCCTTCCGCGTAGAGCTTGGAACGACTATGTTGTCGGATGAATCCTCTGACACCTTCCTACGAAACGATTCACTGGAAATAGCTGGAGAAGCAAAAATATCAAAGTTTAAGGGTAAATGACACTAAAAATTTCGCTATTGAGATAAATAATAGTTATAAATTAAAAATACAAATTAAATAAAAAATAAGATATAATAAACAAAAATAATTAATCAAAATCAAAATAAAAAGCTGACGTTTTCGGATAGAGACTATCCTTTATCAAAGCAAAAACCGATTTTACTACGCTCACTGCGTTCCTAGGAAGGCAGCTACACACCACATTTAGAAATACGAGAAGTACTGCAATAAAAAAAAAAAGAAACGAGAAGGAGAACATTAATTTACGCACTGCATTTTGGAGCGCTATGAGGAGCAACGAGAGAGAAATTAAGAGAAAGAGAGACACCTACATTGTATTAGCCGGATACGCACAGCCAAGTCCTCCTCGGAATAAAACACTCAGACCCCACGGGGCTTAATCGAGTATGGTCCACTCTGGTATGGCTTCTCGATGCACGACTCCAATTCTTGGGGAATTTCTCCAGCCGCTAAGGTCAATCCATAAACCCAGACACAATGGCCAAGGCTCCAGTGAGGAGCTCTGCTTCCGCAGATGGATCGACGTTGCTAGAAGAAATTTTCACAAGCACTTTTACTGGTTTTGAAGCGGGGCACTCACTCCCGTCACTTGCTTGCTCTAGTCGCCTAGATCTTAGCAACTGAAGTCCATCGCCTCGCGTTTCCCAAGCCAACACATGAATAGGACGATTGGAACGACTTCTTTCACTTTCAGTCACTCGTGCTTGTGCTTCTTCGGTTTGAGGGCGAGCCTCACTCGTGTCCTAGCCTCATTAGCCACTACAGACTCGGCAGCCCTCGTACAAGACCATTTCTTTCTTCCCTTTCGTCCACGTCCTTACGCTTCAAATTTCGCGGGCCTTCTCTCCTCTCATCCAAACTCGCTCTCGCTGCATATTCGTTACGCCCCCTCGCAGCGCTCTTACGTCTGGACGCTGTCTTTTTTTTATTAGTAATAATTTCTATTTATTTTCGAGATTTTTCTCGCTAGCAGCAATAGATGGTATCTCTGTCTGCGTACCAACTTCCTCACCTAAATTCGTCTGCTGCAAAGGCGAATTTTTGACTGAACGCCTACTAGCGTGACACATTGCAGCGCTGACAGTTCAAACATGAAAAAGTGCAGTTCAAAGGTAAAAGACTTTGCACCTTGCGAATTCAACCACTTCCCAAAGAAGAAAGAGCATCTTAAGAGACATGAGTTGCCTTGTGATGACGAGGTGAAAGATGCCTATCTATCCTCGTGGCGACAACAACCCAGAATTCCTCTCCGACGGGTTCACCCTACTAGGCACGCGCTGGCGATACGCGTGGAAAGGGATGGGGATTATGTCGTAAAGTGAATAGTGCATTACATAGAGGACAAATATAAGTATCAAATACAAAAAGAATTTTGAAAAACGGTTAACAAATAAAATCGATTAACAGAGCTTAGGTATTCGTAACACTCCATTGAGATCCCAAGCACCACCTCTACACTCAGGGACTACCTAAGTTCTGCCCGCACTTTCTGCATAGGTACCAGCCCCTGATCGAGTCTCGGAGTACCCGGCTGCCTCAACCTATCGCCTGCCTGCGAGGAGTGGGTGGACCGAAACCCCAGGTATATCGCTAATAGAGCGCTCTGGCGGACATAACGGGTGGTTCAGAACCACCGACACCATGCAGAGGGTGGGAGGGAGAAGCAGCGTTCCCCCTCCCCAAAAAATACTACTTCTCTCTCTCTCTTTCCACTGTTTCCACTGTCCTCTCTTCTTTCTCTATTTTTCTTTCTCTCTCTCTCTCTCTCTTTCGGTTTGTTCTTCTTTCTCTCTTTCCTTTTTCTTATCTTTTTATCAGTTTTTTAAAAAAAATTATTAGTCATAAAAAATTGTTAGCCAAAATCGCAGCCGTTGCCATGGCAACCAAAATAGCCGGTAGAGAGGGCGATCAGCTGGTCTTATCGTATCTTCTTATCTAATCTCTGCTGGTAAAGTGCCATTTGGTACGCAGATCAGGGTACAAAAATCCACCTTGATACCCAAAGGCTGACCTTACTGCTCACATCATTTGAAATCTGCTATTTTTTTTACTTTATTTTATTTTTATAGATGTTTGCAAAGGTTTATTTATTATCTATTAATAATAAATCTATTAGAAAACGGCTAACTTTAAATATTTGATCTAATTTAGGGTTCAGTGATAAGGGGATCACTGGATTTAATTCTTGCTAACTTCTATTTCTGATATTTTGAATTGATTTTTAGTTTAAAAAAAAAAAAAAAGAAGAAGAATGGATGTTGTTGTTATGACAAAATAATGTCACAATGTTTATATGTTCTCACGTTTTTGCCCGCCAGGAGTAACTGTTGCGCAGTCGCGCTCTACCCACCAACTGAAACGGGCCTATTGCAGTGTCTGCTAAACTGATTGCCGCGAGAAATTCCAAGTGTACCACAAAAGATTTAAAAAAAATAGGTAAAATATAGTGAGAACTTATTTATTTTATATATTAGCTGATATGCCTGGTGTGCTCGGGCTGTTTGTTTGATGAAATTTTGCAATATACATAAGTAAGAACAGATGAAAAGTCCTTAGAATTAATACAGTAAATATTCACTTTGGGGTAAACGAAAGAATTCTTTAAAATGACGTGCTGAAATTTTGTATATAATTAGGTTTGGCCCGGAAAATTCGGCATTGCATTGTTAACATTTTAGAATATCAAATAAAGGCTATGAATATTGAATTATTTCTGCCGATATTAAAAATACTCCATAGCCGGATTGAGTTAAGAAACTCTGTTTACAGCCCCGTCATCATCCCTCTTCAACATGCAACTGTTTCAATAGAGTTATATTTGGTCACAGAGCGGGGAATCATGTCCTGAATATGGTTGCTCATATTGACAGTATCATTTCTAGCAGCAAGAAATGCCCTCTCACACAATCAGTGGTGATCTGTATAATATGTTTAGATATACGTTATCCATTACAGTCAACATATCGGTATAATTTGGGGGAACTACTTTTCCTTTTCACCGTCGATAAGTAGGTTTATCAGGATGTCAAGAAACCATGGTTGCCATCTCAAAGTGGTAGCTAAAAAAAATGGCGGCCAATCCAAGATGGCGGATGTTGAGTTTCGAAAAATCAACTGTATCTAGAGAACTATTCATCCGATTTAATTAGTGTTTTTTTTTAAAGTAAAGCTCTACATATGTTTTTTAAATGTTGTCATACACACTGTTTCAGTAAAGTAAACCGTTAATTAGTAATTAAAGAAATAGAGAAAAATAGTAAAGAAAATTCCACGGCCTGGACTCGATCCAGGGACCTTCGGGTGTACGCCCCGATGCTCTAACCACTAAGCTACCGCGGACATGGAAGCTGTCGCTATCAAACACGCCCTATGAGCATAGGTTAAAGCTCGGCTCCTTGTTCGCAAGCCAGGACTATCTTTCCTATTAAATGGCGAAGTCAGGCCAGAATGGTTCGAGTCCAGGCCGTGGAATTTTCTTTACTATTTTTCTCTATTTATTAATTAATATCGGAGGTAATGGCGTGAAAAAACCCTCCAAAGACCATTTTCCAATTATGATTATTATAATTAAAGAAATATTCATTTGCTTTAAACGAAGAACCTTTCATTTGCTGAACATATTGATTCACTAACACGTGACATTTGTCGGAGACTAGGTACTTTGAAAAGGCTAACCAACTTTTTTGCTAAACCCCTGTCTTTTCTCTGTCTGTTTAAGAGCATCGTTCTTGCAAAACTACTGTACTATATCTGGATATGGTACAGTACTCCTAAGCAGAAGATGCTCTTTCTGTATAATAAATTGATTAACTTTAAGAGTTTCTTTTTGGCAAAGTTTCCTACGTTTAAAGTGAATGATCATTTTCACAAAACTTTTGATATTTTTAATATAATAAAAAATGTCTTCTTTAATATTTTTATGGGGATCTTACACAACCGTATAAGGGTCAGAGACATCTCCACTTTTCTTCAGTATCGTTCAGTTCGCCCTGTTCGTACTAATAAAAACTTAATTATGAAATACAAGTGGAGGACGCATGTTTCGGATGTCAATCCCTCGGTCAAATTATTAATTAATTTTTATAATAATCCTCAATTTTTCGACATTAATCTTGATATACAGGGTGTAAATTTTAAGTTGACAAAGCAGAATAACTCGAAAAATAAGCTTCACACGAAAAAATGCGTAGAATCCAAAGTTGATTATTTTCGAGGGGGCATCTGCTGGTGCTAAAATTAGCCCACCCCCCCCGGCCCCTGGGGGTGGGGCGGGGGGCAACTTTAAAATTTCAAATGGGAACCCCTATTTTTTATTGCAGATTCAGGTCCTACATAAAAAACTACGTACATTTTGTCTGAAACATTTTTTTTATTTTTGGTAGATGGCGCTGTAATTCAAGAAAATCCATTTTCTCATTTTTGCGTGGAAATAACTAATTTATTATTCATTTCGATTCCTACATTGTTTTAACTACAATGTAATTTGAAGACATTTCGTCAACAAACAAATAACGTAAACATTGGCATTTTTTTCAGAATGTTTACATTTTAAATTCTGATCTTTAGAAGAAAAGATTGTAATTTTTCAACTGTTTTTGTGAGTGTACAACGCCGTATTGCTTTTGAATTTACATTATGAATTATCTTTCTGTGGAAGAAAAAATTGAGATGGTGTACATTTATGGAGAAAGTGGGAGAAATTTTGATAATGCAGTCGCGCTTTATGCTCAGCGTTTTCCTGGCCAAACGCGATCACGGTCTTCTTTTGTTCGAGTTATTAAACAATTTACTGCGGAAGGTAGTGTGAACCAGAAAAAAAGAACCCGTGCAGCTACTGTTTGTGGAGAAAACAATCAAGTGTCAGTCCTAGCTGCTGTGGCTCATAATCCACATGCGAGCACAAGAGAAATATCAAGGCAATCAGGAATTTCACATATGAGTGTTTGGAAAATGCTGAAGCTCCACAAATTTCATCCATATCATGTATCTATGCATCAGGAACTACATGGCAATGACCACCAAAACCGTCTAACGTTTTGTCACTGGGCACTTCAGCAGATGCAAACAAACCAACATTTTTTTGCACGAGTTCTTTTCTCCGATGAGTCAACATTCACAAACCACGGGGAAGTTAATCGACATAACATGCATTACTGGAGTGAACAGAACCCACACTGGATTCGAGAAGTCAACCATCAGCGACCTTGGTCAATTAATGTTTGGTGTGGGATAATTGGCGATAAACTTATCGGTCCATATTTTATAGACGGTAATTTGAATGGCAACAAATATCGTAACCTACTTGAAAATGAACTACCAGATCTACTTGAAGACCTGAGTATTGAACTTCGACAACACATGTGGTTTCAACATGATGGTTGTCCAGCGCATTATTCATTAGTAGCGCGCGAAGTACTACATCGACTTTACCATGGTCGCTGGATCGGCAGGGAAGGTCCTGTGAATTGGCCAGCCAGATCGCCTGACCTTACATCGCCAGATTTTTTCTTATGGGGTTACCTCAAAGATATCGTTTATAAGGAAACGCCAACCACTCGCGAAAACATGATTCAAAGAATAAGAGATGCTTGCGCTGCAATTACACCAGACATGTTATCAAGATGTGTTCAGGAATTTACAAAACGAGTCAATAAATGCATCGAAGTTGGAGGTCATCAATTTGAACATTTAATTTCATAAAACGGCGAGATGCAAGGGATTTAAGGACAACAAGCAGGCCGAAAGTGAGAGGCGAGGGGACTCACTGGAAATACAAGCACCCCGAAATTCATTTACTTGCAAGTATTTGCAAATAAGAAAAAATAAAACGAAAACAATCGGTCCTTTTAAGGACCACCAAATCTTAAACGGGAATAACTTCATCTTTACACAGTCTTTTACTTTTTTACTCTGTTAGTTAATGAGTTCACTCGTTAGTACGTAGGATGTTCGGTTAGTTAGTTAGCTAATCAGTTGATTTGTTTGATAATTATAAAGTTGTGTGGCCTCATGACCACGAAACAAAACAAAATTATCCTAATCCGCGGCAAAAAATAATAAAATAATAACTTTGCGGCAAAATTTACGAAGTAAATAAGTATTTTTTATTTCTCCGTAACCATTTCCACGCAAAAATGAGAAAATGGATTTTCTTGAATTACAGCGCCATCTACCAAAAATAAAAAAAAATGTTTCAGACAAAATGTACGTAGTTTTTTATGTAGGACCTGAATCTGCAATAAAAAATAGGGGTTCCCATTTGAAATTTTAAAGTTGCCCCCCGCCCCACCCCCAGGGGCCGGGGGGGGGTGGGCTAATTTTAGCACCAGCAGATGCCCCCTCGAAAATAATCAACTTTGGATTATACGCATTTTTTCGTGTGAAGCTTATTTTTCGAGTTATTCTGCTTTGTCAACTTAAAATTTACACCCTGTATATCAACATAGATACATTTTTTTGTAAACATTTATGGCTTTGTTTACATTTCTGTTCTCTCTGCTTGTAATTTAGATAAAATGTTATTAATCATTTTTTCTTAATCATTTTTTTATCTAGTTTTACATCTTTGATTTCTGAGTTTTTAATTTCGTAACTATGTGTACGTCTTTATCTTTGATTTTTTTTTTTTTTTTTAGTTTTTTTTTTTTTTTTTATTTGTTGCTAATGTGATTTTCATTAATCCCGTTTTTGGGCAGTTTGCCTGTAGGGGGACAACATGGGGCTTTCCCCTCCGGATTATCTGGTGGAGTATTCCCTCACTGTTGTTACAAATATATTTAATTTTTTTTTATTTAATATTGAAAATTTTCAGATTCTTATTTGGAAAAAATTTTTTGAACAAGTTTTTACAAAATATCTTGTATATTAGAAAAATATGTTTTAGATGAAAGATGTAGTGTAATAAATTATCTTTAATTTGATGTATTACATGAATGAGTTTGATGGCTGAAAACACATGGAAACATGAGTTGGAGTATATTTTCGTTGAATACTAAATAACTGCGTACAGAAGAAAAAGCTTCAGATCAGATCCAAAAAAATATGTTGTTACTGTATTTTAATAATTTTAGCATAATTTTAAGTAAATAGTAGTATCAATATATATCTCATCATATATAATATTTATTTGTATATTGAGATACTTATTTATCATGCAGAGGACTGGAGGAACTAATATTATGTTTTACAATCATAGTAATAATAGTAATGGTAATAATAATAGTAGTAATAGTAATAATCGTTTTAACTTTTTGTAGTAAAAACTAGTGATCGGGTTTGAGTAGAAATTTCTTATAGCGAAATCGTGTGCAGCTACAAACCAAGAAGATGGTGCAAATATGCAAATTGAACTAGATATGTGTATAACATGTGGAGAAATAGGACCATTAAGTGAAGTCCACTCCCCAAAAGACAGACAGTCTTGCGCAGCGTTATTTAATGCTGCAGTAATAAGAAATTTTGAGCCTATTATTGAACGACGTGATATACCGGACGAACTGTAAAATACTGTGAAATATCACCGCAAATGTAGAGCCAACTTCACCAATATCAAGGCTTTAAGAAAATTAGAGGCAGAAAGTTCATCTTCTCGTGTTTCTTCTGACAATGAAACTTCATTTTCGTCATTACCTGCCGAGAAAAGTTTGAAGCGGTCAAAAACAGATGTAAGACAAACTACATACATAAAAAATGCATTTTCTGTGAAAAAGAAAGCAAGTATAAGAAGGGAAGACGATCTAGAGAACCATGATGCTTGAGTTTTCCACTGATAAGAAACTGCGTGAAATTGCTATTGAAAGAGGAGATAAAAAAATCATTGCAATAACGTCTAGAGATATTGTAGTTGCGGAAGCATGTTATCATAAATCTTGTTACTTCGCATACACCAGACAGAGACCAGATAAAATAAAAGATATTGATGAGAAGTATACTACAGCAGAGAAGTTGGCATATAGCAAGCTTTACGATTTTATACGAGAAGATATATTCTTGAACCCAAGAGTAGAATCTCAGTTCTCTACTTGCGAAACGCATTTCTTACTTAAAAGATGACCTCGACAAAGTAACAAATTATAAAAAGAAAAATTTTCACTATAACTTATGTAAAGGCTCATCTTTAAAGTTTATTAATGTTGAACAGGATGTATCAGGTTCGATGGTCATAAAGTACCTAGCGTGATCCTTTGCATGATTACAAACTTAAGTTTCTTATCGAAAATGTCGACAACTCAAAATTTAAATTGCGTCGTTACGTCATTTATGAACTTTTCATTAAATTCAAAGGGGCGATTACAATTATATCGGCGGCAATTGTTGAGAATAAATGACGTTTTCGACAGGTTTTCAGCAAACTTCGCGTGATGTTTAGACCCTTAACATTTGAGTTTTGAACATTTTCCATAAGGAACTTTAAGTTTGCAATCATGCAAAGGATCACGCTAGGTACTTTATGACCATCGAACCTGATACACCCTGTATATTGTGCCAGATAATTTAATATACGATTTGTTACTGTTAGAGTATGTGAGAACTAAAACTACATTAGAAGATTATGTGACGCCTTTCATCAAAAACAAATCGTATTCCAGAAGCAGCAAAAAAGATAAAAGATGATTTAAAAGTCATCCAAAAACCTCAAGTTTGGCCTCCATCACCTCACGAATTTCACATAAATTACATAGTTATACATCCTTTACTTATAAATTTTTTACAAAGCCTAATTGGCGATTCGTCACCTCGATCATCTGTGGTGGCGTCGTCAATTGCACAGGATATAGTATACGCTGCATTCAAAAAAGCAATTTTGACGACAAAACATGTCCTTCTGTCGATGACATGTAAGACTCTAACTTGTAACGTTCAACTTATTTCCATTTTAAACCGCTTAGGGCACGGAAATAGATACAACATTGTGTATGGAGAAGCTTAATATTGTCAGTGCGGACGAAATCCCTCTGCCGACCACCATACATGTCAGTATTTCTACAGTTTTAGCCTATGACAATATAGACCGTACTGAAGGAGCATTAAGCGGGGCTGACACTTCTCATCAAGTCAATGATATCATCGTTCAGCAAACTTCGTCTTCTTGCTTACCTCAGAGATCTGGAAATACAGGGTCTTTATAATTAAAGTTACATTGTGACATGGCCATAAAAAAAAACTACTGGACAAAAAGCTATAATAGTTGGTAATATCATACAAGAGGGCATGGGAAGTTCATACCCACCAAAAAAAAAATAGTTCAAAAGGTCACCACCAGCATGGAATGGCGCTTTATGCAATATTCGTATACGAAATTAGACACGAAGACACAGGTTAACAAGTCTTTAATCGTTATTAAAATTAGTTACAAGACTAAAATTATTTTTAGTAACAATTAAAGACTTGTTAACTGCGTCTTCGTGTCTAATTTCGTATACGAATATTGCATAGAGCGCCATTCCATGCTTGTGGTGACCTTTTCAACTAAATTTTTTAAGTGGGTATGAACTTCCCATAATATTACCAAGCATTATAGCTTTTGGTCCAGTAGGGTTTATTTATGGCCATGTCAAAATGTAACTTTAATTATAAATACCCTGTACATTAAGCAAGGGAAAGCAACGAAGTATCTTGACGACAATCCCTTGTGTACAAGATTAGATTGTCGGAAAAAGGAAAAACCCTCCTGCAGTAACTAACGTTGAACTTCCACATGAATGATTGAAAATGTTAAGGATGCACAACGAAAGAACTTACTTTGGATATTTAGTAGACTGCGCAATGAACAGTGTCAGACTGTATGTTCATGGACAAGATTTAGTATATTAATAAGGAAAGATGTCCAATTAAAGCTGATACTGTTAGATATTTACCGTGTATAAACAAGCCTGCAACAGACCATGTCAACGGTTCATGAAATTTTAAGACAATGTTTACAAACTCAGTTAGAAAAGATTACATTGCCATCCAAAATGTGTTTCAAGGTAAACAGTGCAATCGTGGAATTATGTATATAAGTGCATATACGAAGCGCTCATGCTACTCATCTATCGACAATTTGTAGATTACTTGAAAATGGACTTTCCTGAAATATTTTCTGAATTGGAAAATGCAGACATTCATATAGAAAACTTCTGTGACAAGATGTGCATTGACACTTTTAAAAGTTCAATTGAAGATTCTAGAATCATAAAACTTATGGAACTATTTGAAAATTATTTAAACCTATCTGAGGAACGAAAATGGACCTCTCTCATCGTTCTGGATGATATACATAGATATGATAGAGCTGCTCCTTGGATTAATAAGAAGTAACAGAGAAGGAAACTGGCATCTTTACATAGCATGTATTCAAAAAATTATTTCCTGGTGTTTTGCATTGGACAAAATTAACTACGTATGATACTTGTAGATTACCTATGTAGACATATGTAATCTGTTTAGATGTTAAACCGTTTAAAGTGATGTTTCCTTAAAAATAATTTATATTGTTCTTTTATCTGAGGTTTTTCTTATGTAAATGTACTATAATTATTTTTAAACTTTTAATATAAAAAATAATACGAAAATCAGAGAAAAATTTCGATATTTTTTAAGTACTTAAAGGGTTGATTTTTTTCAATCAGTGTATCTGAAGCTTCTACTTCTGTACGCAGTTTTTTATAAACGGTGAATTTCAACGGAAATACACTCCACCTCCTGTTTTCATGTTTTTCGGCCTTCAAACACACACACATGTAATACATCAAATTAAAGATAATTTATTATCACACCTTTCATCTAAAACATATTTTTCTAATGTACAAGATATTTTGTAAAAACTTGATTAAAAAACTTTTTTTTCACAAAAAAATCAGAAAACTTTCAATATTTCTTTAATTACTAATTAACGGTTGACTATACCGTAACATTGTGTATGACAACATTTAAAGCGCACATGTAGAGCTTTACTTAAAAAAAAAAACAGTTATGAAATGGGATGAACAGTTCTCGAAATGCAGTTGATTTTTAGAAACTCAACATCCGCCATCTTGGATTGGCCGCCATTTTTATTAGCTACCACTTTGAGACGGCAATCATGGTTTTTTGACATCCTAATAAACTTATTTATCTACGGTGAAAAGAAAACTTAGTACCCCCAAATTATACCATTTCCTTAAATTTGGCTTGCTGGCCTATGGACTTTTCTTCTCTAAAGAAAATTAGTACGAATACGAGGGATGTTCAAGAATTTTTGCCTCCCGGTCTGTAACTTTTTTATTTGTTAACCGATTTTCAAAATTCTTTTTGTATCTGATACTTATGTTTGTCCACTGTGTTTTCACTATTGACTTTTCGACATAGTCCCCATCCCTTTCGGAGAGGAATTCCGGGTTTGTTGTCGACACCAGGATTGAATGGCAGCTTTGGGCCCTCTTCTGCAGCCCGATAACGCCCGCCCGCACACGATCGCCACACACCAATATATTCAGTGTTTCCATATTGGATTTTAACAATCGGCATTTTATAGTTTGTTGAAAACAAAGCAAGCTACATTCTTGTTTGGACTAAGATGATCAGGTAATTTTTCGTTTCAGGGCCTGTTTATCTAGCTGGCCTTGCATCAACCATTGTTGACATAACATACAAACACGACCAATCCATTGTTGACGCAAACACGACCAGCTGATTGTTCGCACAATATAAACCAGATCTAGATCATATATAGATTATTACTTACTATGTTTTTGAGGGACTTACCTTCATTTTTGGATTTTTTCCATCATTGTGAATTAGTTCATCCAACCTTAGTTTGCGCAAAATATGATGGACATGTTAATTATTATGTAGTAGATGACCCGGTGAGCTTAGTATCACCTACAATTTCTTTGATTATAACTTTTGATTCAATGTCTTTTATTTACATGAAAGATAAATACAGTTATTTAATGTAAAGCTTTCTGATAAACAACGTTTTTTGTTTTGTTTTCCTGTGCGTAAATATACAAAGATGATAGCTTTCCGACACCTGAGTATGCGACATATACACTACATGATCAAAGGAGTTGGGACACCTGTTGCTCTACCGTAAAGCCACAAAAAGCTTCAATCAATAGTGTGTAGGACCACCCCGAGCTGCTATCACTGCCTCCACCCTACTTGGCATACTGTCCACAAGTTTACGGTATGTGTCCACAGGTATTGACCTCCATTCCTCGAGGAGTGTCGTGGTCAGTTCCTGGACAGATGTAGGGCGAACCATCCTGGATCTCACACGTCGTTCCAATTCGTCCCAAAGATGTTAGATGGGGTTGAGATCAGGATTCTGGGCGGGCCAATCCAGTTCTTCAACCCACATCTCGTCAAACCAGTCGGATATGGATCTTGCTTTGTGGCAAGGCGCATTGTCGTGCTGGAAGAGGAACGGCCCGTCACCGAAGTGTTTCCACAGCGCTGGAAGTGCCCCGTTATCCTGTATGGTCCTGTAGCCATCAGCATTGAGGTTTCCGTCCACCTTGATGAGCGGACCCAGTCCAGTCCAGAAAAAACACTCCAGGTATCCACTCCAAATTAATTACGCAAACTTTCAACGACTGGCCTTGCGATTTGTTTATGGTCATCGCAAAGGTTAAACGCACGGGGAATTGCAGCCGCTTAAAATCGAATGGCCATTCCTTATGATCATCGGGATATGCGGAATCAAGTCATCCTCTCCTTTGTATTTTCCGTTGATGATTGTTGCCTCGATTACGTTATTAATTAGCTTTTTCGCAGCCAGTCTCTTTCCATTTCATAGTCGAGGTTGATTAATGTTATGCCACATGATGATGATTGAGCCTACTTTTAATTGCAAATTGTGAGGTGGCAATCCAGGCAATTCGAGCGAATTCAAAAATATTGTGGGATAGTTGACTACCTCATCCTGGTTCATAACTGTGTCGACTGATTTAAAGGAAAACAACTGTCCTGGAATTAAATTTTGAATGGTCGCTTTGAGATCATCGACGTCTTTGTTTTTCGCGGCCAATATTGCTCTTTCGCTCAGCCAATTATGGTTATTGAATTGTTGCGCTACGTCCGGAAAAACACGCTGAATTAGCTCTTCCTTCGATTCTGTACTTCCCATTACCAATGTCCAACAATTGCTTCGCAAACACCTCTGCACTTGGATCTTGTTGCAAAAACACTCGCATGTTAGTCGTCAATCGAATAATCTTCATATTCCGGCACAAAATTGGAGGATTTTAAGCACACGTTTAGTTCCTCAGCTACGGGGAATAGCTGGAAGAGTCTGGCGAAAATTACCGGACAACAGAATCATGGCTCCACAAAAATGTTTTGGTTGTCACGAAGATCTTTCAAAGTTCTGTCCAGCGCCTTCAGTGACCTCTTGTGGGCCATCGTACATTCGTCCCAAACGATCAATTTGCATACCTGCAGAATCTTTGCCATCGCGCTGTTTTTGGCGATATTGCAAGCTGGTGTCTCGTTGCTTTGCATGTTTAGTGGCAATTTCAAGGAAGACTATTCCAGATGAAGCCAATGCAAGGGCCACTTCATCCTGCGATCGGATCCTCGCCAAAAGCAATCAAATTAAAACGTTTTCCCAGTCCCTCCGGGAGCATCTAGGAAGTAAATTCCACCAGTGTGAAAAAGCCAGTGTGAAAATACATGCCATCTATCGATGTATATTAAAAGCAGTTAGACGATAGGTCCGCCACGAACGCCATATATTAAAAGTAATTAAAAGTAATCCGACAAAACTACCAATTTTGAATTTTTCGATTTCTCAGCTATTCCTTTGGGTTTTCCCTATTCTTATTTTTTAAACCACCCCTGTATTAGAGGAAACAAAACAAAAAAAATTATTCAAATCAGTCAAGCCGTTTTTGAGTTTTAGCGAAACTAATGAACAGCAATTGATTTTTATATATGTAGAAGATTGTTCAATTTTGTTGCAACAATGTCCAACAATTGAAACTGCCTTCACATTTCGCGCAAACTAAGACTGGATGGACTATAGTATCACACAGCTGTGTGTTAAATTTCAAGTTTATTGGTAGAAGAATGGATCATAATACTGTTCCTATTAAAAAAACAGGTGGTGGCCTTACAGTAAAACAGAGGGACATCAGGAGTTCCAACTAGTTTCGCCATTTATTCCCGGCTTTGTCAAGGATATACAGCAAGAGGCATGCAAGCCTTTATATATACAGAGCAGTGGTATAAGTTAAGCAATGAGCGTAAATCATACAAGAACCAGTAGGATATAAAGCAAGGGGGCCAATGAGTTCAAAAAGGATGTAATGGCCATTAGAATAAAATAAAATAAATACAAAATTTTTTTTTGAAAAATACAAAAAAAGAAATTGTACAGAGATGGTGTGCGTTTAAGGCGGACCGAAAACCGAGAGCATATCCGGTTGTCCGAAGACAAGAGGATTTACATAAAAACAACAAAATATAATAAAAGGGTAAGAAAATTTACAAAATGCAGAAGAAACATAAAATAAAGAAAAGAAAACGAGAGAAAATCATAGTAGATCAGATAAAGAACTAAGTATTTCTTATCGTCTCTCGGCCTCCGAATATCATTTCGTACTTCCACCCCAGCTGCTCGCACCCTGAACCCGCCCACCTCCATCACCTCCGACAAATATTCCCAGTCCGGAGTTTATCGCCTGAATTGTGCGTTTTGCGATATGTTCTATGTGGGATTATCGACCCGCAATCTTGCATTGCGTTTCAAAGAACACCTTGACTCGTATAAGAAACGGGACCGTGTCTCTCACTATGCCAACCATCTCGCAGATTCCGAACACACTTTGAAGACACAAGAAGAGGTTATGTCTGTCTTGCACATCTGCAATAAACCAGAAAAAATTGCCACCCTCGAAGCGATCGAAATATTCAAGGCCAAGAGGTCCACTCCCCACTTGCTTCTCAATTGCCAGACGGACTTTAATGTGTATGCAATACTTAGTTCTTTATTTTTTGGGAGATGATAGAAGAGGTCCTTAGAAGTATTTTTTGTCATATGAACATGGGGTCCCCGCAGCTCCGTTTACTTACAATACTGCATTGAACAATCAAATGACACCGGGACGCAGTGTGCGTTGGTAGGCCTAGATTATTTTATTTTTAACAATTAACA
>JAHWFO010017543.1:3993-18822 GCA_023313115.1 Rhysida immarginata
CCAGGTCCCTTGAAGTACGTTGTAACGGGGTTTTACTGTAATGTCAATAATATTCTGCCAAGATGGTCAGGAAAAATGAGGGAATTTTACAAAATCGTTTTGCTGGACACCCTGTCATTTTAATTCTGTATGTGTTGTCCTATTGCATTTTTCTCGCCACCCTCTTATTACCTCCTATTTGTCCTCCTTCCTGTCCTATCCGAACTTGTCTTCAAATTCAACTCCTCGCCTCCCATTTGTTCTCTTTTAGTATTTCAGCCAATATCGTCTTAGTATTCCCTATGCTAACTATATTGTGTGTTTCAAAAGTTCCTGAACGCAGGAGATGACTTTCCCTGCATAACGTACTGTTTGCAGGTATGCTGAAGGGCTGGTAGACAGGAGGCACTGTCTTTTTTTCAATTAATGAATGCTCCCAATTGCACATTTGTTCAACAGCAAATTCCAGACAAAAATTAAAAAAGTTGACCAAAATCCGACGATTTACTGTAAAGTCACCAGTTTCCTGTGCAATTGGTGAAGCTGAGCAAAGCAAGATGGCACAGTAGACTAGCCATGAAATGATCAACATGGTCCTCTGCTTTGGTGAGCCGAGGCAAAATGATCATGCAACAACCAGGCATCGTTGAAATGTCGTGCAGAATTATGCTATGGTGCAAGTGGACATCACATTGAACGCTATCTGGATTGATGGAAAGACTTACTTTGTATCAGTACAAGAGCCAATTGTGCTGTTGCAAAGCTTGCAATGAGGATTGTGGGTGATCCACGCATCAGATTTTTTGGTCAAATTTTTTGTGTATCTCTTGCGGTTTTTGAGATAGAATTTGGATGGGTCCTAATTTGCATACCTGAGATGATGAAGACCCTCAAGTTCCTATTCATTGTAATTTGCGTAACTGCATTGGTATCCAAGATAGGAAGGTGTCCTACGACTTTTGACTTGTCCTGTATTAAAAAAAATGACAATTCTTTTTTTCCCGTATAATTTAGCGCCACAGTATCGAGATGACATTAAATACACAAAAGGAATTGCTCATAAATGGATATGACAGAAACAAGCATCAACGATATGAAAGTGCAAAGTTTATCTCAATGCTTGTATCAGTCTTATCCATTTATGAGCGATTCTTTTCGTGTATTGAATGTTGTTCCGCATTCGATACTGTGACGCTAAATTATGCCGAAATCACCAGGGAGATTTGCACTACAAAGTAAAGTACACTAAATCCAAGGACTGCATCGACGCCATTGATTAGACGGTTGCAACACGTTATGAAAAAGTGAAACCGCAACTAAGAGACAGTAATAGCACGTCTTCAAATCCAAAGGTGACTTTACACGTCCATCAATTTCCAGAATGGATGAAAGCATTAAAAATAAATCTGTGATGCGTTCGTGTCAACAATTTATGTATTGGAGCAGTGGACTGGAATAACCTGGAGCCAAGTGCCAAATCTGGCCTTGGTATGACCCAGAAACCAAGCAATAATCTAGCCATTTACACATGCAAATTCTGAAATGGGGAAGAAAGCCGAAGAAGCAGTGTGCAACTAATCATTCAGTGGTGTTCTCGGATGAATTGTGCTTCCGTTTCAGCAATGACAGTTGCCGTGTAAGAGTTTGGCATCAACATGACGACGGGTTCTGTCTGGCGGCATGTGTGGAATCGCACACTGAGCAACAACGTGGCATCATGGTTTGGGGCGCAAACTCCTACAATAGCAGGTCGCCTCTGGTCCGTATTGATGGCACCTTGATGTCCCAATGATACGTGAACGAGTGCTGCGTTCAGTGATACTACCTTTCCTTCAACGAGTGCCCAATGCCATTTACCAGCAGGATGACGCCCAATTGTACACATCAGCCAACATGCCCTGCAAGGTATCCAGGTGCTTCCCTTGCCAGCAGTCTCCCTTGATCTCACACAAATCGAACATGTTTGGGATGCAATTGGACGTCATGTGATCTTGCATGCAGTGCAATTAGCACGTTCAGAACGGACACTCATCCTTCAGAACACAATCTGCACCTAGACATACTGCTGGCTGTATCGCCTACCAAGGTGGTCCTACAACCTACTGATCAGACGGTGTTGTAATAAATATCACTTATTGTTTGTTGCTCTCTCATCACTTTTTCTGCATGCGTTTATGGTGTTGCATTTTCAACGTCACAAAGTATTTGAAGCTTCCGTTTATTTAAATTATTTTGATTGTTTGCATGAAAGTGATGGGTGAAACGAGATATGGACTTCAAATTTTACACACATTTATGCTAGACCTGGGTCTAGGTGAATGTTCATAAATAGATAATCATTTCTCTCCGTCACTTTTGTCACAGTTTTGAAATCTCCACCTCCCCCTCGTCAAGTGAATGTATAAGGCATGTTCAAATGAAAGTGATTCGGGCTGTAGTGCACGAGGCAAACTGCTTGTTCTGATGAGGACTGGTGAGGGAAGTTAAGTTAAGCTTATGCTCGTATTTCCTTTGTGTTACAATGGACCCTCCTATTAAATTTCCGTCCAAAACTGACCAACGAGCGGAGATAATGTTTCTGACAGCTGAGGACATCCTTGCTCAGATGTTGAATGTTCATGGAGAAGCATGCGTCTCGATAGCAACTGCGGTGCGTCGGGCCAAAACGTTCCATGACGGTCGTGATAAACCATGTCTGGGCCAAGCAAACGTGGTCATCACCGGTCAATTGAAGACAGACGTGGATAAGTCATTTCGTGAGGACAGGCGGATCAGCATACAGTCACTTGCAAAGGATCACAATGTCGGTATTGGTTCCGCATATGCTGTAGTGAAAAGCTGGGATATGGCAAGGTCTGCTGTCAGTGGGTACCCCGAATGCTCACGAAAGAGCACAAAGGGCTGCTGTTTGGATCATCTGGAACGTTACAGTCGCATTCTTGAAGAAGATTACTGCGGTAGATGAGACCTAGTGCCATTATTGGGAACTGTCCGAGAAGGTATCCGCAATGCAGTGGAAGCATCCGTCGTCACCACGGCCCAAAAAATTCAAGTCGCAAAGTTCGGCCGGGAAGGTTATGCTTACGTGCTTCTTTGATTCTGACGTCCTCTGCTTTTGGAGTTTATGGAACCCAAAACCCGTATTAATGCTATCGCATACACCAAGACACTGCAGAACTTGCCTGAAGCTGTGAAAAACAAGCATCCTGGTAAGCTCAGTGATGGGGTGATCCTCCTCCAGGACAATGCTAGGCCACATGTTGCCACACCCTCCTTATAGCCCGGACTTGTCACCACGTGATTTTCATTTAATCCGTCTCAGTGCCCTTTGAACATGCCTTATAGTTTGTGAACGACCCCTTAGTGCTTAAGGAGAACGCTAATTAATATACTCTAAACCTTAAACTGTTCTTTGAATCGATACAGTTGGAAGACTTGGAAATAAACGTTGCTGATCACGTCCAGAAAGTGATGAAACCCGATTTTGCTGCTGCCTGGGAAGAAGTCGGTGGGCAAAACGAGTTAGACGATACCTATGCTCTTTCAAATGTTACAACTCTCGAAGGTAAAGTGAATCGATTATTTCAATGAAAATTGGTTTTGGTTTTATTAAGCTAAGATTTTGTTTCGATTGCAGAAGCGGTAAAGAATATCATCCAGTTTTTGGGCTTGCAACCTTGCGAGCGGTCAGACAAGATTCCGGAAGGGAAGTCGTCCCACGTTTTGTATCTGGCAGGCATTTTCAGAGGCGGTTTCGACGTCTTAGTGCGAGCCAAATTGGCGCTTAGCGACGGAGTCACCATGAACTTGACGGTTCGCAGCACGAGTCCAAACGTTTCGGAGATAATCACGTCTGCTGTAGGCTAAAAACAAATTTTTTTATTGCCAAATGGAAATGTACATTGTTTATTGTTGAATTATTTAAAAAAATATTTACAGAATGCTTCTCGATAAAGAACGTTTTTATGATGGAAAATTAAAATCGATTTAAAAAATCTGAATAAATTGCCATCATTTCTGCAGGGGCTTCCCACTGAACATAATGGCCAATGTTTTCCAACACGGAAATGGTTGCTGATGGAAAGTGACTCCTGTTTGAAAGAAATTAGAGGAAACTTGCATTATCATAACCAAAATGAAATATTAAACAGTTATTTAAGGCAGAAACTACAGTTACTTGCTAACGGACACTGTCATATCACTGAATTACCCACCCTATGCCGCTAGGCGTCGCGGTATGTGTCCGATGGTATGGCAGTCCTTTTCACTTGAAGCACTGTCCATAGAGCTCCGAGAATCATAGGTGGAGGGTCAAGGTGCTCCCATAGATGTTCGATTGGATTGATGTCTGGTGAATTAGCAGGCCAAGGGAGCACTCAAAAGTCAGTAGAGTGTTTCTCAAACCAATCCAAAAGGAGACGTGCATTGTCCTTCTGGAACACACCATCACATTGGGGGAACATCGTGAGCATGTACGGGTGCACCTGGTCCGCTAAGATTGACAGATAGCCACAGGCATTCAAATTGACCTAACTGCTCCCAAAAGATCTCCCACCGACCTACAATAGCCTCTTGCAGTCTCTTTTCATGGCATTCACGATGCACTTTTCATCACCCGTCAATCTTATGGAGCAAAAACCTTGACTCGTCGGAGGTCCAATGGCGGTGCTCACGTGCAAAGTCTAGGGATCGTTGACGATGACCCCTGGTCAACATGGGTGCAGCAACCATGCGTCGACTGTTCAGGCCCATCCGTAGCAGGGTGCGTTCAACGGTAATGTCAGATACACGTCTGTTGGCACCACTGTTGAATCTGGTGGTCAGTTGATGGAGTGTGGCTCTCCTGTCACCTTTTATGAGTCGTCGTAAGCGCCGCTCACCCCGTCGGTCGATGGCTCGTGACCGTTTACAGTGATGGCGTTGGGACGCGCTTTCTGTCCCTGCTGTCCACTCTTTGTACACCTTCACTACTGCAGACCGTGAACAGTTTGGAGATGGTGCCACCCTTGCTGCGACGGCCTATTATCATCCCTTTTTGGATGTCTGTTAAATCCGGACGTTTACCCGTCTTGAGGCTCCTGCACCTGCCATTTGATGCACCAGCTTTATCAGCCTGTTATGCAAATTTTGCAATATGTAATCGTTGTTGGGGCGAATCATTCATGTGCCTTGAAGGGGTGCTGGTCATAATTCATTGATATGACAGTGTATGTTCAGTGTCCAAAAGTTAAGCATAACTGACATTAGTACACTTATCTCGTAAACTATCTTCCAGCATGAGGTGAAATGCAACACTGGAAGTTCATAATGGGGTATGGTCACCCCTAGAAGCCACACAAATCTTACACCTGTGTTCCATGCTTTCAGTGAGGTTGTTTGAAAGCTCACTTGGCAACAAGTTCTACTCCTGGCGAAGAACAGTTTTGAGCTCTGGGATGGTCGTTAGCAGAGGCTGACGAATTCAACTCTTCTTCCTACTGCATCCCACGCATTCTCAATCAGGTTAATATCGGATAAGATCTTGCTGGCCACTCCAAGCATTGGACATCCTCACATCAGACAGGCCGGGGCACTAAGAAGTCACATGACCAAAGTAGATCTAGCAGCAATCCAATCTTCATTGTTTCCATTTTGGATTTCAACAATCTGTCTTTTCGTTTGTTGGAAACAATGAAGATTGGATTGCTGCTAGATCTACTTTGGTCATGTGACTTCTTAGTGCCCTGGCCTGTCTTTCTAGTTGGCTTTGCATCAATCACCCATGGCACCTCAAACCTCATGACTTTCCAGTATTTCATCGACTGTATTCACCAACCAAGGATTAGAACTATGATCACTCGATCCATGATTCACAGTTACTTCAGGGCGATTCGAAAGTCCTCGAACTTCAAGTTTAAGACTCATTTACTGCAGAACCATAAAAGATAGAATTTTGTTGCTTGTGATCTTAGGAATGCGCTGCTCAACATGTGAGCACCACATGGCTGTGCGGTTGGGTGGGTACACGTTCAGCTAGTCATGGTTCTCACGCAAGATCACAGTCACATTCGTAGAAGTTTATTTTGCGGAAAAAATCATACCAACGTTGCCATCAGTTTTTCGAAGAAGTTTTCTGATGCTCCTATACTGTACCAGGGAAATCAACTGCATATGATCTTGTATACTGGTTTTATGAGACCGGCCACGTCAAAAAGTGCCTGACACACTGTCGTGACGACCACATTCTGGAGAAAATTCAAGCTTCCCTGCAGTGCTCTCCGTGGAAGTCACTTCGGGTCTCGTATTCAACCTGCCAGAGGGCTACTAAACGTCTAAAGCTATGGGCGTACTGAATTCAAGTGGTGCAAGAGCTTCGTTCTTTGGATTTGGAAAAACGCTTCAGACTTGCTGCATGAAGTTGGACTCTTGTTTTTGCGTGAGAACCATGACTGACATAACGTTACTGCTCACACACACAAGCGTATTGTCATGTGCTTCTCTCACGTTGTGTAACGCATTCCAAAGGTCAGACACAGCCACCACAAGCAGCAATACTCGGATATCTTTTATTGCTTTGCAGTAGATACGTCTTAAACTTAGAGTTCAGGGACTTTCAAATCGCCCTGTATTCCGAGAATTCCGTCATGGTGAATATGGCCATGTGCGCCCATTTTGCATGATCCATCCCCCAACCATAACTCCGCCGCTTTTGATACTGGTCCTTGATATTGTTGCGATTACAATGAGTTGCAAGTTTTCTCCAGATAGTGGTTCGACAAAAATTGCATTGTAAAGGTTCTGGACTCATCGGTGAATAGCACGTTGCTCTACTACTCCGAAATCTAGTTACGATGTTCTCGACTCCAGTTTAATCAGGCCTTATGACTCGCAGGGGTGAGCGGGACACCCCTAACTGCCGAACGTCTGTCATAAAGATCAACTTTCTTTAGCCTCTGATAAACTGTTTGCCTGGAAACTCTTGCTCCCGAGGCAGCTGCAAGCTGGTAAGACAGCTCCCTGGTAGGTAGGGTCCTCTGAGTGGTCGTAACCTTTAGGCAACCCTGCTTTGGTCGGCATGGAACATCTCTGGAGACTTCTGTTTGCGACTGTCCTGCTTCGAGAATTCCGATTATTGTGGCGTTCACGACAAGATCAATTTGGCATCTGTGGCCTATATTAAGCACAAAATCAACGATCAGTATGAGTTCTCGTAGTCCGTTCATGGTTAAAGGATCCAACGCATGGAGGCAGAGTTCAATGGCATCCCAGATATGCTCGATAGGGTTCATATCACGGCTTCAGGATGGCCAGTTCAGTCTTTGGACCTCCCCTGCATGCTCTTCGAACCAATCTCGAGCGACATTGGAGTGACATGGCAGTGCATTGTCATCTTGAAAGACGGCAAAGTCGTCGGGATGTTGGAAGGCCAAAACCGGGTGAAGATGGTCTTTGAGCTTGACCATACCGCAGACCATTCAATGTGTTTTCCAGAAGAACAAGGGGACGTATTCCATACCAGAAAAGCACGCCCCAGATCATGACTGATATCCCACCATCCTGAACCATGCCTGTTGGGCATGTCGGGTCCATTGCCTCCTGTGCTCTGCACCACATACAGTGCCTCCCATCAGCATGGAACAGTTGACACCATAACTTGTCTGACTATATGACGTTACACCACTATTGTAGTGTCTATCCGATGTGATTTGTGGCAAATGCACGTATGAGTATTTGATGATCTAGGGTTAACAGTGGTACCTGCGTAGAGCGACAGTTCCCGTAGCCAAGGGCATGCATGTTGTTATGGATTGGTCTGTGATTTCTGTCTCCATAGACCATTCATCCCAAATGTTGCCGGTCACAGTCATGGAGGGTGGCTGGATGCATAGTATGGTGTCTGTTGTGGATGTTATGCCTTCGTCCAACCATTGTTGGTACACCTAGACATGGTTGAACGTGTGAAGCTGAATTCGTGCACGACTGCCAAAATCGAATATCCCATGCATAGGGCACTGATCACCATGCCCTGTTCAAATGCCGTCAACTCGTGATGATGCTGCATTTCACACGAATCAAACACACTTGGTGTCCAATTGTGAATCAGCGACCTGCTATCCTACTAGTTCTGCTCAGTGTATTCCTTCCCATGTCTTAGCATTGAAAATTTCTGTTATCGGAAAAACTGGTTGCCCAATTGCGTGAAGAACACGTTCCAAAGTACAGGTACAAACACTTGTTTGAATTTTCATGCTTCGCGTCTTCCTTGTATTACACATGCACCAGTTTCCTTTTTCTTTCATGCCAAACAACAGGCACAAAGGAGGAACGGTTGTCGAGCAGGACAAATCGCTCACGAAACGACGAGTTTTTAATTAAAAATAGTAAGTTTCTTATTGATTCATAAAGTATAGAACAGCATAACGGGTAAACGGCCTCCACGGCTTTCCTGGTACATGTGCACTCTTTTGGCAAAATTTTCCCAAACTTCACTTAAGACTTAAATTTAGCGCCATTTGGGCTGCCAACGAGAAAAAAAAGACCACGTGACAGTTCAGGGTTATTACTATTCACTTTTCGACATAGTCCCCATCCCTTTCCACGCATTGTACAGACGCGTGACTAGTCGGGTGAACCCGTCGGAGAGGAATTCCGGGGTTGTTGTCGACACCAAGACCGAACGGCAGGTTTCACCTCGTCGTCAGAACGCAACTCGTGCCCCTTAAGGTGCTCTTTCCTTTTTGGGAAGTGGTGAAAGTCGCAAGGTGCAAAGTCTTTCATTTTTGAACTGTAGGCGATCGTGTGCGGACGGGCGTTATCATGCTGCAGAAGGGGATCCAAAGCTGCCATTCAATCCTCGTGTCGACGACAACCCCGGAATTCCTCTCCGACGGGTTCACCCGACTAGTCACGCGTCGGTACAATGCGTGGAAAGGGATGGGGACTATGTCGAAAAGTGAATAGTGCATTACATAGAGGACAAATGTGAGTTTCAGATATGTGGTTTCAACAAGACGGCGCCATATGCCGTACAGTCCGAGAAACAATTCAATTTCTGCACGAGTCATTTCCTACTTGTGTAATTTCCCGTTTTGGTGATCTGAATTGGTTGACGAGATAACGTGACTTAACGCTGTTGGGCTTTTTTTTCTTTCGGATTTTTTTGCAGTCTAAGGTTTATGCCAACAAGCCCACGACCACTCACACCTTCAAGGAGGAAATTGAATGCTGTATCAACCAAATTCGGACACGTTTATGCGAAAACCCATGTGCAAATTGAACAATGGCTTGAAAGTGTTGCATCATATGATAAAGAACGATAGCTCATGCTTCGAAGCTCTGCGAGCGATCGCTTCGTTCAAACAACAAAATGGAGTCAACCAAACAGGAACAGAGAGCAGTCATTCCTTTTTTCACATGTGAAGGAGTTTTAGTTTTAGAAATTCATCGTCGTATGCTGAACGTCTATGGAAATGCCTGCCTAACCTTCGTTCATGTTTGGGCACGGAGCAAGAGGTTTTCAGAGGGACAGTCATCGTTGCGAGATGATCGACGACCTGGACGAGCAAACCGCGCCGTCGCGGACGATTCCAAAGCTAAAATCGATGCAGTCTTAAAGGAAAACAGAAGAGTGACAATCGATGTCGTGGTTCCCAAAACTGGCCTTAATCGTGGAACTGTTCACTCCATTATCAGGAACCATCTGCACAATGGGTCCCGCATCGTTTGACATCAGAACAAATTGGAGTTCGAATGGCCACGTCCCTGCAACGTTTGACTCGCTACGAACAGGAAGGAGAGAGTTTTCTCGACAGAATCGTTGCAGGGGATCAAACTTGGTGCTTTCGTTTCCAGCCCGAAAGCAAACGTCAAAGTCGTTGATGGAAGCATTATGGCTCACCACCCCCGAAAAAATCAAAAGCAATCTCAAACAATCCCAATTTTACTGGACTTTCTTGAAAAAGGCGCCATAGTTAACGCAGCACGATATGGGGAAACGTTGAAGGCACTGCGCGTCGCCATCAAATGCAAGCGTCCTGGACTTCTTACAGAAGGAGTGCTTCTTCTGCTCACACCTCAAAAGCAACGGTAGACCTCGTCAAAAAGTTCGACTGGGAAGCTGTGCAGCCCTGACTTATCCCCATGTGACTTTCACATGTTTGGGGATCTGAAGAAACATGCGAAAGGTCGCAGGTTTCAGTCGGACAATGAAGTGAAGGAAGAGGAAGACTTCTTCCATAAAGGAGTTACACAGTGAAGGGATAAATGCCTTAACACATTTGGAGAATATTTTTAAATTCCTTGCATACACTTTGGATAAAATAAATAATTTTCGTTTTCATTTGTACGACCCTTATGCATAAAGACGTATGGTTTCAGTTACACTGACAAGGGAATCCCTCGAACATGTATGTCACAGATTTCCAGGGTGTATCGGGAATGGCTGGATGAAGGCATCGCAATCCACAACAGGCACCATACCGGGCGTCCAGCTGCCTGAATGATCGTGACCAGCGACACCTGGGACAGATGATGCAGAGAGACAGGAGCGCAACAGTGCAGCAAATCACAGACCAGTTCGATACTGGCCGCACTAGAAACGTCTCTCGGTGGACAATCCGGCGGAATCTGCATGCAGCCGTCGCCCTACACGGGTGCCAATGCTTACCCAGCGTCATCGGACACTCCGGCGTGCATTTGCCACCAACCATCTTGGCTGGACTCTGCAACAGTGGCGTAACGTCATATGGTCAGATGAGTCACGATATCAACTGTACCATGCTGATGGGAGGCACAGTGTGTGGCGCAGACCTCACGAAACGATGGATCCCGCATGCCGACAGGTGGTGGTGCAGGGTGGTGGGGCGTCAGTGATGGTCTGGGGTGCATTTTCCTGGTTTGGAATGGGTCCTCTGGTTATCCTGGACCAAATGTTGAATGGTCTATGGTATCGTCAACTCATCAGAGACCATCTGCACCCGTTTTTGACACTTCAACACCCTGACGACGTAGCAGTCTTTCAAGATGGCAATGCTCCACCACAACGCTCCAATGTCGTCCATGAATGGTTCGAGGAGCATGCAGGAGAGGTCCAACGACTGAGCTGGCCAGCCCGGAGCTCTGACACGAATCCCATCGAGCCTATCTGGGATGCTGTTGAAGTCAGGCTCCGGGCACTGGATCCTCCGCCCACGAACGGGCAGCAACTATCTTGGGCTCTGCAGACTATCTGGTGTCGACTGCCTCCAGAAGTGTACCAGGGACTTGCAGACTCACTACCACGCCGTATTGCTGCACTCCACAGGGCCAGAGGTGGCCCGACCAGATATTAAGTAACTATCCCATGAGTTTTGCTAACTCAGTGTATATCTAAATACCATTCAATTTATGTTGTATTTAGACGATGAACTGGAATTCCTATTATACCCTTTCATATTATACCCTTTTCAATGTCCCTGTTTTTCATTTTATTGGTTTTTGTTCAGTTTTGGTATTTTACAATATAAAAACCACGGTGTTCACTTCTTTTTGTATCCCCAATGAATTTCAGTGGATTTGGATTATTGAAACGAACCCTTGCTCGACGCCATCCAACAATCATTTAACTTCTGTGGAAAGCCTGCAAACAGGAATGGAACAACATCAGCTTAACCATTCGGCAGACATCTCTTCTACAGTGGAAGATATGGTGCAGGGCAATAGTCCAAAACCAGGACCACCAAATAGGTTGGTTTGGTTGGCGTCGACTACTAAGGTCATTTTGCGCCTTTTACACAAGTTATATCTGTACGCAGCCCAGAACAAACACAAACATCCATGCCCACGACGGGATTCGAACCCACGACCAGGCGGACTTGAGAACTAGAAACCACCAAATAGAACGCCAAATGGAGAAA
The DNA here is from genome assembly GCA_023313115.1 of Rhysida immarginata. Taxonomy (NCBI): domain Eukaryota; kingdom Metazoa; phylum Arthropoda; class Chilopoda; order Scolopendromorpha; family Scolopendridae; genus Rhysida; species Rhysida immarginata. The sequence goes on from JAHWFO010017543.1 coordinate 15,846, forward strand.
GTTTATGAAAAAAACCCTTTTCTCCTCCAAATCGTTACCCTAGATCATCATCAACCTTCTGTACACCATACATTTGTTTCAACTTTATCACACATCAGAGAAGATCATTTTCTGACCAAAGCTAAAAATCAGAGGGAAAAAATTTAATATTTGATAGATTGATGGGTTATTTACCGTTTGCATTAGAAGTGGTTTATGAGCTTCTGGAACAATTCCTTCATGAAAAAGAGAAATAACAAATTTAAAGTAAATAAAATACAAGGCGTTAGCAATAAAATTAATTTACCTGCATGACAGTTTGTGTCTGCATTTTGGTTATGCTGTTAACCACTCAGAATAACACAGAATGGACAGCTTTGCAGTTTCCCATGCTAAGCAATGGTAGTGAGCAGATGGTGGGTGGAATCTGCCAGCTGTTTAACCTGCGTTTCTATGGAGCATGCTACAACTTTTTCTAGATTTTTAATTATTTCTCGATCTGTAATTAACAGAAACCACCAAGATCAAATGGAAGCTTGAAATGAATGACATGTAATCTATCCGCGTCAAGAAAAAAATTTTTTCTACGGAGGAAAAATAGATACTCGCCTAATTAAATGCTTGAGTAAACTTACTTGGTGAAATCGTGGGTTTACTTAGCATTGGGAAATAGGCGCTTTTCGAATATATTTCATTATTAAATTTATTTTTCGTTCTTCATTTTAATTTCAATAAATAAAAAAAATACCACGAGACTACATGTCATTCATTTCAAGCTTCCATGTAATCTTGGCGGTTTCCGTTAATTACACACTGAGAAATAATTGAAAATCTAGAAAAAGTCGTAGCATGCTCCATAGAAATGCAGGTTAAACAGCCAGCAGATTCCACCCATCCGTTAGGAGCGCTGCTTCAAGGACACTACCATCGAAATGCTACGCTGTCCATTCTGTGTTATTCTGTGATATTACTGTCATTTATACGTTTCATTCATTTGTTTTCAAAGACAGTTCGCTCTTTTCCTCTCTTTATTATTAAACTGATAACGTAAGGTGTACAACTTTTATTTGTGAATTTTGTGATCAAATCAGAAACTGAATACTGACAACAGCTTAAATAATCATATTTTACACTCCAAAATGAAAGAGCGCCAGCTACAAAGCTATAGTGCCCGGCACAAAAGAAAAAGAAAACTGGCGCATGCGTAAATGAAAAAAACCTCGTTAAACCAATCAGAAGCGAACAAGAAACGGGGTAGTACGTATTCATGGCATCAGTAATAAGTAATGCCCCGTTTCCTTTCCCTTTTTGAGTAGTTGAACGAGGTTTTTTCCAATTATGCAAGCGCCAGTTTCCTTTTTCTTTCGTGCCAGGAAGTACAGTCACAATCCAGGGTGCAGTCGAATCATCCAACACACAGTGATGATCCCGAGTGTAAGGAAAAGGAGGGACTTCTAAGAGTACATCTGGATCAGTCTCAATAAACAAAAATCCTAATCTACAGTAAGTCTTCACACCCCTGGAAGTTTTTCATAAAACATGTGTACATTCTACTAGCACTATTAAATTTTATCACATACCATCACTGAACACCCCTTTTTCAAAAAATATAAAGTACCTGACAGAAAATCTCTGGCCTTCTTTTAATATGCAAGGTTTTTCAATCTGAGTGGTAAAAAAAGTTATTATGGCTTTGTAAACATTTTAATACTTTGTATGGCCACCTTTGGCATGGATAAGAGCCATGACACGCTTTGGTATGGATTCTACTAAAGATTTAGTAACTATGGGTTCAATAACCTGCCATTCTTCTGCTATGGCATTCTCAAGTTCTTGTAGACTTTTGGTCGCCGTCCTGCAATTTTTGGCTTGATAATTGCCCATAAATGTTCAATTACATTCATGTCCGGTGACTGTGGTGGCCAATCCAACACGTTAATTCGCTTCTCCTGGAACCACATCTTTGTCAGCGTTGCTGTCTGTTTCGGGTCACAATCCTGTTGGAACACAAAATTTCTCCGAACTTGTTGATTGCTGCAAATTCCTTTCTAAGATGTCTTTGTAGGATGCAGCAGTCATTATTCCATTGATGATTTCCATGTTGCCAGGTCCACTGTATGACATGCAAGCCCAGATCATTTTGCAGCCTCCTCCATGCTTCACAGTGGGTTTAATATTCTTTGCCATCTCAGCCTCACCTTTCTTTCTCCACACTTTTGCAATTCCATCTGACCCAAATAGATTCACTTTCATCTCATCACTGAATATTACTCGCTTCCAATCATTTACTGTCCAACCTTGGTATTTTTTGGCCCAGTTCAGACGCAGTAGCTTATGGCGTTTTGTGAGGAGTGGTTTCCTACGTGGTGTTCTACCGTGAATATCTTTCTCGTGCAACCTACTGCGAATGGTCTGAGTGGAAACAGACCAGGTCATGTTCAGTCTTCATTTCGTCATTCAGTTTTGGTGCTGACAGATGGGGATTTTCTTTATTTTTTTGGATGATGCGTCGATCCATTCTGGGGGTGGTGCACCTTTTCCTGCCTTGAACCGGCAGATCTGCCACTGTTCCCCATTTGTTGAATTTTTTCACAATTGCTACTACAGTGGATACTGCAATGTCCAATTGTTTTGATATTTTTTTATATCCAAGGCCTTTTTTCTTTAGTTGAATAACTCTCGCTCTCAAATCCTTGCTGAGACCTTTTCCTGTCATCCTATCATTATAATGTATTATTATATGCCAGATTCAGTTTTCTAATATACTCACCTTTTATAATTGGCTTCAAAATTTGCTTTGCAGGGTGCACTTAACAGTAAAAAATGATCTAACACAAAGGGTGTGATAACTATTTTTGCCACTCACATTGAAAAAAATTTGCATATTAAAATAAAGCCAGAGTTTTTCCGTCAGGTACTTTATATTTTTTGAAAGAGGGGTGTTCAGTGATAATATTTGATAAAATTTAATAGTGCTAGTAGAATGTACACATGTTTT
>JAHWFO010017559.1:0-28990 GCA_023313115.1 Rhysida immarginata
CATGAGGAAGGTCACTGTCTACCTCAGATTTCGAAAAAATAACAATTATTGATAAAAAAATCGATATTCATGGTTATGGCAAGGCATATTAATGAGAAAGATCACATGACTAACAATGCAAGTAAAAGTTTGTGCAACAAAAGGTATCAACAATGGTATCAACACGCAATGTACCAACACTATGCAGGGATCAACAATATACGAGGGGAGTTCAATAAGTAATGCAACACATTTTTTTCTGAAAAAGGGGGTTGTTTTATTCAGCATTCAAATACACCACGTTATTCCCCAATCTTTTAGCTACACAACAATATTTTTCAACATAATCTCCATTCAATGCTACGGCTTTAGGCCACCTTGAAGTGAGGGCCTGTATGCCTGCACGGTACCATTCCACTGGTTAATGTCGGAGCCAACGTCGTGCTGCATCAATAACTGCTTCATCATCCGCGTAGTGCGTCCCACGGATTGCGTTCTTCATTGGGCCAAACAGATGAAAATACGAATGAGAGTGTTCGCATGTTCCGACATTGCAGGAGTCAGAACTTTGCACGGCCGGCCAGCTCGGGGGAGATCAGACAGTTTTGCTTGACCTTGCGGCGATGATGACACACGCATTGCCCAACGACTCACCGTGCTTTTGTCCACTGCCAGATCACCGTAGACATTCTGCAAGCGCCTATGAATATTTGAGATGCCCTGGTTTTCCGCCAAAAGAAACTCAATCACTGCCCGTTGTTTGGAAGGCACCTCCATTGTAGACGCCATTTTAACAGCTCACTATAGCGCTGTCACCTATCGGACGTCAATGAAACTATACGAGACGAAGCGGAAATGTTTGAAAATGTTCCACAAGAAATGTCCAGTTTTTCAACCAAAATTGGCCGAGAAAAAAAAAGTGTTGCATTACTTATTGAACTCCCTCGTATATGTCATGACAAACAATGTAACGCATAGTTAGTTCAATATAGATAAGGTTGAATTTGGAACAATGCATAGAATTCCTGTTATTCAAGGTTTTCTTAGAAAAGAGAACTCTTAGTACTTAACAATTTCGTGAATATCTATAAAAATGATCAGTAAATGGAGACAATGGAGAAGAGAAGACAGCGGAAGAGAAGACAGCGGAAGCACTCCTTTAGCTCCGTGCTATATGAGCAAATGGTAAGCAGGTAAATAGAAGAATAGGCGACCACTAGACTACACAAAGAGATGAATGGCCAAGTTTTGCTTCAAGACACCGAGAGTGGGAATTGCAACAACATCAAGGGGAACATCTAAAGTAAGATTACGTGACTAAGAAATTATTTAGGCTAGCAGCGGCATACATGGAGAGGTCCATCCATTGTTAGCATTTAAAAATATTTTCCGAGTTTTCATTATGAATTTTTATTGTATTAATTCTAAGCGTTTTCATGTGTTTATTTTTAAGATATTGCAAAATTTAATCATAAAAATAGTCCGTGGCACGCCCGGGATTATCACCTCCTTATTTGGTAGCACATTAGATCCAAACATTTCATAAATATACATTTGGACTATAAACTGTGGGAATGTGTATATTTTGGAAACTGAGATGTTGATAATGCGATGCTTGAACGTTCGTTTCCAAGAATCATTAATAATGAGCATAAAATGATGATGCAGTGACAGAACATCAATAAGGCAGCATCTATTGATGAGGCAAAGGAGTCACACGTGCCTCCCTTGAGATCCCTATCAAACGACCAGACGACTGGCAAAAATTTATGTTCCTGGAAAGGAAAGAGAAAGAACGAGTCTTGGTCAGAAAAACTCTGCAACTAAAACAGAAAAATCTATACGGGCATTTGAAACATCTGAGCAAAGGGAGTTTTGAATAGAGCAAGAGCTTCTACGTCAAGAGCAAGAAAAATTTGAGTCTAAATTATCTGGTCTCGGTATATCACCTAGAATTCCTAAAGACAAAAATAAAGACAAAGTAAATAACAACTCTTTAACCACAACAAAAATTAAGTAAAAAGAAAAATACAACCTAATCCTAGAAGCGCTTTTCGAGGGCGAAGCTCTCATCATTCAGCAGGTGGAAAAGAAGGGAGTACCACACCAGATGATACTGAGTGTGAAAAAGAACAAGACCGATATTTATAGTCTGACAGCACCAATGACAGAAAGAGTGATAAACCCCACTAAGGGGGCTAGATCAGTGATTGGTCCGTTTGGACCAATAGTTAATCAGTTGAGAATCTCCAATGGGCCCCTTGTCGGAGTTTAGTAAATATTTACTGTTGGCTGATGAGATTTCTAAACTTTCAAAGGCATCCAGAAGGCGATTATTTTTTATTGCTTTAACAAGTACAAGATCGTTGAATGATATTCTATGTCCCGTATCCAACGAGTGTTTCGCCACAGCGGACAGGTTTCTTCTTCCATACTTCAAGTGGGCCAAATGTTCCTTAAATCGAATGGTAGGATTGCGGGCCGTCTGTCCAAAATAAACCTTGGGGCACTGAGGACACTTAACCTTGTAGATTCCAGTCTGCAGGAGTGGGGGAACCTTATCCTTTGGGTTACCCAGTAATAGTTTTGCTTGGTTTGGGTTGCTGAAAGATAAAGCTAGGTCGTGATTACTAAAAATGGAGCTAAGGCCCTTAACTAATTGATTATTAAAGGGTATTGATATCGTGGTGTACTTCCCTTTGATTCTCTTTAAAGTCGTGTTGTCTTTGATAAATTTATGGAACGTCCTCTTTTTTAAAATCCTTGTGATGGTCCTTTGGTTATATCCATTCCTGGTGGCGATCCTTCAAATTGTGGAGATTTCTTTGTTCAGGGTCTTCTTGTCCAATGGAAGGTTGATCGCTCTGTCTATCATAGAGATAAACGTGGCAAGCTTGTGGTTTATCTTAATACTTAATTTTTGTTGTGGTTAAAGAGTTGTTATTTACTTTGTCTTTATTTATCATATCCACATTTTCTTCCCATTTGTATATTTATTTCTGGTTTCCCCAGGAGTTTATACTTTTATCACCTAGAATTCCTGTTTTTCGTATTTTTCGTAGAATGGATAGTCCCTTTGCTCTGTGTTGTATTGATTGAGTTATTATTTAACCAATTGGGGGTTATAATTTAATTTTTTGAGATTGTTCGGTTTACCTACACGTGTAATTATCCCAGGCAACGCCGGGTACCTCTTCTAGTAAATGAAAGAATAATACCAAACGATGTTAGCAGCATGGGATGTATTTCTTTAATATTTCTTTAAATTTATTTCAGTAGATGTCATTGGTATAAGGGAACAATGGTTCATGTTAATAGAAGAGATAAACTAATAAATACAAATTGAAGATATAAAATTCCAACAAAATTTTATGTGTTACACGTACAAATGGGATTCATATTTGAAATCAGCACATAAAAAATTTCAGCAAAATCACTATACGCCTGTGTAATCTTTGTGAAGACCCAATTCATATAGTTCAAAAACATCTCAAAACCAAGGTCAACGACACAACCATCAGAACCTTGAATTTCTTGATAAGACATGCTGAATCCATTGCTTCATGGTGCTCCGGGCAATATCTCAAAATCCTATACCGTTATTTGCGATTCTCAGGCCATACAACCTTCTTCCATTCACGATGTTCGGACACCAGTGTAGACTAATTTTTTTGTACTTTACAGTAAGCAGGGATTTTCGTCTAGATATGCTACTCTCGATTTGGATCCATTCAATTCCCGGCGCATGTTTCCGCCAGATATAATTCGGGAAGAGTCTTGATTAAAATCATTTCTTAATTGTTACATAGTGGATGTGCTGTTTTAAACGATGGCGGTCATACTCATGAATGACCGATCGTGTTTGAGCCACAGTTACCCCATTTAAACAAATAATGTGGATCATTTTTATCATCTGGATATCACATCTTTCTAGAGTTCACTCAGCTGCTTCGTTGTTTTAATTCTGGCTCCAGCTAATCGAGCACCAACCATGAGTCCCTTTTGGAAGTCAATTAGGTCCCAATTCCTTCATAAATAAGTGTTAGAGTAGATACAAGCTTAAATCATATGATATCAAACTATTTGTATTAAAACTGATTAAAACTAATTTACTTATAATTAATAGTAAAATGCCTAAAAGATATTGTGGTTACTTATTCAGAGGAAGATAGAAGAAACGACACGCCATTTTTCGACAAAGAAGTTTATTGAACCATATACGAGAGATTATCAGAAAGTAACACCATTTATCTTTTAACGGAGGAACTATAGTCGTTGTGCAAAAGTTAACGTAGCCACAGAACTGCAGTCGGCATGGCTTCACATCTCTGTCAATACCTTCCAGAACCTTATCGACTTTCTTCCTGCCCGTCTCGCAGCTGTCCGCGCCGCGAGAGGTGGTTATTCTGGCTACTCACAGGTGGTCATTAATAGGGTGAGTACATGCACAGACATTGCATAACAAGAACCAACACATCGTTTACAGTGGAAGAACAGCAAGATGTTATAAGTTTTCTTTTGTCAAAAGGTAAGAAACCCGCGAAAATTCATGGGGAAATGGTAAAAGTTTACGGTGCCGACTAACTGGACTGTTCAAATGGTGTGCAAATGATGTAAAATGTTTCGGGAAGGAAGAGTTAATATGATGTTCGCGTTGGATTCCAGAAAGTCTGACACTAGAACAGACTGGCAACAGATTGACATACTGTCTGCAACAACTACAGCGTTACAACCAGGAGGAAAATGCGTTTCTGAATGGTATTGTCACGTGCAAATTAGCCGAGTTATGCGAAAACGTGCACAGAGAAAGGGACGGATAATGATACTTTAATATAATGATAACTTATTAGAATAAAACAATCCAATTCTAAAAAATCGAGTATCGTCAATAAGTTTGAAATGTAGCACAATTAATTTAAAGTTTAACTTCCTTCGAACTAACATTCATTATTAATTTCCCCTGTTCTGCCGCTGACTATTTTTTTCTCTTCCGAAAAAACTTACGTCTATTTTCTTAAATTTACTTCTCTTTTGTCAGAAATTTTCAGTTTTGATGCCATAACAATATTTAACATTTGTCTCTTGAGCATCACTTACTAATTTGCTGCTTTATGGCCGAACTTTCTTAGTTCCTTGCGACCTGGCTTGCTTCTAGATTTGGTTACGTGTCAATTCGTCGAGGGTCAATTCGTCGAGGGTCAATTCGTCGAGCGTCAATTTGTCGGAGTCAATTCGTCGAACGTCATTTCGTCGACTGTGTCAGTTGGTCGGGTAGTTAGTTCGTCGGAGGTCAATTAGTCGAACATCAATTCGTCGAGGTGTCAGTTAGTCGGGCGGTCAATTTGTCGGAGACAAATTCGTCGGGTGTTTCAGTTGGTCGAGATAATAAATAAATGGTCGGGAAAAACCTTAATAAAATTTATTAACGAAAAAATTTTTGTTATTAATTTCATTACTGGAAAGGTAACAGTAAATGCCCTTATTGTTAAAAATCAGTATTTAAATACAGCTTTTGTAAACAATGGCCGGTTTCACGGTTCAAAATTAACTGTTTAAAAACCGTTTATATTGGTCAAATAAACGAAATTCGTTTTAAACGAAGGCAGAAAAACGAAATAAACGAAAACAACACAAGCTGTCGTTTATTAGTTCGTTTATTTGCGCGATTCCGTTTTTCTAAGTCAAAACAAAATGGAGGTCCAAAGCGAGCCAATGTGGCGGCGAATCCGCAATACAAATCGTCCAAATAGAGTGTGGGAAACGGCGGAAGAAGTCGCGATTGCCAATTTTATTGTGGAGACTCCATATAGTTAGACATTGGATAATACATAAATTACAAACAAACTCATTAGCTTCGTCCTTACTCAAGGAGGCGACCATAGCCATGTTTTAAACAACTAACTCCCTCTTTAGTCAGTTTTTTTAGAAAACCGTTTAACTTGCTAGTGTTGATACCAGCTTTCAAAGTTTGAGCCACTTAAACGGTTTATTTTTAAACAGTTTTTTCGAAATGTTTCAAAGTGTGAAACCAGCCAATGTGATACAGAGGCTAAAATGAATTGTAGCTACAATAAAGTTGATCTTGTTAACAAATGGTCAGAAAATTTGCCCCGAACTGCTTATACCGCTTCAGTATCCTTCATTTCCAAAATGAAATTAATAAATTGTATAAAATTAATTATCGGACAAATTGAGTACATACAAATATTAAGCTCCATGAGCTTGCCAAAACATTTAATATCCTGTGGCGATTTACCAAGTTTAACACAAAATTTCACTTTGAGCTTTTTGTTCCAACTTAATATCCACATATTCGTAGAGGTAACCGGACAATTCAGAACATGACAAATCAGAACATGACAATTCAGAACATCACTAATCAGGACGCTGATAAATCAGAACTATGCCAAATCAGAACTGTCACAATTCAGAACAATGGCATATCAGAACATAGATAAAACATAACAATGATTAATCAGAACTGTCACAATTCAGAACTATGACTAATCAGAACCTTGTTTAATAACATATGGCTACATACAGCAGAATGTTTACCATATTGCAGCAATTGGTGCCCAATATAACACCCCAAAAGATTCTGTTTGACTTTGAAAAAGCATGTATGTCTGCTGTTCAAGTTGCTTTTCCAAAGCAGATGTGAAAGGGTGCTACTTTCATCTATGCCAGAACGTTATTAGGAAGATCAACAGTGTTGGCTTAAAGGAAGCGTACTAGTCTGAGATAATCCGAAGTCCATACCTGCTCTCTCTTTTGTACCAATACTTGAAGTAAGAACTGTCTTTGACCAACTAGCTGCCACATTTCCGGATGAGCAATGCTACAATGAGGTTTTCACATATTTCTTCTCGACCTACATCGAAGGAGCTGCAGGAAGATCACCTCTATTCCCAGTAACAATTTGGAATCATTTTGAGGCTGCTGCTGAAAGATGTCCTAAGACTGCAAATTGTTGTGAAGGTTTTCACAACACTTTAAATTCATTGTAGCCACCCAAGCATTTGGAACCTATTCGATGGATTAAAACGAGACATAGCTTGCCAGCTATTATTATTAGCCAATGCCCAGACAGGTCGCACAAAAGTCACAAAAAGAAGTACGAGACCCTGAGTATTAGAGTAGCAAGAATTGTGCAAGAATATCATGCTGAAGAGGACAAATTGAGATTTTTACGTCGAATGGCCAATCTGCAGTGATTACTTTTTTGTATTTTGTCATAGTCCATATTTTCATGATTAAATTCGTTTAATGGTTAAATTCAAAGTATTTCACAAGTAAATAAATAAATGAATAAATAAAACTTAATAAATAATTAATACCATACATATGAATAAATTTACGTTCTGTTTCGTCACAGTTCTGAATTGTCACAGTTCTGATTCGTCATTGTTCTGTTTTATCAGCGTTCCGATTAGTGATGTTCTGAATTGTAATGTTCTGATTTGTCATGTTCTGAATTGTCATGGAACCATTCGCAGACTAGCATATGTACATATTCATAACGACACCAATTTCTTTTACAAAGAAACAGATATGCTCTTTAACCACAACGATTTCACCATCAAATTGTTGTGGTTAAAAAGCAAACCTGTTTCTTTGTAAACAATACCTATCCACTTGAAGAAGAAGTTATTCCGTTCTTTTACTATTTCGTTAACACCAATGTTGACAAATACCTATGTAATTATTTTAATTTCCTCCAATCCAAAGAACGTGAAAAAAATATTTTTATTAAATGATCATTATAAATAATGAAAATGATCTTATAATTGCGTCTAATCAGAGGCGAAGCTAAGGAGACATGAAAACGGGTATCATAAGGAAGGGTGGAAACTGAGGAAAAAATGAGAGTGAGAAAGAGATGTTAATAAAAGGTTATTAAGAGCTTTATATATAAAAGTATTATATATGATGGAACACAACTCCCTTACAATTAATAGGCTCTGGGCATTTCTAGATGATAGATTCATTCAAACTGTCCAATTATCCACAGTACAGTTCCAAATTCACTGGTTCTTTGATGAGAGCTTGAAAACTATTCCCTTCAACGTGAAATTTTGTGTTAAATTTGGGAAATCGGCCATATGATATAAAAGCTCATGGAGCTTATATTATTATTTAATTTTTACTTAATAAAAATTGAATTTCCTGTATGTGCTCAATTTGTCCGATAACTAATTTTATACAGTTACTAATTTCATTTTGAAAATGAAGGATACTGAAGCGGTATAAGCCGTTTGGGGCAACAAGATCACGTAACCACTCATTTTAGCCGCTATATCACGTTGTTTACAAAAGCTGTATTTGAATGCTGTTTTTAAAAATAACGGCATTTATTGTTTACCTTTCAAGTAATTAAATTAATAACAAAATAATTTTTCAATAATAAATTTTATTAAAGCTTTTTTTCCGATCATTTATTTATTATCTCGACCAACTGAAACACCCGACGAATTTGTCTCCGACAAATTGACCATCCGACCAGCTGACACCTCGACGAATTGACGTTCGACTAATTGATGTTCGACAAACTAACCACCCGACCAACTGACACAGTCGACGAAATGACGTTTGACGAATTGACTCCGACGAATTGACGCTCGACGAATTGACCCTCGACGAACTGACCGGATACCCTAGATTTAGCTGTCCAGTTGTCTTGTCGTTTGCTAGCAGCACTTTGATAATTGCAGACAGTACTTTCCTTATTCTTCTTAGATTGGATCTTCCTTCAATGGGTTTTCTGCCTTCTGTAAAAAGCTTCATTATTCATAAGTCCAGTTGTATTGGCTTTTTTTTACTTCTAAAATTGTCATAATCCTTGCTACCACCGCTTTATTTCTAACTTTACATCTAAGCTAGTTTTGTTTTGGTTTATGCACAATTTATTTTCATGCAGATAGCTATTTTTATTTTTATTTGCAGCATTTTGCTTCCTCTTACAGCGTTTTATACCATCTTTGGATAGCTCTTGTTCATCAGATGAACTTTGCGACTCTTGACTCTTTTATTGCTTCTCTTCTAAGTACTAGTACCTGCTTCATTCTTCATTTTCCTTCTCTTGGAAAATTGCAGCATCTTCAGAAGCATCTTTGAAGAATTCGCTGTCTTCCATGGCCTTTCTTTTATCGCCTAACAGTTTTCCCATCTTCAATTCCATCACTATCAGTCTCTCAAGCACTTCCTTTAACAGTTTTTCTTTTACGTCACTGTCTCTTGCCTGATTTCTTTCATTATCATTAATTGTGAATTTGGGTCCTCTTTTATCCTCGCTTTTGTTCCGATTCTTCTTTGAGCTACTATATCCTTCATCGACGTCTTTCGATGGGGCTTGCTCTACATACAAGATTTCCTGTCTATTGTCCTCATCACTATCTTCTAACTCTTCTATTCTTAATTGCAATTTGCTGTCCTTAAAGTGGCTATTTTCTTCATCCGCTTATATCTTTTCGGTTAATAAATTTTCCCCCAATTAAAATCTACATTCTCTTCTCTAATCATCTGAGCATGCTAGACCTTGTATCTGTTTTCTACTGTCCCTTGACTACGCATTATCTGGAAAATATGTATCTTTAAAACTATTTGATTTCTCGTTATAAAATTAAAATTATCATCTCTTATCCATAACCTCAGGCTCGACTTCCACACAATCCTATTTAACTTATTTAACTGTCTTAATTTGCACAAATCTTCGACCTTTAAGCTAGTCCCTTTAAATTTTCTTCTTTTAATCCTAACAGTGGTATCTTTCTTAAAATCTTTGGGCGTGCAAAGCTGCCTTGAAAATCCGCTATTAACTTCTCATGTCGAATTATCTGGATTTCCTCTTCTAGACATGCACTTGTGTGTCCTCGTCCATCATTCCCCATTCGACCACTACGGACATGGCTATCATCTGTCTACATCTCTTCCTTACACCACTGTCTTTAATAATTTTTTTGCATTGAGCTACCCTCTCAGCTCTATTACTTTCTTCATTAATTTTTCCTACATTATTAATTTCTACTTCTTCTCTTTGGACGCAGTTACAATTCAATTCTAAATTTTGCTTGATACTTAACTCATTAATATTCGCTAGTTTCCTCTCTTTCTATTGGGCTAATAGATAATTTAGGTATTCACCGAAGCTAACACCTAATTCTATTTTATCTTTCTTCTTAAACATTTTACTATGCGCTTCCGACTTTCTTATTAAAGGCTTACAATACATATTTTCATCTTCTTCAGAAATACGGTATCTATCTTATTTACTTCTATTACTTTTTTTTCTCTCAATATTATACGTATTAACATTAGGGACCATTTTCTCTCTTCTTTTCTGCTTTTTTCGCCTTGAATTCTTATTTAATTTTCCATTTGATACGGGAATACCTTTTATACAATCCTCGGCACCCCAATGCTCACTCTCTTCTTTAATATTTAGATGAGGCTGAACTTTCAACATATTACTACTTCGGGCAACACCATAGTTTTCCTCTTCACTACTTTCAAAACGCCCGTCTTCGTTCTGCCATTCTTTACTTTCTTTCTTTGATAGCAATAATTCGGCCTGCCTCATTGCATTCTTTAATTTAGTATGTTTTTCTACTTTTAATTTTAACTGGATTTCTTTCGAAAAACTGCTAATATAAGCCTCTACTTTCTTTTTCCTTCCACTCTTTAATGGAACCAATTAATTGTAGAAAACTAACAATATAATCCTCAATCGGCGTAACACTTTTCTTTGTATAAGTGTAATGTTCTTTCTTCATCTACTCTTTTAAATCTTTGTGCTCCATAATTACAAGCTATATGCTTACCCCTCGTTGCCTTCTAAAATCTTCTCTCTCCTGAGTTCCTTCCTTGAAGATTTCTTTATTTGACCGTCCAGCTCTGCAGTTCTCAGAGCAGATTTCCTGCAGATTTTTCTTTTTTTTTCCTATGATTGTCCAGCTCCGCTTTCTCTCATCTTCTGTAGGCGGCCGTCCTATCAGAACCATGAAGACTGTAGATAAAATATAAAATTAGCTTACGGTGTAAAATTTCTTCTTACAATAACAATCTTCAAAAATCCTCAGAATTTCGCAGTGGAATATTTCGGCTGGGCTATTGATGCGAAAACGTTTCTCCGCCGTTTCTGCGTACCAAGCTCCGCCTTTCTCTGTCACGTGCAAATTAGCAGAGTGATGCGAAAACGTGATCAGAGAAAGGGACGGATAATGATACTTTAATATAATGATAATTTATTAGAATAAAACAATCCAATTCTAATTAATCGAGTATCGTCAATAAGTTTGAAATGTAGCACAATGTTCATTAATTTAAAGTTTTACTTCCTTCGAAGTTACTAGCTAACATTCATTATTAATTTTAAAGTTCGTAAATGTCTTCACATCCGATGCTTAAGATGGCCTTCTGAAATTCGAAGGCAGGCCTACAACGTGGGCTGAGTATCCAACGCAACTTGAAGATTCCTGATGGTCCGACCCAAATGTTTCTCTGCTGACGCTGTCGTGACGAAATATCGAAGCTGTCGTGGCAACCGTAAAATACGAGGTGCATTCAAGTTCTAAGGCCTCCGATTTTTTTTCTCCGGATTGGAAAGAGATAGAAACATGCGCATTGTTTTAAAATGAGGCCGCGTTCATTGTCAATACATCCCAGAGATGGCAGCACCGTATGGCAGATGGAATTTTACCGCCAGCGGCGAGAATGAGAACTGTTTTAGATACTTAAAATGGCGACGTTTTCCTTACTTGAACAGCGTGCAATCATTCGTTTTCTGAATTTGCATGGTGTGAAACCAATTGAAATTCATCGACAGTTGAAGGAGACATGTGGTGATGGAGTTATGGATGTGTCGAAAGTGCGTTCTTGGGTGCGACAGTTTAATGAAGGCAGAACATCGTGTGACAACAAACCGAAACAACCTCGGGCTCGCACAAGCCGGTCTGAAGACATGATCGAGAAAGTGGAGAGAATTGTTTTGGGGGATCGCCGAATGACTGTTGAACAGATCGCCTCCAGAGTTGGCATTTGTGTGGGTTCTGTGCACACAATCCTGCATGACGACCTGAAAATGCGAAAAGTGTCATCCAGGTGGGTGCCACGAATGCTGACGGACGACCACAAGGCTGCCCGTGTGGCATGTTGCCAAGCAATGTTGATGAGCAACGACAGCATGAATGGGACTTTCTTTTCTTCGGTTGTGACAATGGATGAGACGTGGATACCATTTTTCAATCCAGAAACAAAGCGCCAGTCAGCTCAATGGAAGCACACAGATTCACCACCACCAAAAAAATTTCGGGTAACTGCCAGTGCTGAAAAAATGATGGTGTCCATGTTCTGGGACAGCGAGGGCGTAATCCTTACCCATTGCGTTCCAAAGGGCACCACGGTAACAGGTGCATCCTACGAAAATGTTTTAAAGAACAAATTCCTTCCTGCACTGCAACAAAAACATCCGGGAAGGGCTGCGCGTGTGCTGTTTCACCAAGACAACGCACCCGCACATCGAGCTAATGTTACGCAACAGTTTCTTCGTGATAACAACTTTCAAGTGATTCCTCATGCTCCCTACTCACCTGATCTGGCTCCTAGTGACTTTTGGCTTTTTCCAACAATGAAAGACACTCTCCGTGGCCGCACATTCACCAGCCGTGCTGCTATTGCCTCAGCGATTTTTCAGTGGTCAAAACAGACTCCTAAAGAAGCCTTCGCCGCTGCCATGGAATCATGGCGTCAGCGTTGTGAAAAATGTGTACGTCTGCAGGGCGATTACGTCGAAAAGTAACGCCAGTTTCATCGATTTCGGGTGAGTAGTTAATTAGAAAAAAAATCGGAGGCCTTAGAACTTGAATACACCTCGTACGATGATGGCGACCAAAATAGGTTTGTCTCCCGGCAGGGGTGAACTACAATAATGCAAGGTAAGAGAAAAACAAGTATCAATAAATCATAAAAATCAATTGAGAGGAAATTGCCGATTATGAATTGTAGACTCACAGTACCATACGCCGCAACGCTGGTTACCATTCGCAAATGTAGATTGACTTGATGAATTGTCGACTGGAATAAATGGAGACGTTAAGGTGTTCGCCCGATTCCACCTGTAAGTATTCCCTTCGAGCGGGTTCACTGCGTCCTTGCTTAATTCCTTTTGAGGATATGAATAAGCATGACTAATATTAATGTCCATAAACATATAGTCATTTATAGCATGGGCCTTGAACGGTTCAGCAGCAACTGTTTCACTATTCACTAATTTGAAAAAAATGTCAAAAGAGCTACTGGCCTTATTCCTTTGATAATTTTCCTCCGTTGAACCTCGTAAATTTAGATCGGGTTCAACGAGATATCCTTGCAATGCGGATGATGATTTCGGTTTTGGTGTCGGCTGAGGAACCTTCGAGAAACTTCTTGTCGGTCGGAGCCGATAATTACGTCCGTAGAAAATCCTATCGCCGTAGCGTTGTCTCGTCCTCATCGAATTCACCTTTAACATCGAATCATCCTTAATTGTCTTCGGATTTCGGACCCTCTTCTCCTTTGGAAAATTACAAGCGAAGTCATTTAATTCAATAATTAATGCCATTTTACCGGGTCTATGTCCTTGGTCCATTCCATATCAACCATCGGGCGGGAGAGAACGAGCGCTGTTGTAGCTAAGGCTGATGGTGTTGCCTTGGCAGATGCCTACTGTTACAAAAATGGAAGTCGAAGCGCCGTAGAAGCCCGAAACCGAAAGTGCCCGATAGGCTTCGCGGCGGGGCTTCGGCGCGAGACTTGAAGGAGAGAGACAGACGGGAAAGTGGCAAGACAACGATCGAGACGTACGGAAAGAAGCGGAGCGTTCGGAAAAGCAGTAGCCAGCGTCCATGGCATCGTTCCCGTGGCATTGAAAGGAATTCGACGGCTACGAACGTCGGAGGAGACGGCGTTGAACGGAACACACGGCGGGAGCCGAGAGACGAGAGCTCAGCGGAACGGTTATCGCTCAAGCAGCTGACAGCGAGCGAGCCAGCGAGCGGCGTCGAACCGGCAAAAGTTTCCCGAGCGCACACGGCCGAATGCATTTTGAATGCATCGCATATGTTTCCGCCCACGATACGAATCAGCCACTGTCGCAGTTTGACGAGGATTGAAATAGATACGTGGACAGAGCAGAGCCACGTCGAAGAAGGTCTACACGTTTTGGAACTGTCAAAATACAAAGTTGCAGGTATTTTTCCTTCAAGCGTCTATGCGTATTTACGGGACGGAGTCGGGAAAGCAATTGAAAGAGGCGGCAGCTATTTCAAGCGCCGTTGAATTATCAAGAAATACGAATTATTCAATTGTATTTATCAGTGTGAATTCTCCCGGGGTTTGCGTCCTTAAACATATTTTCTAGCATGGCAACTCTGACTCTGTTGGTGTTATTTCTCCCCTTAAAGTTTTTGTGAATATGTTACGAAGTAACGTTTGACATTTTAACTCGTATGCTTCGTTTTCTTTACTTTCTAGTATCAGAGAAGGTCTTTACCCGGCTATGGTGATTTGATGCTATAAGCTAATCTCTAGTTATCGAATTATTAATGACAAATTATAATTCAGACTTTGTGACTCTCGTACTGTCAATATTACGTGTTGAATCACATAGTGATGTGCTTTGTTACTGCCAGAGTTTTTGAAACCCAGGTGCTCTAATGCAAAGGGTATTAGAACACGAACTTTTTGAACACATAGACTGTGTCGTTTATTTACATAAATAAATGTGCTAATTATTCTAGGCTTAAGGTCTCTTGGTTAAGCCGGCATCCATTTTTGTAACAGGTTTTAGAATTTAACTTTATTTCTCTGCGGCCTGTTTTTCTTTCAAGCCAGGTTTAATTTGTTGGATGTATTTTTCTAAACATTTATACTTTATTGTGCGTATGTTGTTTTTTTTGTATTGTATTTCTTACAGAAATTTTTATCGCACGTTGCCCATGGGTGGCCATTGTTACCCTTTCGAGAAAAGGATGAAATGTCAATAATATAAGTAGTTAGTAGACATCATTAAAATATTTATCATTGGCTTAAGTTTCGTTTCCCGTAAAATTTTTTACCGAACGGTTTTACCGTTCAGCTACTCAGTAGTTGAGTTTATTAAATTTACGCTTGAAACGTGCCTACAGATTGTAGCGTCATTGTATTTAATTATCGATTTTTGTCGCACGTTGAAATTCAGTTTATTTCTGATTTCTATTGTTACCCTTTAAAATAAAGGATGATGTTGTAATTATTTATGGTTAATTACTTTCATAGTTTCCAAAGTAGTCCATTTCTTGGTTCTCTTTCTTCAGGTAATATTTTTATTTGTTTACAATTAGTGTGCAAATAAAACTAATTTATATTTTTACACGTACGCTACTACAATGAGTGTCTTATTTAAAAATTCCACTGCGCCAGATTTCTGACCGTGACACCTACACAAGAATCTTTATAATCAGGCACCTGGCGCACATTTCGTAAAATTTCGTGCAGCCCTTTAGTGGGCTGCTACACCTTTACTCAAACGCCTCAGAATGAGATCCATTCGCTAACCCGATGAACCATTAAAACTCAGTCGGGAAGCTGAAAAGATAGGAACGTTCTCCACCGACGACCGAGAATAAACGCTGAGATGGTGAAAAACGACGCTTGAAAACTAAGGGACCCAACCGTAAGAATTCAACGTGGAGGAAAGGCCTAAGATGGAAGGCTGCTTTCATCCAAAGTACAGAAGGTACTGGATTATGCCCTAGTGATCTTTCAATTCGGGCACACCAAACCTGCCTGTTGATAAACATAATAGGTGCGGCTAGGTCTGACTTCAATGGTTGCCGGAGAATCGTTAAGCAGAAAGCGCACATGTTGGTAAGAGAAATTAGCTAACCTATAAAGCTGCTTAACGATCCCAGATGGACATAACGAATGGACACTCATAGAAAATATGCGTAATTGTCTCTTCGACATCACAAACCAGACAACCAGCAAACTCCACAACCTTCCACTGATGTAAGCGTTGAAGAATGTGGAATCCGTGGTGCAGCAACCGCCATTGAAAATTAAATACAGTGCCTTCAGAATGGCTACCCACGGATAATCTGGGTGCAAACGAAAGATGTCAATGGTCGCACTCAAATTAATCAGCTGGAAGAACCATGAAAGCTTCAGGTGACCCCAATCGGAGAGGGGTATTATGGACACCCCTGCCTGACAAGTTTTAACAGTTCGAAGGTAGACGAAATGGAGCCATTGATCGCCACACATAAAGTGGCCGAAGCATACAGTGCGGAGATAACCGCAGCAAATGTCCGAAGATGAAAATGATGAAACACTTGAAAAAAGAACACGTGATTCACTTTGTCGAAGGCCTTTTCCTGCTCCAGGCTTAATACAGCTAGAGTCTGTTCATGAACTCTGGCTTCCTCCATAACACACCGGATGGTTATCAGGTTGTTGGACATCCTGCGAGATGGAATTGAGCAGGACTGTCTTCCTCTTCGGCGAAAAGCTTGAGCCGCTGCTGGAACACCCCAGTGAAGACCTAATAGTTCCTTTTGAGCAGGATTATTGGTCTCCACTGGGTCACAAGCTCTGGATCCGGTACCTTGGGGAGAAGGATGATCTTTCCCCCGGTGAAATACGACGTGATGGAGTAAGGGTCTACGATCATCGAGTTGAAGACTTGCACCAGGAAAATCCCAAAAAGTTTCCATGTCGAGATATAGAACGAATACGCAAAGCCGTCCAAACCCGCGCTGGACTAGTGACGGCCATCCGCCGATAGAAACCTCTTGAGTTCATCTCCGGTGAAGGGACGAGTAATAAAAGCATCAGTATCCTCAGAAAAAGGTCCCAGTGCCTCTATCCATGCTTCGTGGCATCCGAGGGGACGATTGGGTGGCTGAAGAATGATGAAAAGTGGGAGTGGAAGGCTGACACGATGTCGGAGTCAGAAACCACTTCCCCACCTTCCACCAGTAATCGATGACATCGCTTGTTGTTGGTTCGCCGCCTCTCCTCTGCAAAAGCTGCCGAAGACATGTGCCTAATCCCGAGTGCTGCGCCGGCTGCCTGCGGATCATTAGAGCGATGATCTCGCTCCTCACCTAATGAATATCGGCAGTAAACTCCTTAGGGGTGGAACAACGGAGAAGTCACAAGATCTCTTGGAGCATGAGAAGATGGCTGAGACGACGTCTGGCAGCATCCATTCTAATCTTCTTGAGAAGCGTTTGATTTTGGTCTTGAGCACTAGCCATGAAGCAAACGTAGGAGGCAAATTGTGGAGATGTTTTTCCACAAACTAAACGAACCTCCCCTTGTATTCCTTATCGTCGAGAGAGAAACGTTCATAAACTAGTTCTTATGGGCAGCAGAACCTATAGCTGATGCTGGAAATGGAGGGTCCCATGACCATATGATGGCATTGTGATCGGAGAATGAACATGGGATAACCTCCATTACGCTAGGTGAACCAGCAAATACATTATCGATGAGGAAAAGATCAAGGCGAGATGACATTTTGGGTCCCCGATGGAAAGTGAACCCAGGTTGTTTAGTTCGTGGAGGGAGTGTGTCTAGGATTTTTATAATAGAACAGAGCGGGACGAGGCGATGAATAATTTAAAGTAATTTTAATTGAATGTAACAATTACGATACATGAAACGGCTGCTTGCCGGATAAATAATGATAATAATTAAAGGTGAGATTTCGTCTATCAGTCCAGGTCGGTAGCTGCAGACGTCGGGCATAAGAGGTTCGTCTCCTCGTGAGTCACCATATATCCAGGATGAGCAAGGTCGCTGCCGGGAAGCAAGGCTCGTGAGGTAGGTCGGTGCAAGAAGACCTCGGTCCACGTGGGCAGGCGACTGGTCTCGCTGGAAACCGCAAACTCAAACAGCGGCAACCACTCAGGGTAAGTCGACCGTGAAGGACTGACTGTGTGAAATAGAACAATGGATTAGTGATATGACGAGATAGGCAAGAGTTTCTATCAAATGGATTCACAACGCAATAGCATATAAATCTTAACTTGATACTATTATTACCAGAGGAAGCTGCTCCTAGGTCCAAGCGCAGACAATCGCGTGGGCGCCCAACGCTACTGCCAGCTAAACTGGGGATGGGGAGAACCACTTCCAAAGTCTCCAACCTCCACGGGAGAACGTCGTGTTCGGTTTGGGGGCGTATCGGAACGCCGATGTCGTAGTTTGACGAAGTGGATATGGCGTGCGTCGGCGTACGCACGTCGTCTATGATGGCGGCTACTTGGTCCGTGAGGTCGGCGTGGGCCTCTTCTTTATCTGCCAAATAGTCGGTTGTCTCAGATGCAAACGACAATCATGTCGTTCGTGCGTCAGGAGTGAGGTAAGTACTTGCCGAATGTCGGCCGTCAGTGTCCGATCGGGAAGCAATGTCCTCCTTTATCCTTTGGGCACCTCTATTGCTATCCTCTCCTTTGGCGGGCGGGCGGGACGACTTTTTCCTCGGATAAGACACCTCTTCGTTCGTCTGAGGAGGGCGGATGCAATGGCGTCTGGGGCGAGATGGCTGAAGACACTTTCTCGTTTGCTTGCATACGGAGGACGACGATGATTCACATGTAGGCGGACTGCCTTTCACTTTCGGCGGGACTTGGAGAATATCCTTTACGGGGCTCTTAGGGCTACGAATAAATATTGCATTAACTGACTCAGAAATTCTATGTTTCTTACGTCTTTCAGTTCTCCATCTATGTTCCCCTTCCTTCATCCAGAGCCGGTTCCATCGCTTAGTTCAATCCGCCTTCTGTCGCTGTTGGAGCTGGGGCTTGATGTTGTTCGCCCCAGCGAATACCCTAAATCAGATCCTTAAGAACGGGGCATTCAGGCGCACATGCCTTAAGAGTCGAGCAGCCCCTTATTTTAGGACTGCGTCACTTAATTAAACGCCTTCGTTGGAGACTCGTTCGCCCACCGGTGAATTATCAGAAGTTCATGGGGAACATAAACAGATGTCCATAAGTGCTATGACCCCCCTGGATAACCACACAAAAGCGTTTTGATGACGTATAACGCCGTTTAAAAACAGTTGGACCTAGCCGGTGCCATTCGAGGAGGAGGAAGGATCTTAGATGTGCAGCTCCTCTCTTCCATACTACTGCAGATGTCGGGTTTAACCCTTTCATCCTATCAACTCGAGCAATCCATAGTTCTTTATTCAAAAAGGCGATGGAGACGGCCAGGTCCAGTTTTAATGCAGCACCGGTGGAGTCGTCCATCAGGAATCGCACTGCCTGGTAAGAAAAATTAGGCAGCCCAAAGTGTTGTATAAGACGATCCCAGATGGACTTTGCGAACGAGCACTCATAAAACACGTGTTCGATGGATTCATCAACACCACAAAACAAGCATCCAGCAGACCCGACAACTCTCCAAAGGTGGAGTCGCTGGAGAGTGTAGAATCCATGGTGCAGCAAACGCCATTGATAATTAAATGATGTTCTATCAAACGCAACTGCTTTCATTGTCTTAAAGATGGCTGACCATGGATAATCAGGATGTGACTGCAAGATGTTGGTAGTCGCACCCTGGTCGGACTGCTGGAAGAACCAATCAAGCCTTAGGATACCACAGTCTTGTGAGTCGAGTTGTCGAAGTCCGGGAATAAAGTTCCGTAAGTCCAGTTGAATGTTTTTGTAAAATTGTGGGAATCGTATATTAATCATCACTGGCAACGAAGATGGAATCGGAAGCCGATTCACCTTGCAGAAGAAGCGGAGATGCAAAAACAAAGTTCGCCCAGATAGGAGAGGGAAAGAGGAAGGCTCGAATCAATGCGGCCATTCTAGCTGCAATAAGGTGTCGTCTGATGTCTGGCAGCCCCAACCCCCCCCCCCCCCCTACTGAAGGGGACAAAAATAAAATCACTCTTAATTGGGTAATAGCTGGCATCATAACCCCACACACACTTCATAATTGCTCTGCGCACTTCGCGTAGCTGATGATGGGATGGCAAGGTGAACAGGCATTTAGATGACAACAGTGGTAAAACATGAGTTTTAATAAAGCTCACCTTGACAAACATCGATGAGGTGAAACGAAGATTTTTGTCAAGGCGGGAGACACACTTTTCAATAACTGGTTGCCAGTGGCGAGAGTCCATATCTGGTAAAAAGGAAAATACATGTCCTAGCACTGTTACTTGATCACACCATGATATTGGGAAGAGTTTAAGATAGTCACTGGTCCAATTCCCAATAGCAATACCTTTAGACTTGACGAGGTTGATGGTGCTCCCCGTCGAAGTACTAAAGTGGTCAAAAGTCTCTTTGTAAATGCTCAGGGAATACGAATCCGACGCAAAAAGCACTATGTCGTCTGCATTCGCTAGCGACCTGATGTTGATGGACGCTGCAGGCAAATCGTATCCCCGAACATCTGGCTGGCGATTCAGATGTTGCAATAATGGTTCTAAGTAAAAGATGTATAGGAGGAGGGATAAAGGGCACCCCTGCCTGAGACCTTTTAAAAGTTTAAAGGTGGGTGATATAGAACCATTAATCGCCACGCATGATGTGGCCGAAGTATACAGTGCACTAATCACCGTAGCAAAAGCCCGAAGACGAAGATGATGAAGAATTTCAAAACGAAACGCATGGTTTACTTTATCAAAGGCCGTCTCCTGGTCAATGCTTAACACAGCAAGAGTCTGCCGCCGAACACGTGCTTTTTCCATAACGCATCTGATGGTAATTAAGTTATCGGACATCCTGCGAGATGGAATAGAGCAGGATTGTCCGGGATCGAAGACCTCATCGGTGAACAGTTTAAGTCTTCGCTGAAGGACTCCAGTGAAGCTCTTATAGTCCGTATTGAGGAGGGTGATTGGTCTCCACTGGGTCACGTTCTCCGGATCCGGGACTTTAGAGAGAAAGATGATTTTCCCGATGGTAAAATCCTGTGTAATGGAGGAAAGATTTTCTAAGATGGAGTTGAGTACTTGTACCAGGAAAGGCCCGAGAGGTTTCTAGGTCACGTTGTAGAATGGCCGTCCAAGCCCGGACTAGACTGGGCACACCCATTCGCTGCCAGAAACTTCTTAACTTCGTCTTCGGTGAAGGGACGCATAATGAAGGCATCAGAATCCTCAGAGAGAGGTCGAAGTGCTTCTATCCAACTCCACGTGGCTTCCGATGGAGCGACTGGGTGATTGAAAAATGATGCAAAGTGGGCATGAAAGGCTGATAAGATGTCAGAATCAGCTTCCACGACTCCGCCTTCCACCACTAGACGACGACATCATTTAATGTTTGCTCGGCGTTTCTCCTCTGCAAATGCTGCTGATGACATCTGCCTGACGTCAGCAGCCCAAGAGAGTTTAGCTCTGAGCGCCATGCCGGCAGCTTTGCGTATCATCAAGGCATTGATCTCACTTTTAACTTCTTTAATGTCACCAGCAAACTCCTCCTTTGGGGTGGAATTGCGGAGGAGCCGAAGTATTTCCTGAAGCATGAGGAGATGACAACGCCGCCGTCTGGCCGCATCCATTCCAATCTTCCTGAAGAAACGTTTGATTTTCTCCTTGAGTATTAACCACGAGGCGAGAGACGGACGCACGTTGTGGAGATTACGTTCCACAAACTGAACGAACGAACCCATGTACTCCTCCTCGTCGAGCAGAGAAACGTTCACGAACCAGTTGCGATGAAAAACCTTCCCTGTAGCTGATGCTGGCAATGGAGGATTCCACGACCACATGATGGCACTGTGATCGGAAAAGGAACATGGGATGACCTCCATTGTACCAGGTGCACCAGCACGTTGGGTCATTGATGGTAAGTGAACCCAGGCTGTAGACTTTGTGGATGGTGTGTCCAGAGATCAAATAATGCACATGTCCGAATGAAAAGATGTTATGTTCATCAGGATGGCAATTGAAGTCGCCAGCGATCACTACAGGAAGAGACGTGCACAGGTAACTGTTTATGTCCTTAAAAAATGTTTGTTTCTCTGCTGTACCACATGGAGCGTACACGTTAAGCAGTCGGAAGTTGACACTGGATGTTGCGACGTCTAACGAAATCACCCTGTATTCGCAATCGTACATATAAGTTCGAAACTTGGATGGACGGGTTGAAAATGATGGTCGCAACCCCTTTACTATTCGGCGAGTGGGAGTTTATAAAAAATTGTCCAAAAGGATACTGATTGCGCAAGCCAGGCAGATTGTAGCACTGCTGCGTGGGGACTAATTTAACCTCCTGCAAAAGAAGTATATCTGGCTTGTACAGGGCAATAAACGTTAGCAACACCGACTGCTTGAATGAGGAGCCAAGGGAACGAGCGTTCAAAGAGATGACCTTCATTCTGAGGATTTGAGATGAGGGAGACTAACCTCTATCCGACGAAGAATGGAGCTTCTGAGATGGTGATCGATGCTCGGAAGATCGTCGGAGTGGCGAGCGAGTCTGGTGAGATGAGCTAAGCTGATGACTTACGCTGCTCTCCCTCTCGGAAGACGATGATGCCTTGCCGTCCCTTCTGCTACGGTGACGCTTCGCTTTCTTCTTGCGAGGGCTCTTAGCTTCTGTAGGCCCTTCCCGCAGAGTAGATGCGCTAGAGTTCGTCGCTGAGACAGAAGATGACACTGGTAAATTAGGAGGAGGACACAAATTCACTAGAGGCTGTGATGTCGGTTTTGATGGAGGAGGAAGAGCCGGAAATGCTTCCTCCAGAAAAGTGGATATAACATTTGATGGAGCGTTGGTGTCCTCTTCCGCAGAGTTCACCTCTTCAGCCATCAGGATGTCACTTGATGGCTGAGGGTGCGGTTTCTCCGCTGTATCTGACGGAAGCGAAGATGTCGGTTCCGAAGCTTTGGATGTAGGCGGTACCGATGAAACCGAACCTTTTGGCTCGGCAACGTCCCATATTGAAGTCATCTTCAGTGGAGGCGTTGTTACTCCTGCTGCTGATATGCCGTCCATCCTCCCGGGGCAACGATGGTATTTGCCCACCATGCGTGAACGCGCCTCGCATTTCTTCAGAAGAGGGCAGTCTCTTCTGACATGGAAGGATTTCTTGCAGTACCAGCAAAACTGCCTCATTCCCTTGTATGACACGAAGACACGTTCTCCGTGCATCACAAGGGAGTCAGGAATCCTCTTTTCCAGGCGCATATCAAAGAATATGTCACCAGTCATGAGTCGGGGACAGTCAGGGTGCTCAGGACGGTGGATACCAAGCACCTCCCCAAACTCAGACATAAAATTCTTAATATACGCCGTGGAAAGCAGCGGCGAACTCCCCCTGACGTGGACTGTAAGGTGGCCAAGGTCAGCATGAAACAAGTTGACGGTGGTGTTGCCAACTTTGATGAATTCCGCATCTACAATGCGGTCTGCAATAGAAGACAGTCTGCAAAGCATTCTCGACTCTGTTGAGGAGAGTCTCTGCAAGACCAAAACGGAAGGGTCCTCAGAAGCTAGAACTGGAGGTATGCTTGTCTTGGCATAGAACTCCTTCATAAAACTTGAAACAGAGAAGGGTCCATCACCGACCATTAAAACCATACGGTCCATGGTCGCGAGGAAAAAATTCTTGAAAAAGTTCGAACGGGGAGGGTGCAATCTCCCCCGGGGTTGCCGGGAGGAGGGTCACTCACAGGCATTAAAGTTCTTCACGCACGCGTTGGTTGGTTGATTGCTGCGTGAATAATTCTAAGTTCACAAAGTATGCGTCACTCACACATACTCGTTACGTTGGCGAGAATATCTAGTCACTATCGGTCTTCCGCTGTTGGAGCTAAGGCAGATGGTGTTGCCTCAGCAGACGCCTAAACAAAGATCTTGAATTTCTAGGCGTCTAGGTGCACATGCTGTAAGTGTCTAGCAGTCCGATTGAGGACTGCGCAACTTACTCAAACGCCTCAGAAACGAGGCCCGTTCGCCACCGACGAAGTATCAAAAGGCTATCGGAAAAGTGAGGTGGAAAGTCTGGTCTCCTCCGATGACCTCGCATAAACACATGGATATTGCAAAGCGTTTTTTTTAAACGTAAACGGACCTAGCTTTGACCATTCGAGAAGAAGGAAAAATCGGAGCTAAATGGCCACTTTCCTCCATACAGCTGTGAGTGATGGAGGTTTACCTAGCGATCGACTCATACGGGCCAGCCAAAGTTCTTTATTAATGAAGGCGATCGCTAGAGCTAGGTCCGGTTTCAATACCTCGCCGGAGGAATCGTTAATGAAGAAGCGCACAGACTGATACGAAAAATGTACCAGCCCGTAATGCTGCTTCAAACGATCCCAGATAGACATCGCAAACGGGCACTCGTAAAAAATATGGCTGTCCGTCTCGTCAACGCCGCAGAACAGACATCCAGCAGACTCGACCACTCTCCACTGATGAAGACGTGTAAAAGAGTGGAATCCGTGATGCAACAGTCGCCATTGGTAAATAGAGCGAAGCGTTAGCGAAGCTCTGTTATCAGGCGAAAATCAAAATTCTTTGTGCGCATAAAACTTTTGAACCAGAGAACATAGACAAATGAAATTTTGCACACAGCTGCACATGACCATCCTGATGGTCACTAAATAAAAATTTTAAAAATCGGTTCAGCCATCGAGGAATAATCACCATTTAGCTGTTCCCATTGAAATGCATTGAAAAAAATGTAAACAAACAATTGCACGCGCTAATAGAATTTTCAACATAGAAAATATGGCGAAGCCCTTCGCAAATTTTTTTCTGCACCATCGATTTTTGAGACCATTTTATCGAGTTCTTAGAACTTTTATCACCTGTTTTTTTAGAGCGAAGCTCTGTTAACAGTCGACAAGTGTAATTCGATGACCGCATAAAACTTTTGACACGTAATAGTCACAACAATGAAAATTTGCACGTGCATGCGCATGACCATGGTGATGGTCAAGAAAAAAAAATTTTTCAAATCCGACCTACCATCGAGGAATAATCACCCTTCAATTGTTCCCATAGGAATGCATTGAGAAAAACGTAAACAAACATTGCGCGTGCAAATAGAATTTTTGACATACAAAATACGGCGAAGCCCTTCGCAAATTTTGCTCTGCACATTCGATTTTTAAGGCCAAATTTCGAAGTTCTTAGAACTTTTAACGATATTTTTTCGATTTCATTGCATTCTTGAATATTGAATCTACATTTTGAGGTATATATTGTAATTCTAAGTGCTTATTCACAGCGTAATCACAATATCTTTTTGGTGTGGTTGTCGATATTATTACTCACAACCACTTGAATGAACTGCCGATGTGCATTCTCGTCAAATTCGCAACCTATACTGGACCAACATTAACCAATGAAGCAGTTCCCATTTTACCGATCGCCGTTGGCTTCAAAAAAGGAGGAGTATCTTGTACGCGTAAGCAATTTCCGCTTAAGTTAGCCTATGCAATCACCGTACACAAAGCACAAGGAATCACTGTTGATAAAGCAGTCATAGACATTGATGATTCAGAATTTGGACTTGGCTTATCGTATGTGGCATTTTCATGAGTGAAGACCATCAACGGTTTATTGATCGAACCGGCATTTGCAAAGCCGCGGTTGATTAATATCAACAATCATGCATCGTGGAAGGTTAGGCGTGAAGAACTTGCCAAATTACGCAGTTTAAAATGAAA
Source organism: Rhysida immarginata (assembly GCA_023313115.1). Taxonomy (NCBI): domain Eukaryota; kingdom Metazoa; phylum Arthropoda; class Chilopoda; order Scolopendromorpha; family Scolopendridae; genus Rhysida; species Rhysida immarginata. Next base: position 25,640 of record JAHWFO010017559.1, read on the forward strand.
TTGTTTCAACAATAAAAATTAATATCAATTTAAAGAATTTAGTTAGTCATTTTCTTAACAATCAATAACGGTTCGCTCTAAATTATTGGTCAAGAAAGCGATCCGCGAGTCGCAGTCCGCCCTAGTTAAATAATGTGCGCTCAAAAGGAAAAGATCTCAGTAGCTTTAGGACTGCTGCCCACGGATAATCAGGGAAGAACTTAAGGATGTCAGTTCTCTCCCCTGGGTCGGACTGCTGGAAGAACCACGATAGACGTAATGAGCCCCACTCTTGCGGATCCAGACGGCGCAACATGGGCAAAAATGTCACAATGTCGAGAGTAAAAGTCTTATATAGGTTTGGTTGACGATAATAAGTAATCACTGAAACAAGGGAGGTAATGGAAGCCTATTCACCTTGAAGAAAAAGCGTAGATGCGAAAAAACAAAACTCGCCCACATGGGGGGAAGGAAAAGAAATACCCGAATCATTGCAGCCAGTCTGGCAGCAGTAAGATATCGTTTGATATCGGGTAAACCTAACCCACCTCTCTCAAAGGGAGTGAATATGAACGCGGCTCGCACTGGATGACGTTGCTGAGCAGACATTCCCCACACACAGTTCACCATCGCGCTACGCAGTCTTTGAAGATCTTTGTAATAAGGCAAGGTGAATAGGCATTTAGATGTTAACACAGGAAGCACATGCGTCTTTATAAACTTCACCTTGACAAACATTGAAGTTGGAAAGCGAAAGTTTCTGTCAAGCCGAGTGATGCACTTCTCAACCACTTGTTGCCAGTGCATAGAGTCCATAGTCGGTAGGAAAGAGAAGACATATCCTAGTACTACGATTCGGTCACACCATGTTATTGGGAAAGATTTAAGATAGTCCACAGTCCAGTTCCCAATAGCAATACCTTTAGACTTGACGAGGTCGATGGAACTCCCCCTCATGTACTAAAGCGGTCAAAGGTCTCTTTATAGATGCTCAAGGAATATGAATCAGACGCAAAAAGCACTACGTCATCCGCATAAGCCAATGTCCTGATGTTAATGGATGCGGCTGGCAGATCATATCCTCGAACATCTTGGTGGCGATTCAAAAACTGTAGTAATGGTTCCAGGTAAAAAATGTACAGGAGGGGGGATAATGGACACCCCTGCCTGACACCTTTTAAGAGTTCGAAGGTGGAAGATGTGAAACCATTAATTGCCACGCATGATGTGGCCGAATCGTAAAGAGCGGAGATCATCGTAGGAAAAGCCCGAAGACGAAGATGACGAAACACTTTAAAAAGAAATAAGTGATTTACTTTGTCAAACGCCTTCTCTTGGTCAAGGCTTAACACAGCTAGAGTTTGATGGCGTGCACAGGCTTCCTCCATCACGCACCGAATGGTGATTAAATTGTTCGACATCCTGCGAGATGGAATAGAGCAGGATTGTCCGGGTTTGATGAACTCGTCGGCGTAGATTTTAAGTCTTGATTGGAAGACACCATTGAAGATCTTATAATCCGTGTTAAGAAGGGTTATAGGCCTCCACTGGGTGACGAGTTCTGAATTCGGCACTTTAGGGAGCAGGATGATTTTCCCCACAGTGAACTCTGCTGTGATGGAGGAAGGATCTTTGATGATGGAATTCAGCACTTGAACCAAGAAAGGGCCAAGAAGTTTCCATGTCGCATTGTAGAAGGAGTATGGAATGCCATTCATACCCGGGCTGGACTGATGACGGCCATCCGCTGACAGGAACTTCTTGACTTCGTCTTCGGTGAAGGGACGTGTAATGAAGGCATCGGAATCCTCTGAAAAAGGTCGTAGTGACTCGATCCAATTGTCCGTGGAATCTGATGGGAAGATTGGGTTATTAAAGACAGATGAAAAGTGGGAGTGGAAAGCTGATAAGATATCAGTATCAGCATCCGCTTCCCTATCTTCCACTACTAAGCGGTGACATTTCTTGACGCTGGCTCGACGTCTCTCCTCAGCGAATGCGGCCGATGACATATTTTTGACGTCAGCAGCCCAGGTGAGTTTGGCTCTGAGCGCTGCGCCAGATGCTTTCGGATCATCAGAGCGTTGATTTTGCACTTCACCTGACGAATATCGGTCGCAAACTCCTCCTTAGGGGTGGAATTTTGGAGGAGCCGGAGGATTTCTTGGAGCATAAGGAGATGATGACGGCGGCGTCTCGCAGCATCAATCCCAATCTTCCTAAAAAATGGTTTGATTTTTGTCCTTGAAAACAAGCCACACGTTGTGGAGACACGTTGCGGAGACACGTTGTGGAGATGCTTTTCCACAAACTGAACAAACATTCCCCAGTATTCCTTGTTGTCGAGCAGAGAAACGTTCAGGAACCAGTTTTTATTTGAAGCACTACCTGCGGCACAAGCTGAAGATGTAGGTTTCCATGACTACATGATGACACTGTGGTCAGAGAAAGAACAAGGAATAACCTCCATCTGTCCAGGTGAGCCAGCAAAAGCATTATCGATCAAAAATAGGTCTAGTCTAGATGACACAAGGGGTCCTTGATGGTAAGTGAACCCCGGATGTGACTGATGTGTCCATAGATCGAATAATGCATTTTGCTGACATAAATGATGCACATGTCCAGACGAAAAGTTGTTATCATCGTCTGGATGGCAGTTGAAGTCGCCAGCAATCACCACAGGCATAGAAGAACACAAATAAAAGTTCAGATCGTCGAAAAAAGTCTGTTTCTCTGCTCTTCCACACGGCGCATATACGTTAAGCAATCGGAAAGTCACACCTGATGATAAAATGTTTAACGAAATTACTCTGCACTCGCAATCATAAATACAGTTCGACACCTGAAGGGAAGGGTTAAAGATGATTGTAACAACCCCTTGTCCAACAGGTGAAGATGAGTTTATGAAGAATTGCGCACAAGGATATTGACTGCGAAGGCCAGGTAGATTATAACAGTTCTGCGTGGAAGCTAATTTAACTTCCTGCAGAAAAAGGATATCTGGCCTGTACAGAGCAATAAAAGTTAATAGTACCGATTGCTTAAAATGGGAACCCAGGGAACGTATGTTCAGCGAGATGACCTTCATTCAGAGGATTTAGGTGGAAGAGGCTGACCTAACTTCGATATAGGCTGGTCCGTCTTCGACGACGAATGTGGCTCAGCAGTCCTTCGAAGCGGTGAGCGCGTCCGATGAGAGGAACTATGGCGGCTACTCACACTGCCGTCCCTCTCGGACGATGATGATGCCTTCTTGTCCCTTCTGCTACGATGGTGGGTCTTCTTTTTACGGGGAGACTTGCTCTCCGTACGCCCTTCCGGCTGCGTCGATGTGGAGATCGCCGTTGGAGCCGAAGATGACACAGGGAACGC